>JANUWF010003377.1:2820375-3204860 GCA_026120185.1 Voacanga thouarsii
CGAATACCCAAGTTCCAAAAGTTTCATAAATCATTCCAATAAGGATATCTGGATCATTTTCCAAATACCCAATTCTAAAGTTTATTATTTTCCGGAAATTCCAAATATTTAATCCAAAATGGCTAAATTCACATAATTTGTGTTTTAATCATCCAATAAGGTTTTCAAGCCAATTCTGAAATTCATTCAAGTCAAAATAGTATAAAAATAAGTCTTGCTCATGTATTCCGTAAAAATATTTAACCGTTTCCAAAACGGTATAAAACATGTCATTTCATGGAAAATTAAAGCACACTAGCCTTTAAAAAGGTTTTAGAAATCATAGGGACTCACCTTATATACTAAGTCGAAGTTGAACTCGTGTATAGTCCTAAAAGGAGCTCCTTTGACTTGATTCACCTACACCATTAGTATATCTCGGTATTATTACATAATGGTTTCAAATGCTTAATGGTTTGGATAAGGTTTCTATAATTTTCTTCAAGAAATAAATGGATTAATGCTTTGGATGGTTTTCTGGTTTTACAGCTTTACCATCCTCCACTATTTTTCACATAACTTATTCAATATAGGTCCAAATACGGTGAGGTTACTTCCATAATATCCCTAAGATATCCCTCTATCAACTCCAGGTCATGAGTCATGCAAACTCCATCCCATTTTGTACAGTTTTTCAGTTGATTCCACTATTTCGAGTTTGGAGTCCAGTTTCGTCACTTTCCAGTATTTTGTACATAACTCTTCCAATTCTGGTCCAAATGAGGTGAAACCACTTCCTAAATACTCCTAGGACATTTATATATCAATTTAAGGTCATTGGGTATTTAAATATCTCTCCATTTCGTTCATTTTTCCTGCTAAACTTACTGCTCCGAGCTGGAGGTCCAGAATTACTGTTTAGAAGCTCAACTTGTTTTAATTTGTTTCTATGGTTTCTTCAACATATCCTATCACATTTAAACCCTCCAATACCTTATTTAACATCCCAAAATCATTTTTCTAACAGTTTTTCATGCCCAGAACTTCTCTTTTGTTCAAACAAATAAATTATTCCCATCTTTACCAAACCAGTAAATTTTGGCAGTTTTCACCATTCTTGTTGTTCATGAACTCTTAGCCATTCAAAACCCTCACAACCTCCACACAACTTGTTCCAAATCCTTTCTAACTAGTCTAGGACATGTTTAAAGTCATTTATGCTCAATTTTCAGTCACATCTATTCAGATTTCCTTTAATATTTCCAAACAACACAAACTAGTGAGTTGTTATTAACAAATGGCTTTTCTTGTTTTCTTTATCACTTCCTTCCTTTTTCTTTTCAAATTTTCAGTATACTATCACTCCAATACACCTTAAATGAACTAAAAACCATACTCAACCCATCACTACACCAACCGGTCAATTCAACATCCATCACAACATCAAAATATTTTCATTGCTCAACATCAACAAATTCATATGCATTTAGTTTCCAACTTCTAACATCATTCTTTTAGCTTTTGTGAAATGATCTCTTACCTTTCCAAGATGAGGGCAAAGCTATATACTCCTTTCCTTCCTTCCTTCTCCTTTCTTTCTCCTTGCTGCCGGTTTCCTTTTCTTCCTCCTTGCTGCCGGAAATCTCCCTCTCTCTCCCTTAGTCTTTCTTTTGTTCTTCCTTTCCTCTTTTCACTTTTCTGTTTTTCTTCTCTTCTCCCAGCTTTCTCTCTTGGCCGAAATCTTCTCCCCTTGCCCCTACTTATATAATTTGCTCCTCTTGGTCTTATATTGGTCTTAGTGGAAGATTTAAGGTGAATTGGTATTCTAGAAGTCTTTAGACTTCTCTAGGATTTCCAAGAGAATTGTGGAACCATGTAGAGTCTTGTAGAACTCTCAAGACTAATGCATTCAATAACCTTACATGGCCATGCATAATTATAATTAACTTGGCCTAATCTAGTTTAGCTTCATTAAGCTTAATTAAAAAGTCCAAAAAATGGTTAATCTTGGTCAAATATATCATGCTTGTGGGCCCTCTTCATTTACTTCTTGTGGGCCCCTTAAAATATCTTATATACAATATAATATAACTTGAAATATTTATGATATTAGTTGTAATATATATATATATATATATATATAAAAAATAATGGTAAGAATAATATAATAATTTAATACAATTATTGAATTCAATAATACTATAATTTAATATTACCAAGGAATATTGATATTACATAATAGACATAAAATAATAGTAATGGATAATAGAATGAAAATAACATCAATAAGAATATTAGCAATAATAATACTAATATTAATAATGATAATAGCACTAGTGATGGCTATATTATAATTCTATGAAAAATATTATTACTTTGCAATCTTAATTTTATTATTGATAATAAAGAAGGAAAATATTTCGTTTATATATATTTTCATTGTTAACAAAACCATGCTACACAAATTCCTTATGCAAAGCGGACAAGGCGGGATATTACAGAACTGATGTTGTTTTATCTTTCCCAAAACAGTATTAGCTAACATTATTTCTAATGTATCATTGAAACATTTATTTTCATTGAGTAATATAATAACAATTGTTTCATTACTAAATCAAAGCATAGTTTCTATAGCTTCATCTATCTTATGTATTTCGCCATTAAAGTTTGTATATTGGTAAGTATCTTGCAATTTATACCTTTATATTTTGGTACATAGAAAACAACTAATGTAATTTCCATTCGCACTTGTATCTATCAAAATATTTATTGGAGTAAATTGTATACCGTCAAAATATTTTCCTTTAATCTTATAATTTCTTAAAGCCTCATCTTTTCAATAACTGGCAAGCCAATAAATCTAGAAGTATTTGTTCTAGTTACTAGAATACTAGAAACTCCGGTATGTATAAAAGATAATCTAGGTGGTACTTGATTTGATAATATCAAAGGTTTTAATTCTAAATCTACATTTAAAGGAATTGTTTCTAATTCTTGAATCTTAGGTAAACTATGAAATTGTATTTGACTTACTTTATTAAATAAGTATGGAAAATCTATTATATCTTTAATTACTAACAGTCAAAATGATGAGTATTAGAAATGAAGGATTGACATAATCACAGAGCATGCATCTTCAGTGGATAAAAATGGAAGAACATGAATAACAGAGTATTGGAGCAGCATGGTGGGCTTGAAACATACCTCTTGGAGCTTTTAAATCTTGAAGAATATTGAAGAAATGCTTGAAGCCAGAAAACGGCTTCTTCTTCACCAACGTCCTGTGAGTTTCCTTCCACTGTCTTCATGCGGCTACTTCTTCTCTTACGGTGAAATGCTTGGCTTTCCGGCTCACAGAATATGACCACACCTAATTTCTGTTTGGTGAGCAACCAATTTGGAAGAAGGAAAATGTTCTCTCAATTTTTTCACAGACTCACAGTTGGTATTCATACACTGGCTTCTTTATTTCACAGAATACAAAAGCCAGTGAGGAAAACCAGAAGCCAGGAAAGAAAAGGCCACAAGAGAGAGAGAAAGCCAAGAGACTTTTTCACGATTAACTCTTCTGGCTTGGCTTCATATGTAAAAAACAAAAGCCAGAGAAGGAAACGAAAAGCCAAAAGACTCGAGAAATATGTTTAATTATTTTTCCCTTTTCTTTTATTTTATTTTTCCACACAGAAAGCCAAGAGTCATGAAACCAAAAATAATTATTTTGATAAAAATAATATTCCCGGGATTTAATACCCGAATATTATTTACAAAATAAATTTTGGCTTCATCATAAACTCTTCTAAACTGTGTCCGGAAAAATCCTATGGTCTAGGCTGTTGGGCCAAAATAATATTTATTATTTTTCTTGGACCCAAAAAATTCAAAATAATAAATATTAATTATTTTCCTTGTGATTAAATAAATAACCCAATAAATAATTAATGAACCCAAAAGAACTAAAAATAATTAACCTTTAATTATTTATTTCTTGGGATTTAATTAAATAAATAACCCAATAAATAATTAAGTAATAATTATTTTCCTCTAGTTTAAGTCTCGGTTAATTTTCTAATTATTCAAACTGGACCCAGGTCCTGAATAATTAATTAACCTATTAAACTAGATAATAAATTTCTCTCCATTTATTTTATTCCAGTCTAATAATAAATTAGACTTCCCGAATAAAATAAAACTCTCTCAACTGAGATCTTTTCTTAACCCAAAAATTAATTAGGACTTACGGGATATTCCAAGGACCAAAAAGGCACATCGCCTTGGCTACTAAAATGACCAAAATACCCCTACTATATAAATAGATGTATTTTGCATCTTAAATATTTCCTAATATCAGCATAAGGAAATATTGACCCTAAGGACAATGCTGCATTAGCAGAGTCTTCGACCTACAAGTGAAAATGACTAAAATACCTCTCTACACATCGCCGTACATTTAGAGAGGAAGAAGTGTACTAACACCTCTCTAAAAGACATCTACCATCCTTAGGCTTCTAGTGCAATGATCCACGACTTCCTGAAGTTTTTCTGCTTTCCAAGGGAGCGACCCTAAAGCAAACATCCAAGTCACATTTCCCAGGGCCCTGGATATTTAGATCATTCGGACAACCACAAGGGGCGATATGGTGTAGAAACTATCTTGTACAAGTCTGTCTTAACTAACTAGTCACACATACCCAACATACAAGTATATTGGCCCTCCGATAGAACCTCAACTATAGTATATCAAAGCATATGCTTCCAGCTTCGCCAGACCACCAACTCATACTCAAGTCATAGAGTACTAGTTCACGCTGTAGCGGTAGTAGTCAAGGTTTCTACCATATAGTACCTTTTTTAGAAACCACTACTACTGACTTGAGTATGAGTTGGTGGTCTGGCAAAGCTAGATGCAAATGCTTTGATATACTATAGTTGAGGTTCTATCTTGTACAAGTCTATCTTAACTAACTAGTCCACGCTGTAGCAGTAGTAGTCTAGGTTTCTACCATATAGTACCTTTTTTAGAAACCACTACTACAGGTCCTGTTCTACTATTCGAAATAAGCTTATGTCATGAAGTTAGTAGCCTACTCACTGGCTAAAGGTAAGCCATTCTCCATTTGGAATTCATAACATAATAACCTAAACATAAAGAGATTCTCATTCTCATCAATCGGTTAAGAACAATTGTTTATGTTTTTAAATAACCCATGATCCATACATTACTGTGAAAGACCTCCATTCACATGGATCACTTATTTATACACAATGGGTCTATTCCAAACGAAAATTTACACAAATAAAGAAAATAAATCCACAAATGATTTCCAATAAATAAATTCTTTTATTAACATATTCGATATTTTTATCAGAAAACTAGTCTAAGAGGGCATATTCCCAACAATCTCCCACTTGCACTCTAATACTAGGTAAGTCCTTAGGTGCCCACCCCAGTGGCGCCTAAGTGTCTCTTGAAGACTTCAGCCAAAGGCTTGGTGAATGGATCTACTAGATTGTTCTTAGAGGCAATCTGTACCACTACCACATCCCGTCTCTGAATGAAATCTCGGTCTAGGTAGTGCTACCTCACAATATGCTTCCCCTCCTTATGGTTCCAAAGTTCCTTTGAGGTACTGAAGAATATACTTTACAGCATGCTAATGAACCTCCCCAAGGTTTGACTGACATCTACTAACTAAGCCTACGACAAAGCAGATATCTGGCCTAACATACAGCATGGTGTACATGAAACTTTCCCACAACTAAAGTGTAGGGAATCTTACTCATTCTGTCCTTTTTCTTCTTGAGACTTCGAACAGTCCCTTGAAGAAAGCGACAACTCATGTCTGCAAGGCATTAGAGCTCCCTTACATAAGTCCATGCTGTACTTAGCTAGCATCTTGTCAATGTATGTGACTTTGGATAATCCTAACATTCTCTACTTCCTATTTCTCAGAAGTTTAATCATGAGAATGTAGTTGGCTTCTCCTAAGTCCTTCATACTCAATTGACTAGATAGCCAAATCTTTGTAGATAACAATGACCCTACATCATATCCAATGAGTAGAATGTCATCCACATACAAGACAAGAAAAAACCACATTAAACCCCTCAAGATTCTTGTACACGTATAGTTCATCCTCGTTTTGAATAAAACATAAGACTCTACAGTCTCATCAAAATGAAACCACGCACTTAATGCTTGCTTAAATCCACAAATGGACTTCTTACACTTGCAAACCATATGTTCCTGGTCTTCAGTAATAAAACCTTCCAGTTGAGATATATAGATGTCTTCGCTAAGATGGCCATTGAAAAAAAAAACATCTTGGCATCCATTTGCCATATCTCGTATTCATAGTGATATACGATGGCAAGGAGGATATGGATGGATTTAAGCATGGCCACAGGGGAAAAGGTTTCCTCATAATCGATCCCTTCTTTCTGAGTATACCCTTTTGCCATAAGCCTAGCTTTGAAGGTTTCCACCTTCCCATCCGCTAACCTCTTCTTCTTGTACACCCACTTACACCCAATAGGTTTTATCCCTCCAGGTGAAGCTACAAGATCCCAAACCTGATTGAAGTACATAGACTCAATCTCGGCTTTCATTACTTCTTGCCAAAGATTTGCAATGGCATCAGCAATTGCCTCCTCGTATCTAGTGGGGTCTTATTCCTGATGATCAGAGACCAGCTCAAAAGCTTCTCCATTCCATCTATCTGGAACCTAGACACTCTCCCACTATGACGAGGCACCATTTGTACAGGCTCTTGAGGCTGTGCCTCTTCTTGTTCCATAATCGGGTCAGAAGAAGTTGCTTCTGAAGATAACTTCTCCTCGAGTTTCAACCTAGTTAAACCTTTCGTGGACATACTTAGATTATCCTCTAAGTATCTAGCATTAGTACTAACCAGTACCTTCTGCTCCTTAGGATAATAGAAGTAACCACCCTGTGTTTCTTTTGGATACCAACAAAATAGCATAATTCTGATCTTGATTTCAACTTGTCTCCCTTGATCTGTACATAAGCTGGACAACTCCATATCCTGAGATGAGTCAGACTTGGCTTGCGCCTAGTCCACTTCTCATAGGGAGTCATAGGTACTGACTAGGAAGGCACCAAGTTTAGAATGTATGCTACTGTTTCCAGGGCATATCTCCAAAAAGATACTAGAAGAGTAGCATGAGACATCATGCTTCTGACCATTTCCATCAATGTCATGTTCCTTATCTCAGCTACTCCATTCTGATAGGGTGTCCCCAGCACAGAGAGTTGGGCTACTATCGCATGATGTACTATAGTCCTTAAATTCACCTAGGAGGTACTCTCCACCACGATCCGATCGTAAGGTCTTGATTAATTTACCTGTCCGACACCCCACTTCAGCCTTAAACTCTTTGAACTTGTCAAAAGAGTCAGACTTGCGTCTCATCAGGTAAACATATCCAAACCTTGTACAATCATCCGTGAAAGTGATGAAGAACACAAAAATCTCCTCTAGTTGGTGTAGACAATGGACCACACACATAGTGTGAACAAGACTCAGTACCTCTTTGTCCCTATCCGCCTTTGGGATAAAATACCTTTTTTCCCATTAGGCTAGATTCACACTGAGGCCAATTCTCCAATCTCAATGTGCCCAAAGGCCCACCATGGATTAGCCTCTGAATCCTGGTTAAGTTGATGTGACCCAACCACAGATGCCAAAGATTTGAGTCATTGATATTGGTCTTTCTCTTCAAAGTTAAAGGTTCAGATTGAGCGGTATTTAATTGATGATTAATAGGGTTTAAATAGAATAGATTTTCATATATGTGCCCAGTATATAATATTTCTCCATTTCTACTGATAGAAATACCAGAATGAAAATATTCAGAATATCCTTAATTTATAAGTTTTGCAACTAAAATAAAATTCTGACGAAAACCAAGTACATATAAAATATCCATTAAAACCACTTTCTTATTACAATCAAAACAAGATCCAGCTCTCCCATTGCAAGGGCCCAGACTTGTGCTCCAATTCCCACGCGTAATCCATGTTTGTCTATCTTGAGTCTACTTATCTTCCTAAACCCCTGTAAGGAGTTATAGATATGACCAGTGGCTTCTGAATCAACAATCCAAGTGGAAGTTGATCCAACCATTGATATAGACTCTAGATAAAGAACATTACATGTGATAGTTTTTCTTGGATTGAAGATCTGGACACTTCTTTTTTCCAGTGTCCCTTCTTCCCACATTTGAAGCACTTGCCCTTCAGTTTGTCTTTGGGCTAGGTCATGGGTTGGGCTACTGCGTATCCCTTCTTCCTAATGAACTTTCTGGACTTGGACCTAATTCTTGAGGAAGAAGACTTAGCAATCATGGCCATTAAATGTGGCTTCATGACCTTCTCTGCCATCTGGAGTTCCTTCTTCAACTCAATCAAACTCATATTTAACTTAGTTTGAACTGAGTAAAGGATATCGGTAGAGATTCGAGAACCATGTCCACTTGACTCCCGTGGTCAATAATAGCCCCTAAGATATCTACCTCCTAGGAAGCAGCAAACAACTTGAGCATATGCTCCCTGACTGATGCTTCCTCAACCATCTTAGTATTTATTATAGTTCGAAGAACAGTCTGCCTTACGGACCGGCTCTTATCCGCGAACATAGTAGCCAATGAATGACTAATATCATACGCAGAAGCTATGTGCTCGTATTTAGACTGGAGCACATTAGACATGGAGACTAGTATATAGCAACGTGCTATTTCATTAGCTTTCTTCCATGCCTTCACAGCCTCTTGCTCTATTGTCGGTGGAACCATCCCCGATTACAGGGTAGGTCTCGTAAAGGACATACTTATACTCCACTGCTATGAGTATTATGTCCATGTTCCTCTTCTAGTCCACATAGTTTGGTCCTGTTAACTTATTCTCACGGAGAATAACGGCCAAAGGACTAAAAGAACCTCCCACCATTTTTCGAAAAATCGAAAAATAAAAGAAAGGAATTAATTTGTGAAAATAAATTTGTGTACAGAAATTAATTTGGCTCATAGGGAAACTGACATAGCTTCTTTGGAAGATTAACGGTTCCGTAAGCTAAGTGTAATAACCATCACAAATTAATTTCCCTTCTAGGTAATGATCTATAGAATAACTCCATCGTGGGATGACCGTTTCCTCTCAATTTCCTATGGACATTCCTCGCACTATTACCTCCAACGTGGGTTGGCCGATTATAGTACGTGTCCCGGGTTATTAATTACATCCTTCCATTAGATCTAGATCCTTGTGGTATCCCCATCCTATACGGGTTCACTCCCAGGGTGATGCGAGGGGACCCACGATCTCTAATGAGGATCGTGATGGAAGCCGTGGGGCCGTTGGAACCCCTCTACCACTTAGTCTTTTAAAATAAAGTTTTTTGCAAAAATATCCTTTTGAAATTTCCATTAAGTTTTCCTTTAACTTAAAAAATAAAATGTCCAAGTCCATCAAAATCTCAATGCCAAGGATTATATCATTTGAGAGAATTTATCCATGGATTAATTTTATTTAAGTTAAAACTTAACGATTTCAAAATTTTCCAATTAAAACTTTACTCGAGACATTGGTCTCTATTTTCTTTAACAAAATAATTTTTCTTATGCAAAATAAAATAAAATGGCATTCTATTTTAACTTACAAAAATATCTAAATCCAACATATTTTCTATGCCAATGATTAAATCCTTTGAGAAAATATCCAAGGATTAATTTTTGATCAAGTTAAAATAACCATTTAATTTTTTTTCAAGAAAAAAAGTTTTCCTTGCATAAATATTCCCAAAGACTTTGGTCTTTGAGAAACCGCGCACATAGGTACACAAAATAAATAGCATGCCAGAAAATAGTAAACGTTTTCAGGCTTTTCTATTTTTAAACATATGTGCCAAAATCATAGAATTAAACACATTAATTAATTAATTAATTATCTTGTTTAATCCTAAAATCCTTTACTAATATTTTTCATGCAAATATATTCCAAAAATATAAACTATTGCAAAAATATTAACTTCGCCTGATATGGGACCCAAATTAAAATTTTGAAAAAAAAAATTAAAAATAATTTTTTTGACTGGCGGTCCACTGCACCAGCCGCACCTGATCCGGGTCCACTGCATCGCCCGCAGCCACGGTGCACCGAGGCACACCGGATCAGACTCAGCTGCTACCCGAGGATCAGACCCGACCCGCGACCGTTTCCTCTCACCGAACGACCCGCAAGCCCACCTGTTTGACCCGCGCATGAATCCAAAAACCAATTGCAATTCAATTTGCAAATTTCAAATTGCAAATGGCTTGACTTTTGCAAAAATGGCTCGGCTTACGCGGCTCAACCAGCACGGCTGTAGACACAGATACAGTGACGGCTCTGCGGCACGGCTCGGCTCCACAGCGGCTTAGGAATAGTATCCTTCTTCTCCATAATGCTTTCTGCGTTTGTTTCTTCTGCGATTTCTTCACAGATTGCTTCCTTTGGCTTCTTTGGACATTTTTCATTACAAAAACTCATCCAAACCAAAACAACAACCGCCTATACCCATTTAAATTGGGTTTACACGATCAAATCCACTAAACCAAATTTCACAGAATGCTCTGTGAAAATTTGCACACAACTATTCCCATACCATAAACAGCGAAGGATCATATGTTTAAGCTCCAAACAATGTTCTTCTCCATTTTTATTAACTAACATGCTCCCTAAGTCAATCAAATTCATGCTCTGATACTACTTGAAGGATTGACATAATCATAAAGCATGCATCTTCAGTGGATAAAAATGGAAGAAATAACAGAGTATTGGAGCAGCATGGTGGGCTTGAAACATACCTCTTGGAGCTTTTAAATCTTGAAGAATATTGAAGAAATGCTTGAAGCCAGAAAACGGCTTCTTCTTCACCAACGTCCAGTGAGTTTCCTTCCACTGTCTTCATCCGGCTACTTCTTCTCTTCTGGTGAAATGCTTGGCTTTCCGGCTCACGGAATATGACCACACCTAATTTCTGTTTGGTGAGCAACCAATTTGGAAGAAGGAAAATGTTCTCTCAATTTTTTCACAGACTCACAGTTGGTATTCATACACTGGCTTCTTCATTTCACAGAATACAAAAGCCAGTGAGGAAAACCAGAAGTTAGGAAAGAAAAGGCCACGAGAGAGAGAGAAAGCCAAGAGACTTTTTCACGGTTAACTCTTCTGGTTTGGCTTCATATGTAAAAAACAAAAGCCAGAGAAGGAAACCAAAAGCCAAAAGACTCGGGAAATATGTTTAATTATTTTTCCCTTTTCTTTTATTTTATTTTTCTACACAGAAAGCCAAGAGTCATAAAACTAAAAATAATTATTTTGATAAAAATAATATTCCCGGAATTTAATACCCGAATATTATTTACAAAATAAATTTTGGCTTCATCATAAACTCTTCTAAACTGTGTCCGGAAAAATCCTATGGTCCAGGTTGTTGGGCCAAAATAATATTTATTATTTTTCTTGGACCCGAAAAATCTAAAACAATAAGTATTAATTATTTTCCTTGGGATTAAATAAATAACCCAATAAATAATTAATGAACCCAAAAGAACAAAAAATAATTAACCTTTAATTATTTATTTCTTGGGATTTAATTAAATAAATAACCTAATAAATAATTAAGTAATAATTATTTTCCTCTACTTTAAGTCCCGGTTAATTTTATAATTATTCAAACTGGACCCAGGTCCTGAATAATTAATTAGCCTTTTAAACTAGATAATAAATTTCTCTCCATCTATTTTATTCCAGTCTAATAATAAATTAGACTTCCCAAATAAAATAAAACTCTCTCAACTGAGATCATTTCTTAACCCAAAAATTAATTAGGACTTACGGGCTATTCCAAGGACCAAAAAGGCACATCGCCTTGGCTACTAAAATGACTAAAATACCCCTACTATATAAATAGATGTATTTTGCATCTTAAATATTTCCTAATATCAGCATAAGGAAATATTGACCCCAAGGACAATGCTGCATTAGCAGAGTCTTCGACCTACAAGTGAAAATGACTAAAATACCCCTCTACACATCGCCGTACATTTAGAGAGGAAGAAGTGTACTAACACCTCTCTAAAAGACATCTACCATCCTTAAGCTTCTAGTCCAATGATCCACGACTTCCTGAAGTGTTTCCGCTTTCCAAGGGAGCGACCCTAAAGCAAACATCCAAGTCACGTTTCCTAGGGCCCTGGATATTTAGATCATCTGGACAACCACAAGGGGCGATATGGTGTAGAAACTACCTTGTACAAGTCTGTCTTAACTAACTAGTCACACATACCCAACATACAAGTATATTGGCCCTCCGATAGAACCTCGACTATAGTATATCAAAGCATATGCTTCCAACTTTGCCAGACCACCAACTTATACTCAAGTCATAGAGTACTAGTCCACGCTGTAGCGGTAGTAGTCTAGGTTTCTACCATATAGTACCTTTTTTAGAAACTACTACTACAGGTCCTGTTCTATATATTCGAAATACGCTTATGTCATGAAGTGAGTGGCCTACTCACTGGCTAAAGGCAAGCCATTCTCCATTTGGAATTCATAACATAATAACCTAAACATGAAGAGATTCACATTCTCATCAATTGGTTAAGAACAATTGTTTATGTGTTTAAATAACCCATGATCCATACCTTACTGTGAAAGATGTCCATTCACTTGGATCACTTATTTATACACAATGGGTCTATTCCAAACGAAAATGTACACAAATAAAGAAAATAAATTCACATACGATTTCCAATAAATAAATTCTTTTATTAACATATTCGATATTTTCATCAGAAAACTAGTCTAAGAGGGCATATTCCCAACAAGAAATAGCATACGAAATCATATAAGTTATCGAATAAGGTCGGTTAGATTGATAAAATAATTCTTTTCTTTTAAAATCTTAAAGTAAACTTAAAGTTTTATCGAAATTTTTATCTTGTAAATGATAAGAAATAATAGGGTATACAATAAACTTTAATTTCTATATTGTAGGTTTCCTCTTAGAATTCCAAGACAAGCTTATTCACAATTTTGTATCCTATTATCAACGACAACTAAATCTATGGGTGTATCAAATCCTTCCTTAAAAGTAGATTTAAGGATTATCTGAATTTCACCTATGTGTACCCATCCTAAGGTATCATGAATCTCATGTTTGATTTTCTGTAATTCATCTTGAATATCCTTGTTAGAAAACAAAGGAATCATAAGCATATTCCCCGTAACAATAACATCTAAAGCTCGTTCCTGCATGTTTAATCCATAAAACAAAAGATGTTTTCTAGTTTTAATACCTAAATTTTGAAGCATATTTACATTAAATATAAAATAATTTGATAATAAAAATCCTTCATTTTGAATTTTCTTTTATCTATTAATATATCTTGTTTAAATTCACCTAGTTGTTCTTCTATGTTATCTGTTATAGATGAACTGGAAGCTTCAATAGTCTCATTCATTATCAGAAGATGTATATTCTACATCTATCAATATAAAAAGGTTGTCTTCAAACTCAATATCTTGAAACCGATTAATCAGAACAAAATCTCCTTATTCAATCATATGGTTGATATCTTTATCTATTTCAAAAATATTTTTATTTTTATCAAACTTTTTAGGACACCCATTGGCATAATGGCCGATCTCATAGCAGTAATAGCACTTGCAATCACTTGGTTTTGTACCCATCTTCTTTCTTTGATATGTTTGTTTTATCGGTTTTTTATATCCACATTTTTTATGATATCTAGCTTTTCTTTTTTTAAAGTATCGTTTCTTAAAATGCTTTCTCTTTTTAAATTTCCTTTTTATCTTGTTATAATAAAAGGACTATTACATCCTATCATTAAGGGCCTGTTAGGATTATCGCAACATAAAGATATTCCTTTCTTTAATCCGCGGGTCATCTTTGTTAAGATGGCAAAAGCACACCATTCACTTAACTTATCTTTTAAATGTGTTATCCTTTTTCCTAGGGTATCGACTGTCTCAGAAATATACGTATCTATTAAATTTTTACCCCCAAGGATCTGGTATCGTAGAAAAGAATAATGGCAAATAACTTTGCATTTGATCAACACGAATATAAATATGATAATAATAATAATCTTGGAAAACACAAATATATTTGCCTCTCTCACAAATATCACAGAATTGTAATATTAGTAAAGCAATGATGTATTTATTTATCATAGCAGGGTCTTTTAAAAAACTTCTTTCTACGACAAATTCTAATCTTAAGGCTTCAGCGGCTTAGGCTATCAAATTTGCTATGTTATCATCAGTATCAAATATCTGGGCTTTTATGGTCTCATCTAAATTTTGCCAAAATTTTTGCATACTGTTGACTAGACTACATTCCAAGAAATGTCTAGCAGTAGCATAATCCGTTTTGTTTACTAAAACAGCAATTCTTAAGGTAGTTTCCCACTTATCTATAGCTTCTTCAGTATTACTAATGTAATCAAGATTTAAGTAAATTCCAAAATGATTTATTGGTTCATTCCTCATTGACCCAAATGGAGTATAATCTTCACTTAGGCTACTATATGGACTGATTCCAGCATATCCTTTTGTAGTTTTATCAAATCCTGGATTTGTACTTGTACTTGGTACATCTGAAATATTTGGCTTCCATTCAGTTTTTATAACTTGATCTGGTTTAATATTTATAAAATTATTATCTAATAAATTTGAATCTTCGATTTGAGTAATCAAAGTATCTATATCCTTATTTTCAGATTCTAAATCTAAATTTACCATTTCAGGTTGTTTCCTTTATACCCTTCTGGTATAGTTAGCTTACTAAAATGTAAAGCTATCGTTTGTTCCGAGATCTTTTTCGGTTCATATTTTTCTTTTAAAAGTAATTTTAACTGATCTAATTCATATAATATATTTTTCCCAAAATATTCTATCATTTTTTGTATTTCAATTATATCTTTATCTATTGGTAAAGGATTTTCCATTTCTACTAATTTTTTATACTCTAGTTGAGCTGTCTCCTTCATGTTTTCCATTTAGCAGATGGGCTGAACATTCTTCTTCATCTTTTCCTTAGAGGAGATGAGTTTCTCTAATGTTTTGTTAATGATTTATGAATCTTTACTTGATCTTGTCTAGCACTCATATGCAGGATCATACTTTCTTCTAATAGTTCCTGAACAATTCTTATTGATATCGAGTGTACATATTTTATTGTTGAATAATCTAAATGAATTTTATAATGATCAATTTGTCCTTCTAAACATTTAACCTTAAAATCTATTTTATCTATTTCTGCCAAAATTTGATCGCATTCTTCACAACTCATGATATCTATTATAATGTTCTTGCAATTTAACTTCTATTTTTCTCTTCATCTTAGCCAAATAATCTACTTGTTTATGTCTTTCATCATATAATTTTCTTGTTTTTCTTTGAACACTTGTATCCATTCTAGCTACAGCTAATCCACCAAATATTTCATCTATTCCACTTTATGATTCTCTTAAAATTTGTAGATGACTAGTAAGCCTATCTATATGTTCTTGAGACATCTGACAATAAACACAACTTTGTGGGAATTCCATTAAACTTAGCTACATCCCCAATCTGAGTCATGAACGTATTTATCATTATAAAATCTTATAGGTATGTTTTGGTTATCCCATTCATGAGAATTTCTATTTTCAAATTCAGTTAAATCTTTATCAAAAATATTTTCATCTATAGAATCCAATATTCTGATATCTAAATCTATAGCATTTGTAGTTTCTATGACACTAATCTCGGTGTTTTCTAATTCTATCGAGGCTCTGATACCATTTTGGAAAAGGTAAAACCATATCCGACCACCAAATCTTTATCTTGTAAATGATAAGAAATTCTAGGGTATACAGTAAACTTTAATTTTCTATATTCCCCTTAGAATTCCAAGATAAGCTTCTTCACGATTCTGTATCCTATTATCAATGACAACTAAATCTATGGGTGTACCTAATCCTTCCTTAAAAGTAGATTTAAGGATTTTCTGAATTGCACCTATGTGTACCCATCCTAGGGCATCAGGAACCTCATGTTTGATATTCTATAATTTATCTCAATGATCTTTTTTAGATAACAAAGGACCCATAACCTTATTTCCTGTAAGGGTAACAACTACAGCTCGTTCCTACATATTTAATAAAAAATATATATGTTGTTTTCTAGGTTTAATACCTAGTTTTCCAAGTATATTTACTTTAAATCCAAAATAATTTGATAATGAAAACCTTCATTTTGGATTTGCTTTAATTTTCTTTGATCTATTAATATATCTTATTTATATTCAGCTAGTTGTTCTTCTATGTTATCTATTATAGATGAACTAGAATCTTCAATAATCTCATTCATTATCATAAGATGTATATTTTGTATCTGTCAAAATAAAAAGGTTATCTTCAAACTCAATATCTTCAAATTCATTAATTTGAACAAAATTTCCTTGTTCAATCATATGGTTGATATCTTCATCTATTTCAAAAAAATATTTTTTTTATCAAACTTTTTAGGACACCTATTGGCATAATGGTCAATCTCATATCAGTAATAGCATTTGCAATCACTTGGTTTTCTAACCTTCTTCTTTTTTTTTTATATGTTTGTTTTATCAAATTTTTTATCCATGTTTTTTATAATATCTAGCTTTTCTCTTTTTAACGAATTGTTTCTTAAAATGATTATTCTTTTTATATTTCCTTTTTAACTTGTTATAATACAAAGGACTATCACATCCTATCATTATGGGCATTTTAGTATTATCACAACAAAAAGTTATTCGTTTCTTTAATCCACGGGTCATCTTTGCTAAGATGGCATCAGCACACCATTCACTTAACTTATCTTTTAAATGTGTTATCCTTTTTCCTAGGGTATTGGCTGTTCTAGGATTATATGTATCTATTAAAATTTTACCCCAAGGATCAGGTACCTTAGAAAAGAATAATGGCAACTAACTTTGCATATGAACAACACGATTATAAATATAATAATAATAATCTTGGAAAACACAAATACATTTGTCTCTCTCACAGATATCACCTAATTGTAATCTTAGTAAAGCAATCATGTATTTATTTATCGGAGATGGGTCTTTTACAAAATTTCCATCTCTGCAAAATTCTAATCTTAAGGCTTCAGTGGCTCGGGATATCAAATTTGCTATGTTATCATCAATATCAAATATCTGAGCTTTTGTGGCCTCATCAAAATTTAGCCAAAATCTTAGCGTACTATTGACTAGACTTCTTTACAAAAAATGTTTAGCAGTAGCATAATCTATTTTGTTTACTGAAATAGCAATTCTTAAAGTAGTTTCCCACTTATCTATAGCTTCTTTAGTATTTTTAATGCAATCAAGATTTAAGTAAATTCCAAAAGGATTTTTGGTTCATTCCTCATTGATCCTAATGGAGTATAATATTCACCTGGCCAAGTATATGGAATAATTCCATCATATCTTTTTGTAGGTTTATCTAATCCTGGATTTGTACTTCTACTTTGTATATCCGAAATATTTGGATTCCATTCAGTTTTTATAACTTTATCTAGTTTAATATTTATAAAATTATTATCTTGCAAATTTAAATCTCTGATTTGAGTAATCAAAGTATCTATATCTTGATTTTCAAAATCTAAATCCGAATTTACCATTTCAGGTTGTTTCCTTTATACTAGCTTACTAATATATGAAGCTATTGTTTGTCCCGAGATTTTTTTTTTTTTTTTGTTTATCTTTTTCATATAATATCTTTTTCTTGAAATATTCTATCATATTTTGTATTTCAATTAGATCTTTATCTATTGGAAAAGGATTTTTCCTTTTTGACTAAATTTTTATACTCTAGTTGAGCTTTCTCCTTTGTCTTTTCTATTTAGCAGTTGGGCTAAACATTCTTCTTCATTTTTTCCTTGGAGCAGATGAATTTCTCTATAATGTTTTGTTAATGATTTATGAATCTTTACTTGATCTTGTCTAGCACTCATGTAACACCCCACAACCTAGGCCCAATAGGGCCGGAGATGTCGCCGCGTCCAAAAGACAAGAGATCTTTATAACTAGGTCACACAACAAAAATGAAACAATACTCTAAAATTAAAACTTATTACAATCCAAAAATTTCAGAACGAATCCAAAATAAATTGTTCACTCTCATCTCTCAAAGCATTGCATAAAAGAAATAACACAATATCTTCCAAAGCAGGCAACAACTAGCTCATCCCCATAGTAGGATTGACCTGAAATCATGGTAAAAAGGGTGATGAGATAAAAATCTCAGTAAGTCCATGTGTGCCTTGAGTGTTCAGGTAAAACAGTTCATGTATGCAAATTGAAACATTTCATAAGGGAAAATGTTGGCAAGCAATAAATAAAGTTAAAATAAAGAGTGGCGTTTTCCTCTTTTCAAACTATACTAGTGCACAATAAATATAACCACTCAAATAGACGGCCATGGGTACCACACGTTGGGCCCCACGTCCATACAACGGTCAGAATACCACACTTTGTGCAGATTGACAAAAGGTAGGTGATCGGCCTATCGGGTAAGATACTCCTCATTTTCTACACGCAAACAAAACTGGTTGTCCACTTCGGTAACACAAAGTCCATATGATTGAAATTTGCTAGCTCAGACCGGCATGACTAAGTAGTACTGTCGCTTTTCCAAGTTGAGTTCATCTTCTGGAGGTGGCCTCCTGTCAGAAGACTTGCTCTTGCTCTTCAAAACTAGTACTACTAGCCTACCTATATTGAGTACTCAACGTTAATTGTCCCACTTGGGAGAAAACCGATAAAGCATAGCTTTACTTGAAAATGGCAATTAAGGGTTTCTAAAGTCCATGTCAAAATTAGTTTTAGAAACAGTTTGGTATTTGAGCAAAATTGCTTGTTGATTTTTAAATAATTTGTTTGACTAAAACAAGAAAGGAAACAGTCTTTAATTGCCTTTACAAAATAAGTGTTCACATACTTTGTGTTTGGCTTGCCATAGTGACCTTTTACAACAAACAAGTTTTATGCAGGAACTTACCTGATCCTTTGCTTGAGCTAACTCAAAGATCATCCAAAGCTGACCTAACCCCGGTTGGGGTAAACACAAGCCATAATTAAACTCAAGCTAAATTTACTTCTATAAATAATCCTATTTCAACTTCCTACAACCATGATCCTAATGTTCCAAACTTTAAGTGTAGATAATCAAAAGGATTTTATAAAATAAATCTAGCTTGATAATAAAATAATTAGGGTTTGTGAAATAATTACTAATAAGTTGAAGGTTTAAATCTTGTTATAAATAAACTAGGGTTTATTTGATAAAGGGTCCTAATCCTAGATGAAATTATTAAAATAATAAACTATTACTATTCTCTTAATTAATAATTAATAATTAGAAAATAATTGATAAATAAAATTAATAAGTAAATTTTAATATATTTTGATTAAAAGATAATAAATAAAATGTTAATAGTATTTATGGATATATATAACTTATAAGATTAATATTTTACCTATTATGATTATTTATATAAAATACTTTATTTAATATTATTATCCTATATAATATTTTTTATATTTTAATTTTAATAAAAGATATCATTTATTTGGCTAAAATATCATTATTTCATATACCAGTCCAATTCCATATTTTCCTAGGGTTTTCGAAATCATTAGAAGAAAATATAGTATTAATTTTATTAATGTATTAAAAGTGGCTAACTTAAATAATTTAGGAATAACAAGGTCGTGATCATAATTTTCCTATTGCTAACCATAATCATGAATATAGACTCTAACACCAATCCACAAACCATTCAATTCATGAATAAAAGCATAGATCCAAATCTACCATCATATGATCCAAACTCCACTAAACATAAACATATTCATGGCTTCAACAAGAATACAAGAACATAAAACCCTATTTACCAAAGGTGACATAATATCTATCATGCTTAATCATCCACACTAACTCACGACATGAGGAGCATGCAACAAACCCCAAAACATCATAAAACTCAACCAAGACAAATCATCCTCATACTTCAATCTCAACTCCATCATATAAACACATGCTCAATCTCCAATCATAATCTATCCTTTTCCAATAACATCCAAAAGCCATGAATCTAGAATTTAAAGAAAAGGTTGAAGAGGCTTACATGAATGATGACTACCTTGAAGAAGTCACAAAAGAATCCTCACGCTTGGAAGGCTTGATCCGTCCATGGAGGAAGAAGAAAAATGGCCATGGTTGGAACAATCATTTCGGCCAAGAGAGAGAGAGAGAGAGAGAGAGAGAGAGAGAAGGAGAGAGAGAAAGAGGGCATTAGTACTTTATTTTAAAGATTGAAAAGGAATGGAAGATGAACATAATTACTCATCGTTACCTTGAGAGAGTTTTTGAATCTTCAAGAAAAATTCTGATTTTTTGGATCCAAAAGTAGAATCTTGTTTTCAGTGTTTGATGTTATAAATTGCATAAATGGATTCTAAAGGATGAGTAGATATGATATAGAGTTTTTGGAGAAGATTATAGGTGTTTAGAGTGGTCTTAGGCTTGGAGAATGGTGGTATATGTTCTTGGTGTTCATGGTGTGCTTTGGAAAAGTGGAGAGAATGGAGAGAAGTGTTGGATGAAATTTCTGAAAGTGTTTAGCTGAATGATTGAGGGTTTCCTTGAGATTGAATTTTCAGATTAGGGAAAAGAAGGAAAGCTGGTTGTTTGAAATTCAAAAGGAGTAATTTAGGGAGTGAATTAATGTATAAATATGGTAAGAATAGCTTGGTTGATGGAGATTCTTGGAGCTACTATGGCCTACTGGATTGTGCTAGAGTTTTGCTGAGTTGAATGAGGTTTGAATGAGCTATAGGGTGGCTAAAATTCGTAGTGTAATGGTGAAAGATTTTCTGGTTGTTTAAAGCTTAATCCAAGGAGTTTTCATGGAGCAATTTGCTAGAATTTTGAATTTTAATTGGAGGCTTGATTGTAGTGATTTAAGGAGTGGCCATGGAGCTTCATTTGAGCAGATCAATGGAGGGGGTGAAGGAGTTTAGTTCATGGCTGACTTATGCTAGTTTCACAGAAAGTTGGAATGGTTTTTCAGACATGGTTGGAGAAGGAACAAGGCTGGAATTTCTGGTTGTTCATTTAAGAGGTTTGCTGGAATTTTTGTGCAGATTTTTCTGCAATGTTCCAGCTGACTTTAAGAAGGTTTGAAGGGATATTGGAGGGTCCTTTAAAGCTGGTTTCCGGCCTTCTTTAAGGAGGAAAGACATAGATGAATTACTAGTTTGAAGGCTAGAAGAAACAGCTTGGTTTTTGGACTGCTAAGTTGCGAATTCTGCCCAGAATTTTCTTCTGGTTTGCACAGCTTTATGCAGTCCGAATTTTGGCCAAAGTTTTCAGTCTTCAAGCTGAGTAAATTGGCTATTTTTCTGGTAGTATTTGAGTGAGAAATGTGGCTGAAGATTTCAAAAATTGGACTGACTAAGAAGCTAGAAAAATTTTCCAGATTACTACATGAAGAAGATGAACACTTATAGGGTGGAGTTTGAAGGTTCAACCATGGAGGTTAATTCCCTTAAGAACCTTCCATAACTCCGTCCCCATTTTTAGTTAAAATTCCCTCCTCCAAGAGGCATTTTCGAAGCTCCAAAATCACAGAACCTTGCTAGAATTTTCTAGAAATAGAAATGGCTTGGATAAATTGAGCAACTTAATTGATCAAGAATTAAGGTAAGCTAGAGAGCAAAAAGGGTATGAATCCCTTAAGAATTTTTTTGTAGGGTACAAGAGTAGGATTATGACATTCCTTTCATGTCTCCCCTAAGATAACACTCCTACTCCTCCCTATGGCATGCAAGGGCCGAAATTATCCACCTATCTAAAATAAAATTAAATCATGCTAAAACTTAAATGATAGGTTTTGAACTCAAAACCTTAGAGATAAATTACAAAGCTCTAACCACTATACCAAAACAACTCTTGTTCTTATTTTTTCTCCTAAATATTCTTCCTATTTAATCCTCAAGCTATCTCCCTATTTCCATCTGAAGCAAAATTATCATTTTGCCATTCCTACTCAATAAGCACAATTAAGCCTTCTAGACTATAAATCAAGATTCCAAAACACATAAAATCATTCAAAAATATATTTATGCATGTAAGAAAATATGATATACATCCCTACCCCCCTTACTCTAGGGTTGATTTTAGATGGGGTTTCACAACTTATATCCAGAATCATACTTTCTTCTAACAGTTCTTGAATAATTCTTATTGATATCAAATGTGCATAATTTATTCCTGAATAATCTTAACAAAATTTATAATGATCAACTTGTTCTTTTAAACATTTAACCTTAAAATCTATTTCATCTATTTCTGCCAAAATCCGATCGCATTCTTCACAACTCATGATATGTATTGTAATGTTCTTGTGGTTCAAATTCCATTTTTCTGTTCATCTTAGCTAAATAATCTACTTGTTTATGTCTTTCATCATATAATTTTCTTGTTTTTCTTAGAACACTTGTTTCCATTGCAGCTATAGCTAATCCACCAAATATTTTATCTATTCTACTTAATGATTCTCTAAAAATTTGTAGATGACTAGCAAGTCTATATATCTATATGTTCCGGACACATATGACAATAAACACAACTTTGTGGGAATTCCATTATGCTGAGCTATATCCCTATTCTAAGTCACCAACATAATTATCATTAAACAATCTTATAGGTACTTCCTGGTTATCCAATTCTTGAGAGTATCTATTTTCAAACTTGGTAAAATCTTCATCGAAAATATTTTCATCTATAGGCTCCAATATTCTAATATCTAAATCTATGGCATCTTTAGTATCAATGACTATAATCATACTGTTTTCTAATTCTATCAAGGCTCTTATACCATTTTCGGTGGTCGGATATTGCCAATTCAAAATAAATATTACACAGCATGTTATCTTGCACAATTATTATAATACTAATATCGACAGTTATGGAACAGCAGTAAATAGAAATCATGTGTAATAATTTGTTTGCTAGTAACAAATATCAAGAACAATTATTGTAACAAGGTTTTTCATAATTAAAAAAATAAGGGTCCAACATACTTCCGTAACTTTCAACCCGTTTTGACCACAATGTTTCCGGGTATTTTCTGAGATTTTTACCAAGTGTTTTAGCCCCAACCTTTGTCAAGGTAACATTATTGACATACATAATTGAGCTATTATTAAAGGTTCATGGAAACCTTATCTTGTGACTTTAAGTCGATATCTACTTTATCGGCTTGGGCTTTATCGTCTTTGGCTTTATTATCTCCTTTAATCAATGGCTCTTTAGTCTCTATTGGTGTCAGAAGCATCTTTTAGTGCGGATGCTTTTCCTTTGAGTGGATAACATGCTGTGGTTTTCATGGTCTGATGATATTGAGTGGGAAAACGCTCAAGTCGACACAAGCAAGATCCTAAATCACTATCAACACATGTAACAAAATATTCTGCTTTATAATCAAGATAGGATCGTTCAATGGTTATATAAATACTATATAGACTAGTCATCGAGGTATATATATATATATACCATTTTGGCGAGTTGGGTATTGTCGATTCAAAATCGAAATATTACGCAGCATGTTATCTTGCATAATTATGATAATACTAATATCGACAGATATGGAATAGCAATAAATAGAAATAATGTGTAATAATTTGTTTGATTGTAACAAACATCAAGAACAATTATCATAACAAGGTTTTTCATAATTAAAAAGAATAAGGTTCCAACATGCCTCCGTACCTTTTAATTTGTTTTGACCACAATGTTTCCTAGCATTTTCTGAGACTTTTACCGAGCGTTTCAGCCCCAACCTTTGTCAAGGTAATTTCCCTTCAAAAACACCTAGCATTTTTATTTTGTTTCCTATCTCAAAGCGTAAGGATCAAAGATAAAGAACTAGTGGTTGATTATTCTTTCTAAAAAGGAAAAACACTGTAATGAGAATAGTTTGGATATTTGTAATAAGCAAACTTAGTAGTTTATTTCATAGTTGAGAGAAGAGTACATAGAGAGAAGAGGAGGAGTTTTTGTGTGTCTCTCATTTGATACAAGCTTAGCTATTTATACTAACCGAGAATGGATTTCAAATCCTGATTTCGAACTATTTGAATAACATTATCGACATACATAATTGAGCTACTTTATTAAAGGTTCACGGAAACCTTATCTTGTGACTTTCAGTCAATATCTGCTTTATTGCCTTTAGCTTTATCATCTTATTTAATCAATGGCTCTTTAGTCGCTATCAGTGTTAGAAGCTTCTTTTAGTGCGGATGCTTTTCCTTTAAGTGGAGAACGCACTGGACATGTTACCTTAACATGTTGTTGAAAGTGACAAAAATGTTCCTGGGCCTGTGGACTGGAACAAAGACTTTCATTGTCGATCATTTTTATCTTTTGATTGAGATACTTCTTTGCAGCTAGTGAAGTATGTTTTGTGGGTGCAATTAGCATGAATGAATACTTTGTTTTTCCTCCATAAGTGCGGAATCCCCTTTTGAAACATGCTTCCATGCCTGTTACGACTACTTTCATGCCAAGAGCACATCTGTAGTGTATATCTGACTCTTTAAACTTGTCAAATTCTTTTTGGATGTCCTATGAAGAAAAGATAGAAAAAGCTTCTGCTTTTCCTATTTGCATCATATGATAAGCAGGATATCTTTCTTGTTGGTAGAAGTTTGATCTAGTAGATAAAAACTTTAAAACTAATGTATCTTTAGGAATAAATGTTGGGTTATGAATATAGCAATCTCTAACCCCATCCTATTCCACTATGGGAATAGAGTAGTCTATAGAAAATGATATAATTGTAGATATATGGAGTTTATTGCTCCGAAATCATATCATACCAGTAGCGAATTTCCTTTGAAGAAGAATCTTGTAGGTAATTAATTCTGGGTTAAATGCCAAAAAAATCAACATATTATGTATTTCTATTTTAGAGAGAGTATAATTCTCTCATAATTGAATACTGATGTTTTTCTGTTGGAACCATATCTACATTTCTCTTTGTACTGGAGAGTTTAATCCCAGTTTGGGCCTTAGTAAAAAAGGGGTATCAGCAGGTTTAGGACTGTCTCACTTGGAACAATGTTCCATATTGTCAGAAGATGATGTATCAACTTTTTGAAATTCAATTTGTTGTAATAATTTCCTTATCCTTTTCTCTGCATCAAAACTGTTTCTTAATTTTTCTTGAATCAATGAGCACTCTGAGATAAGCAATTCTACCGTTTCATTTGAAGTGGTTTAAAAGTTAGCAATATCAATAATTTCTGAAGTATTCTTTTCTATTGAATGTACCTACTTTGCCATGGCGTCCATAGCCTCAATCAACTGTTTTGCAAATTCTACCATCTCGAGTCAAAAAATTTGCTAAGATATTTTTATCAGTTTTGATAATTTCAATATCAGATAAGTATTCAGGTAATAATGTCTGCTATTGAATGTATCATTTATACCCTGGTTTTGAAGGTAAGCTACTATGAATACCTTTAATCTGAGTATTATCAGTGCGTAAAATAAATTTCTTTGGTAATAGAAAGTAATATAATTTCTGACAACTTTTTATTACTCCTAAAAGCTCTATTTCATTGATATGATAGCGTTGTTGGGTATCGTTAAAGGTACCCGAACAATATCTACATAAAGATCCGCCTATCTTTTCATGTTGTGAATTATAATCTATTTTTTTGAGTACTCTACTCCATCCATATTCCAAATGCATATGTTTCTAAAAGCAACACGTCTGTTTCTTTTGGTAAGTTTAATTTAGGCAGATCCTGACATTTCTTTTTTACATGTTTAACCTGATCTTCTAAATATTGAGAAAATTCAAAGCTTCTATATTTCTTTAATAATTCTTTAAATTATTTTCTTAATGCTACTAGACTATTAATAAAATCTAAGGCATAGTTAAGAATTCCAAGTAAACTTTGTACTTGTTTTTTATCAACTAACTTATCAGGAAATCCTGAAATCTTTTTTAAAATATAGCTTGGTAACTAGATTCCAGTACCATCTATTTGCATTCCTAGGAATTCTGTTTTCTTTTGTGCAACTTTCACCTTTCTCTCAAACAAACCTAATCCGTGTTCTACACATAAATCTGCAAAAATATCTAAATGTTTTAGATGCTCAGCAACTGTATCAGATAGAATGAGAATATTATCTGTGTAAACAAAAAATAAAACTATAAGTTCTAAAGATATTATCCATTTTTTGTTGAAATATCTGTGGGACATTCTTTACACCAAAAGGCATAACCAACCATTCATATTGACCTTGTGGAGTTGAGAATATGGTATAATGAATACTATCTGGATGCATTTTTATCTGGTAAAATCCACTATTACAATCGAATTTCGAAATAACCTTCTTGTTGCTGGTCTAGTTAATCAAGCTTTTCTTATAAGGTTAGAAGTAGCCATCAAACTACATTATCATTCAACCTTTTATCTTTGATCACCATTCTTTCCTTGTTCTTGACTATCTCAACATAATTCCTAACAATAAAAGCAGGAGAACTATGTGCAAATTTACTAGCACGAATCAACTTTAAATCTAATAATTCTTGCATTTGTTTTCACATATCCTCTCGATCGGTGGGATTATATGTCATTGGGGGAATACGGATTATCTTATCTTTTGTCTTTCATTTCTAATGAAGCTATTAACTGGTTTTTGTTCCAGAATTGCAATGGGTTTTTTATATAGCAATGTTTTAACTTATTTACAATATATCCCCTGGAGGTTTCTAGCTTATCTAACAACATTTTATACTGTACTAAGGGTGTTCCTTTCGGAAAAATCAGGTTAGTAGTATAAGCCAACCCACCATGCTGGGTTGTGTGAGGGTGAAAAGGAATTTGATTGAGTATATAGACTAGTCATCAACGTATATATATCAACTTTCCATTATAGGTTATCTTTAAACCATAAGAGGTGATCTGATATGGTTTTACCTTTTGCAAAAAGGTATTGCCTAACATTATTTCTAATGTATTATTGACACATTTATTTTCAATGAGTAATCTAATAGCAATTGTTTCATTACTAAATCGAAGTATAGTTTCTATAGCTTCATCTATCTCAGGTATTTCACCATTAAAGTTTGTATATTTGTGAGTATCTTGCAATTTATTGAATTGTTTCTACTTCCTGAATCTTAGGTAAGCTAGGAAATTGTATCTAATTTACTTCATTAAATACGTATGAAAAATCTATTGTATCTTTAATTACAAAACACCCAAAATGATGAGTATTATAAATCGCTTACGAAATCATATAAGTTATCGAATAAGGTCGGTTAGATTGATAAAAGAATTCTTTTCTTTTAAAATATTGATGTAAACTTAATATTTTATCAAAATCTTTATTGTAAATGATAAGAAATTCTAGGGTATACAGCAAACTTTAATTTTCTATATTGTAGGTTTCCCCTTATAATTCCAAGGCAAATATCTGTACCAGTATTATAGAAATAAAATGGTGGTCACTTAATTAAAAAGGATCCAAACAAAATAATAGGGTGTTCTATTCCTTTATTAATTTCAATGGTATGATTGGAAATATCTTTACCTTTTATGGTTTTCAGGGTTTGATGATGTTAAGTGGGAAAGCACTCAGGTCAACACAAGCAAGATCTTGAACTACTATCAACATATGTAGCAAAATATTTTGCTTTATAATCAAGATAGGTAAGTCCAATAGGTTTATAAATACTATTTGGACTAGTCATCGAGGTATATATATCAACTTTCCATTATAGGTTATCTTTAAACCATAAGAGGTGACTTGATATGGTTTTACCTTTTCCAAAAAGGTATTGCCTAACATTATTTCTAATGTATTATTGACACCTTCATTTTCAATGAGTAATCTAATAGCAATTGTTTCATTACTAAATCGAAGTATAGTTTCTATAGCTTCATATATCCCATGTATTTCATTATTAAAGTTTGTATATCTTGCAATTTATTCCTTTGTAATTTGGTACATAGAGAACTACTAATGTAATTTCCATTCGCACCTGTATCTATCAAAATATTTACTGGAGTAAATTACATATCATAAAAATATTCTCCTTTAATCTTATGATTTCTTAAAGCCTCATCATTTTCAATAACTAGTAGGCCTGAAAATATAGAAGTATTTGTTCTAGTTGTTGGAATCCTAGAAACTCTGGTATGTGTAAAAGATAATCTAGGTGGTACTTGATTTGATAATATCAAAGGGTTTTGTTGTAAATCTAGATTTAAAGCAATTGTTTCTAATTCCTAAATCTTAGGTAAACTAGGAAATTGTATCTGATTTACTTCATTAAATAGGTATGGAAAATCTATTATATCTTTAATTACAAAACAATCAGAATGATGAGTATTAGAAATCCCATACAAAATTATATAAGTTATCGAATATGGTCGGTTAGACTGATAAAAGAATTCTTTTCTTTAAAATATTGATGTAAACTTAATGTTTTATCAAAATATTTATCTTGTAAATGATAAGAAATTCTAGGATATACAGTATACTTTAATTTTCTACATTGCAGGTTTCCCCTTAGAATTCCAAGATAAGCTTCATCACGATATGTATCTTGTTGTCAACGACAGCTAAATCTATGGGTGTATCTAATCATTCCTTAAAAGTAGATTTAAAGATTTTCTAAATTTCACCTATATGTACCCATCCTAGGGTATCAAAAATCTCAGGTTTGATTTTCTATAATTTATCTGAAAGATCTTTTTTAGATAACAAATGAATCATAACCATATTCCCTATAAGTTTGAGGGGGACTAAAACAGAGAGCATCACTGGTACGTTAAAAAATTCAGAGAGAAAAATAAAACCAAGCCTTAAAGGCCATACGGAAGCGTGAAGATCATACCTTTGCGCTCCTTAACCGTTCTAGGTTGAGTAGGAGCAGATTGAACGACTGGAATCGCCTTGCTTTGTCCACTTGACGAAGCTTCCGGTTGAACGCCCGCTAGCCTTCTACTCCGCCTTGTTTGCATGAACGCCTAGCTTTCCAGCTCTCGGGATATTCCTCAGCCTAACCTCTAGTCGGTGAACACAACAGAGAAGAAGAATGGTCTCAAATGTCCTTGGTTTACTTGCTATTGGTTAGCAAAGTCCAAGGAGAAATCACAGAGGAGGAAGACGTGAGAGAGAGAGCAGAGAGAGACGTGAGAGAGCTCTATACGTGAGTCTCTGTGTGTAGGGAAAAATTAGGATTTTTCTTTTTCCAAAGAGTTGTTTATATGTTAGCCTAAACTAGGTCTCTCAATATCTGATAAACATATTCCCGGGATTTCAAAACACCCGAATGTTATCCTGAGAATCAGTTTGGCCTAACCCTAAACTCCTCTTGACCGTATCTGGAAAAAACCCTAAAGTCCAAGCTATTGGACCAGAAAAATATTTATTGTTTCCTTGGACCAAAAAGGCCTAAAATAATAAACATTAATTATTTATTTCTTGGGCTTATATAAACAACCCAATAAATAATTAAGAAGCCCAAATGAACCATAATAATTAATCTTTAATTATTTATTTCTTAGGCCTATATAAATAACCCAATAAATAATTTAAACATTAATTATTTTCCCTAGTTTAAGCCCAGGTTAATTTCTTAATTATTCATACTGGACCTAGGCCCTGAATAATTAATTAACTAATTAAACTAGATAATTAATTTCTCTCAACTCCTATTTTATTTATTTATTTATTTTATTCCAGTCCAATAATAAATTAGACTTCCTGAATAAAATTAAATAAAATCAAATAAAATAAAATCCTCTTTACATGAGACCAATTCCTCAACCCAAAATTAGTTAGGACTTACGGGCTATTCCGAGGACCAAAAAAACACTTCGCCTTGGCTGCTAAAATGACCAAAATACCCCTGCTATATAAATAGTTGTATCTTGTATTTTAAATATTTCCTAATATCACCATAAGGAAATATTGATCGCAAGGACAATGCTGCATTCGCAAAGTCTCCGACCTACAGGTGAAATGACTAAAATACCCCTCTACACATGGCCGTAAATTTAGAGAGGAAGAAGTGTACTAACACCCCTCTAAATGACATCTACCATCCTTAGGCTTCTAGTCTAATGATCCACGACTTCCTAGAGTGTTTTCGCTTTCCAAGGGAGCTACCCTAAAGCAAACATCCAAGTCATGTTTCCCAGGGCCCTGGATAATTTAGACCATTCGGACAACCACAAGGGGCGATATAGTGCAGAAACTATCTTGTATAAATCTGCCTTAACTAACTAGTCACACGTACCCAACATGCAAGTACATTGGCCCTACGATAGAACCTCAACTACAACAAATCAAAATATATACTTCCAGCTTCCCCAGACCACCAACTCATACTCAAGTGGTAGAGTACTAGTCCACGCTGTAGCGGTAGTAGTCTAGGTTTCTACCATATAGTACTTTGAGAAACCACTACTGCAGGTCCTGTTCTACGTATTCGAAATACGCTTATGTCGTGAAGTGAGTGGACTACCCACTAGCTAAAGGTAAGTCATTCCCCATTTGGAATTCATAACATAATAACCTAAACATGATGAGGTTCCTTGTCTCATCAATAGGTTAAGAACAAATGTTTATGTGTTAAATAACCCGTGATCCATACCTTACTGTGAAAGACCACTATTCACATAGATCACTTATTTAAACACAATGGGTCCGTTCCAAACGAAAATCGTGCACAAACAAAAAGTAAATTCACAAACAAATTTTGAAAATAAATTCTTTTATTAAAATATTCGATTTTACATCAGAAACCTAGTCTAAGAGGGCATACAATCCAACAATCTCCCACTTGCACTCTAAGACTGGGTAAGTCCGTAGGTGCCCGCCCCTATGGCGTCTAAGTGTCTCTTGTAGACTCTCTCAGCCAAAGGCTTGGTGAATGGATCTGCTAGATTGTTTTCTGATGCAATATGCTCCACCACGACTTCCCGTCTCTGGATGAAATCCCAGATCAGGTGGTACTTCATCTCGATGTGTTTTCCCTTCTTGTGGTTCCGAGGCTCCTTAGATTGCGATATTGCTCCAGTGTTGTCGCAATACGTCACAATCGTCCTGTCCATATGTAGAATGACTCTAAGTTCTGAAAGAAACTTCCGGAGCCAAACTGCTTCCTTGGACGCCTCCGAAGCAGCCACATACTCAGTTTCCATGGTTGAGTCAGTAATACAAGACTGCTTGATACTCCTCCATAAAATTGCTCCTCCAGACAAGGTGAAGACATATCCACTAGTAGATTTTCTCTCATCCTTATCCGCCTGGAAATCTGAGTCTGTGTAACCTGCAGGAAGCAAATCATCAGCCCTGTAAACCAGCATATAATCTCTCGTTCCCTTGAGGTACTTGAGAATATGCTTTACAGCTTGCCAATGAACCTCCACTGGGTTTGACTGATATCTGCTAACTAAGACCACGGCAAAGCAGATATCTGGCCTAGTACACAGCATGGCGTACATGAGACTTCCCACAGCCGAAGCGTAGGGAATCCTACTCATTCTGTCCTTTTCTTCTTGAGACTTAGGACAGTCCTTTGAAGAAAATGACAACCCATGTCTGCAAGGGATTAGAGCTCCCTTGCATGAGTCCATGCTGTAATTGGCCAACATCTTGTCAATGTATGTCGCTTGAGATAACCCTAACATTCTCTGCTTCCTATTTCTAAGAAGCCTAATTCCGAGAATGTAGCTGGCTTCTCCCAAGTCCTTCATACTGAATTGACTAGACAGCCAAACATTTGTAGATGACAATGTCCCTACATCATTTCCAATGAGTAGAATCTCATCCACATACAGGACAAGAAAAATCACATTAATGCCTTCAAGTTTCCTGTACACGCATGGTTCATCTTCGTTTTGAATAAAACCATAAGACTTTACAGTCTCATCAAAATGAATGTTCCATGCTCTTGATGCCTGCTTAAGTCCATAAATGGACTTCTTAAGCTTGCAAACCATGTGTTCCTGGCCTTCAGCAATGAAGCCTTCCGATTGGGACATATAGATGTCTTCGCTAAGATGGCCATTCAAGAATGCTGTCTTGACATCCATTTGTCATATCTCGTAGTCATAGTGACATGCGATGGCAAGGAGGATGCGGATGGATTTAAGCATGGCTACCGGGGAAAAAGTTTCCTCATAGTCGATATCCTCTTTCTGAGTATACCCTTTCGCCACAAGCCTAGCTTTGAAGGTTTCCACCTTCCCATCCGCTCCTCTCTTTCTCTTGTATACCCACTTGCATCCAATGGGTTTTATCCCTTCAGGTGAAGCTACAAGATCCCAAACCTGATTGAGGTACATAGACTCAATCTCGGCTTTCATTGCTTCATGCCACAGATTTGCATCTGCATCAGCAATAGCCTTCTCGTATCTAGCGGGGTCTTGTTCCTGATGGTCAGAGACCAGCTCAAAGGCTTCTCCAGTTCATCTATCCGGAACCCTAGACACTCTCCCACTACGACGAGGCTCCATTTGCACAGGCTTTTGAGGCTGTGCCTCTTCTTGTTCCAGAATCGGGTCAGAAGAAGTTGATTCCGTAGATAACTTCTCTTGAAGTTCCAACCTCGTTGAACCTTTAGTGGAAGTACTTTGATCATCTTCCAAGTATCTAGCATTAGTACTGACTAGTACCTTCTGCTCATTAGGATGATAAAAGTAGCCTCCTTTTGTCCCTTTTGGATACCCAACAAAATAGCATAATTCTGATCTTGGTTCCAACTTGTCTCCCTTGATCAGTACATAAGCTGGACATCCCCAAATCTTGAGATGATTCAGACTTGGCTTACGCCCAGTCCACATCTCATAGGGAGTCCTAGGTACTGACTTGGAAGGCACCAAGTTCAGAATATATGCCGCTATTTCCAGGGCATATCCCCAAATGGACACTGGAAGAGTAGCATGAGACATCATGCTTCGGACCATTTCCATCAACGTCCTGTTCCTTCTCTCAGCTACTCCATTCTGCTGGGGTGTTCCCGGCGCAGAGAGCTGGATATTATGCCATGATGTACCATGTAGTTCTTGAATTCACCTAGGAGGTACTCTCCACCACGATCCGATCGTAAGGTTTTGATTAATTTACCTGTCTGACGCTCCACTTTAGCCTTAAACTCTTTGAACTTGTCAAAAAAGTCAGACTTGCGTCTCATCAGGTAAATGTAACCATACCTCGTACAATCATCTGTGAACGTGATGAAGTAGTCAAAACCTCCCCTAGCTGGTGTAGACAATGGACCGTACACATCAGTGTGAACAAGACTCAACACCTCCTTGGCTCTATCCACCTTTGGTGTAAATGACCTCTTGGTCATCTTTCCCATCAGGCAGGATTCACACTAAGGCCAACTTTTCAATCTCAATGAGCCCAAAGGCCCATCATGGATCAGCCTCTGAATCCTGGTTGAGTTAATATGACCCAACCTTAGATGCCAAATGTATGAATCATTGATATTGGTCTTTCTCTTCTTAGTTAAAGGTTCAGACTGAGTGTTATTTGATTATTTGTTAATAGGGTTTAAAAAGAACAAATTTCCATACATGTGCCTAGTACATAAAATTTCTCCATCTCTACTGATAGATATACCATAATGGAAAGATATAAAATATCCTTGATTAATAAGTTTTGCAACTAAAATCAAATTCTGACGAAAACCAGGTACATATAAAATGTCTTTTAAAACCACTATCTTATTACAATAAAAAATAAGATCCAGCTCTCCCACTGCAAGGGCCCAGACTTGTTCTCCATTTCCCACTTGAAGCCCATGTTTGCCCTTCTTGAGTCTTCTTATCTTCTTAAACCCCTGCAAGGAGTTACAGATATGATCAGTGGCTCCTGAATCAACAATCCAAGTGGAAGTTGATCCTACCATTGATATGGACTCTAGATAGTAAACATTACCTGTGGGGTTTTTCTTGGCCTGAAGATCTGGACACTCCTTTTTCCAGTGTCCCTTCTTGCCACACTTGAAGCACTTGCCCTTTGGTTTGTCCTTGGGCTGGTTCTTGGGCTGGGTTGCTGCATTCCCCTTCTTCTTCTTGAACTTTCTGGGTTTGGACCCAGTTCTTGAAGAAGAAGTCCTAGCAATCATAGCCTTTGACTGTGGCTTCATGACCTTCTCCGCCATCTGGAGCTCCTTCATCAGTTCAGTTAAACTCATATTCAACTTATTCATATTATAGTTTAACTTTAACTGAGCGAAAGAGCTCGGTAGAGATTCGAGAACCATATCCACTTGGCTCTCGGGGTCAATGACAGCCCCTAAGATTTCCGCCTCCTCGAAAGCAACAATCATCTTGAGCATATGCTCTTGGACTGATACTCCCTCAGCCATCTTAGTGTTTACAATTGTTCGAAGAGCCTCCTGCCTTGCGGGCCGGCTCTTGTCTGCGAACATAGTTACCAATGATTGACTTATGTCATATGCAGAAGCCATGTGCTCGTGTTTTGACTGGAGCACATTAGACATGGAAGCTAACATATAGCAACGTGCCATTTTGTCAGCTTTCTTCAATGCCTTTTCAGCCTCTCGCTCTTCAGCGGTGGAACCTTCCCCGATAGCAGGGCAGGTTTCGTAAAGGACATACTTATACTCCTCGGCTGTGAGTATTATGTCCAGGTTCCTTTTCCAGTCCACATAGTTTGGACCCGTTAGCTTATTCTCCCTGAGAATAACGGCCAATGGACTAAAAGAACCTCCCACCATTTCTGAAAATCGAAAATAAAAGAAAGAATTTAGTTTGTGAAAACAAAATAAAATTTGTGCACTGAAAATAATTTGGCTCTTAGGAAAACTGACATAGCTTCTTGGAAAGATTAACAGTTTCCCAAGCTAAGTGTATTAACCACCACAAATTAATTTTCCTTCTAGGTAATGGTCTAGAGAATAACTCCATCGTGGGATGGCCGTTTCCTCTCATTTCCTATGGACATACCTCACACTATAACCTCCAACGTGAGCTGGCCGATCATAGTACGTGCCCCGGGTTATTAATTACATCCTTCCATTAGATCTAGATCCTTGTGGTATCCCCATCCTATACAGATTCACTCCCAGGGTGACGCGGGGGATCCACGATCTCTAATGAGGACCGTGATGGAAGCCGTGGGGCCGTTGGAACCCCTCTCCCACTTAGTCTTTTAAAATAAAGTTTTTCTGAAAAATATCCTTTTGAAATTTCCATTAAGTTTTTCTTAACTTAAAAAGAAAATATCTAAGTTCAATAAAATCTCTATGTCAAGGCTTATATCCTTTGAGAGATTTCCTCCATGGACTAATTTTATTTAAGTTAAAACTTAATGATTTCAAAAATTTTCCAATTAAAACTTTCTAAAGACTTTGGTCTCAAGCTTATTTGACAAAATTATTTTTCTAGTCTAAAACAAAACAAAATGGCTCTCCAATTTAATTTACAAAAATATCTAAATCTAATATATTTTCTATATCAAGGATTAAATCCTTTGAGAAAATATTCAAGGATTAATTTTTGTACCAATTAAAATAACCATTTAGTTTTTGAAGAAAAAATATTTTTTCTTGCCAAAACAAAAAGTTCCCAAAGACTTTGGTCTTTGAGGAAAAACACACATAGGTACATAAAAAAATAGCATGCTCGAAAACAGTAAACGTTTTCATGCTTTTCTATTTTTAAGCCTAAGTGCCCAAATAATAGAATTTAACACATTAATTAATTAATTAATTATCTTGTTTAATCCTAAAATCCCTTACTAATATTTTTCATGCAAATATATTCCAAGAATATAAATATTGCAAAAATATTAACTTCGTCTGGTATGGGACCCAAAGCGAAAAAGAAAAAAAAAATAATAATTTTTTTTGACTGGCGGTCTACTGCATCGGATCCTACTGTGGCCGCTGTGCACCAGCCGCACCTGATCTCCTGCAGCTTCAACCCATGGAGCCGCCCCGCACCCGCGTGCCCTCCACTGCCGACCCGCGAACTCGCCCGATTACCCGCGCATTGACCCACGCATCAATTGAATTTCAATTGCAACATCAGATTGAATTCGGATTCAATTCACCGGCAATTGGCTCGGCTTCGCGGCTCCCGCAGCACGACTCCACTCACAGAACAGAAGCGGCTCGGCTCGGCGGCTCGGCTCCAACGCGGCGGCTTATGAACAATATCATCTTCTTCGTTTTTTCACCCGCGCGAATTTTTTCTCTGCAGTTCATTCTTGTTCGATTTTTTCTTGCCTTCTTTGGCTTCTTTGGACATTTTTACTTATAAAAACTCATCCAAAATTAAACCACAACCGCCGATACCCATTTAAATTGGGTTTACACGATTAAACTTCAAAGCAAGAAAAATTTTACAGAGACCTATGCTTCCACTGTGAAGCTTACAAAACCATCTATCCCATACCAAAATAGCGAAGAATCATAGGTATAATCATCTTCTCCATTTTTATTAACTACCATGCTCCCTATATTGATCAAAAACCAGTGGCTCTGATACCACATTGAGGGGGACAAAAACAGAGAGCATCACTGGTACGTTAAAAAATTCAGAGAGAAAAATAAAACCGAGCCTTAAAGGCCATACGGAAGCGTGAAGATCATACATTTGCGCTCCCTAACCGCTCTAGGCTGAGTAGGAGCAGATTGAATGACTGGAATCGCCTTGATTTGTCCACTTGACGAAGCTTCCGGTTGAACACCCGCTAGCCTTCTACTCCGCCTTGTTTGCATGAACGCCTAGCTTTCCAGCTCTCGGGATATTCCTCAGCCTAACCTCTAGTCGGTGAACACAACAGAGAAGAAGAATGGCCTCAAATCTCCTTGGTTTACTTGCTATTGGTTAGCAAAGTCCAAGGAGAAATCACAGAGGAGGAAGACGTGAGAGAGAGAGCAGAGAGAGACGTGAGAGAGCTCTATACGTGAGTCTCTGTGTGTAGGGAAAAATTAGGGTTTTTCTTTTTCCAAAGTTTTGTTTATATGTTAGCCTAAACTAGGTCTCTCAATATCTGATAAACATATCCCCGAGATTTCAAAACACTCGGATGTTATCTTGAGAATCAGTTTGACCTAACCTTAAACTCCTCTTGACCATATCTGGAAAAAATCCTAAGGTCCAAGCTATTGGACCAGAAAAATATTTATTATTTTCCTTGGACCCAAAAGGCCCAAAATAATAAACATTAATTATTTATTTCCTGGGCTTATATAAACAACCCAATAAATAATTAAGAAGCCCAAATGAACCATAATAATTAATAATTAATTATTTATTTTTGGGCCTATATAAATAACCAAATAAATAATTTAAACATTAATTATTTTTCCTAGTTTAAGCCCAGGTTAATTTCTTAATTATTCATACTGGACCTAGGCCCTGAATAATTAATTAACCAATTAAACTAGATAATTAATTTCTCTCAACTCCTATTTTATTTATTTATTTATTTTATTCCAGTCCAATAATAAATTAGACTTCCTGAATAAAATAAAATAAAATCAAATAAAATAAAATCCTCTTTACATGAGACCAATTCCTCAACCCAAAATTAGTTAGGACTTACGGGCTATTCCGAGGACAAAAAAAACACATTGCCTTGGCTGCTAAAATGACCAAAATACCCCTACTATATAAATAGCTGTATCTTGCATTTTAAATATTTCCTAATATCACCATAAGGAAATATTGATCGCAAGGACAATGCTGCATTCGCAAAGTCTCCGACCTACAGGTGAAATGACTAAAATACCCCTCTACATATGGCCGTAAATTTAGAGAGGAAGAAGTGTACTAACACCCCTCTAAATGACATCTACCATCCTTAGGCTTATAGTCTAATGATCCACGACTTCCTGGAGTGTTTTCTCTTTCCAAGGGAGCTACCCTAAAGCAAACATCCAAGTCATGTTTCCCAGGGCCCTGGATAATTTAGACCATTCGGACAACCACCAGGGGCAATATAGTGTAGAAACTATCTTGTATAAATCTGTCTTAACTAACTAGTCACACATACCCAACATGCAAGTACATTGGCCCTACGATAGAACCTCAACTACAACAAATCAAAATATATACTTCCAGCTTCCCCAGACCACCAACTCATGCTCAAGTCGTAGAGTACTAGTCCACGCTGTAGCGGTAGTAGTCTAGGTTTCTACCATATAGAACTTTGAGAAACCACTACTGCAGGTCCTGTTCTACGTATTCGAAATACGCTTATGTCATGAAGTGAGTGGACTACCCACTAGCTAAAGGTAAGTCATTCCCCATTTGGAATTCATAACATAATAACCTAAACATGATGAGGTTCCCAGTCTCATCAATAGATTAAGAACAAATGTTTATGTGTTAAATAACCCGTGATCCATACCTTACTGTGAAAGACCACCATTCACATGGATCACTTATTTAAACACAATGGGTCTGTTCCAAACGAAAATCGTGCACAAACAAAAAGTAAATTCACAAACAAATTTTGAAAATAAATTCTTTTATTAAAATATTCGATTTTACATCAGAAACCTAGTCTAAGAGGGCATACAATCTAACAAATTTTAACATCTAAAGCTCGTTCCTGCATGTTTAATCCATAAAACAACTGATATTTTCTAGGTTTAATACCTAGTTTTTCAAGCATATTTACTTTAAATCCAGAATAATTTGATAATTAAAATCCTTCATTTTGAATTTGCTTTAATTTTCTTTGATCTATTAATATATCTTGTTTATATTCACCTTGTTGTTCTTCTACGTTATCTATTATAGATGAATTGGAAGCGTCAATAATCTCATTCATTATCAAAAGATGTATATTATGTATCTTTCAAAACAAAAAGGTTGTCTTCAGACTCAATATCTTCAAATTCATTAATTTGAACAAAATCTCCTTGTTCAATCATATGGTTGATATCTTCATGTATTTCAAAAATCTTTTTATTTTTGTCAAATGTTTTTGGACACCTATTGGCATAATGGCCAATCTCATGGCAATAATAGCACTTGCAATCACTTGGTTTTGTAACCTTCTTCTTTCTTTAGTATGTTTGTTTTATCTGTTCTTTATAATATCTAGCTTTCTCTTTTTAAAGTATCATTTCTTAAAATTCTTTTTCTTTTTATATTTCTTTTTTATCTTGTTATAATAAAAAGGACTATCACATCCTATCATTAAGGGCATTTTAGCATTATCACAACATAAAGATATACATTTCTTTAATCCATGAGTCATCTTTGCTAAGATGGCATCAGCACAACATTCACTTAACATATCTTTTAAATGTGTTATCCTTTTTCCTAAGGTATTGGTTGTACTATGTAACACCCCACATTTCTTTTCTTGACGCAGTGGGCTGGGCTCAGGTGGGATGCTGCCCCGTCCGACTCGTCAGACTAGGGGTCTTTATAACAATTTAAACTTAAAGCAAGTGATGAAGTCGAAACTTAAGTAAATATATGAAACATGCTCTTTATTTATATAAATATATGAGTCACGATAGGTACATTGTCATAGCTTCCAAAATACATAAGCTAAAACATCTCATAGTCTATGTACAATGATCACTCCAAAAGATTTGCTATCCAGTGCTACAGAAGAAGTCCTGGAATACCGTCGTTATTCTTCAGCTCCAATCCCTAAAATAGAAAAGACAAATATACGTGTGAGTGGTATACTCAGTAAGTCCCGTGTGTGCTAGTGCTTTGCTCAGAAAAGAGATGATTTTCAATTTCTTTACTGAAATAAATTTCACAACAGCGAAATAGCATTAATTGGTAAATTTAGGATCAAGTTATCATGTACATTTGAAAAATAATGATTTCCAAACATATGGCCCCTAATTTTAATAGATGCGGGTTCTTCCCCTTTTAGAAGTGCAACCTGCGTGCAAAGTTCAAGGAACTTCGCCTTCGGCTGCACGGTTTCTGGTGCCAGGGACTGCGCCTTACAGCACGTCACCCGTGTTAGGCCGGAAGGGTGAGCAGCGTACAAATGTACCCCACCATGCACTTAGGGATCTTTTACTTGCCTTCATCAGCCAGGGGTCCCAATCTTGACGTCAATCACCATCGAGGCAGCAAGGAGTCAAACGCCCCGAACTTCCCATTCTTATTCCAGCGAATGACTCAAAAACAACAAGTGTTCACAAACGCATTCACAAACACGGCAATTGCCAGGCACAAACGGCTAGCCAGGACGACTCATCTCAATGTCCTGTCACCCTGTCTGGAGTAAGACAATCCCCAGAACTAGCCAAGTTACTTGGGGTCATCTACCTCTAACATGGGCTAGTACAAAGATCAAAGTCCTTGCTGAGTACTCAACGCAACAATACCAACCCCATCTGATTGATCAGGCCAGAGGGTTATCTGATCCCGCAGGATCTTCAATCAAAACATTTTGGGGCCAAAACAACATTTTCCAAAAATCATGTAGAAAACCAGACAAAAGGTTTTACTCACACATCAAAACGTGTTTCCAAGAGCAACCAGGTTATTTTCCCCATACTTGATCACAAAAGTTATTTTCCAAGGGCGTTTGGGTCATTTCACCCATGCCCAATTCCAAAAGACTTTTTGAGGGTATCCGGGTCATTTTACCCTTACTCGATTTGAGAAATATTCACAAAAGTTCTAATAAGGATATTTCGGTCATTTACCGAATACCCGAGTTCCAAAAGTTTCATAAATCATTCCAATAAGGATATCTGGATCATTTTCCAAATACCCGATTCTAAAGTTTATCATTTTCCGGAAATCCCAAATATTTAATCCAAAATGGCAAAAGTCGTATAATTCATGTTTTAATCATCCAATAAGGTTTTCAAACCAATTATGAAATTCATTCAAGTCGAAATAGCATAAAAATAAGTCTTGCTCATGTATTCCGTAAACATATTTAAACGTTTCCAAAACAGTATAAAACATGTCATTTTATGGAAAATTAAAGCACACTAGCCTTTAAAAAGGTTTTAGAAATCATAGGGACTCACCTTGTATACTAAGTCGAAGTTGCACTCGTGTATAGTCCTAAAAGGAGTTCCTTCGACTTGATTCACCTACACCATTAGTATATCTCGGTATTATTACATAATGGTTTCAAATGCTTAATGGTTTGGATAAGGTTTCTATAATTTTCTTAAAGAAATAAATGGATTAATGCTTTGGATGGTTTTCTGGTTTTACAGCTTTACCATCCTCCACTATTTTTCACATAACTTATTCAATATAGTTCCAAATAAGGTGAGGTTACTTCCATAATATCCCTAAGATATCCCTCTATAACTCCAGGTCATGTGTCATGCAAACTCCATCCCATTTTGTACAGTTTTTCAGTTGATTCCACTGTTCCGAGTTTGGAGTCCAGTTTCGTCACTTTCCAGTATTTTGTACATAACTCCTCCAATTCGGGTCCAAATGAGGTGAAACCACTTCCTAAATACTCCTAGGACATTTATATATCAATTTAAGGTCATGGGGTATTCAAATATCTCTCCATTTCGTTCAAGTTTCCAGCTAAACTTACTGCTCCGAGCTGGAGGTCCAGAATTACTGTTTGGAAGCTCAACTTGTTTTAATTTGTTTCGATGGTTTCTTCAACATATCCTATCACATTTAAAAACTCCAATACCTTATTTAACATCCCAACATCATTTTTATAACAGGTTTTCTTGCCCAGAACTTCTCTTTTGTTCAAACAAATAAATTATTCCCAACTTTACCAAACCAGTAAATTTTGGCAGTTTTCACCCTTCTTGTTATTCATTAACGCTTAGCCATTCAAAACCCTCACAACCTCCACACAACTTATTCCAAATCCTTTCTAACTAGTCTAGGACATGTTTAAAGCCATTTATGCTCAATTTCCAGTCACTTCTATTCAGATTTCCTTTAATATTTCCGAACAACACAAACTAGTGAGTTGTTATTAACAAATGGCTTTTCTTGTTTTCTTTATCACTTCCTTCCTTTTTCTTTTCAAATTTTCAGTATACCATCACTCCAATACACCTTAAATGAACTGAAAACCATACTCAACCCATCACTACACCAACCGGTCAATTCAACATCCATCAGAACATCAAAATATTTTCATTGCTCAACATCAACAAATTCATATGCATTTAGTTTCCAACTTCTAACATCATTCTTTTAGCTTTTGGGAAATGATCTCTTACCTTTCCAAGATGAGGGCAAAGCTGTATACTCCTTTCCTTCCTTGCTTCTCCTTTTTTTCTCCTTGCTGCCGGTTTCCTTTTCTTCCTCCTTGCTGCCGAAAATCTTCCTCTCTCTCCCTTAGTCTTTCTTTTGTTCTTCCTTTCCTCTCTTCACTTTTCTGTTTTTCTTCTCTTCTCCCAGCTTTCTCTCTTGGCCGAAATCTTCTCCCCTTGCCCCTACTTATATAATTTGCTCCTCTTGGTCTTATTTTGGTCTTAGTGGAAGATTTAAGGTGAATTGGTATTCTAGAAGTCTTTAGACTTCTCTAGGATTTCCAAGAGAATTGTGGAACCATGTAGAGTCTTGTAGAACTCCCTAGAAGTCTCAAGACTAATGCATTCAATAACCTTACATGGCCATGCATAATTATAATTAACTTGGCCTAATCTAGTTTAGCTTAATTAAGCTTAATTAAAAAGTCCAAAAATGGTTAATCTTGGTCAAATATATCATGCTTGTGGGCCCTCTTCATTTACTTCTTGTGGGCCCCTTAAAATATCTTATATACAATATAATATAACTTGAAATATTTATGATATTAGTTGTAATATATATATATATATATATATATATATAATAATGGTAAGAATAATATAATAATTTAATACAATTATTGAATTCAATAATACTATAATTTAATATTACCAAGGAATATTGATATTACATAATAGACATAAAATAATAGTAATGGATAATAGAATGAAAATAAAATCAATAATAATATTAGCAATAATAATACTAATATTAATAATGATAATAGCACTAGTGATGGCTATATTATAATTCTATGAATAATATTATTACTTTGCAATCTTAATTTTATTATTGATAATAAAGACGGAAAATATTTCGTTTATATATATTTTCATTGTTAACAAAACCATGCTACACAAATTCCTTATGCAAAGAGGACAAGGCGGGATATTACATACTAGGATTATATGTATCTATTAACTTTTTACCCCAAGGATCAAGTATCTTAGAAAAGAATAATGGCAAATAACTCTACATTTGATCAACATAATTATAAATATGATAATAATAATCTTGGAAAACATAAATATATTTGTCTATCTCACAAATATCACATAATTGCAATCTTAGTAAAGTAATCAGGTATTTATTTATCATAGCAGGGTTTTTTAAAAAACTTCCTTCTCCAGCAAATTCTAATCTTAAGGCTTCAGCGGCTCGGGATATCAAATTTGCTATGTTATCATCATTATCAAATATATGGGCTTTTGTGTCCTCATCTGAATTTTGCTAATATCTTAGTGTACTATTGACTAGACTGCTTTCCAAAAAATGTCTAGCAGTAGCATAATCCATTTTGTTTACTGAAATAGCAATTCTTAAAGCAGTTTCCTACTTGTCTATAGCTTCTTCAGTGTTACTAATGCAATCAACATTTAAGTAAATTCCAAAAGGATTTATTGGATCATTCCTCATTGATCCTATTGGAGTGTAATCTTCACTTGGTCTAGTATATGGACTGATTCTAGCATATCCTTTTGTAGTTTTATCAAATCCTGGATTTGTACTTGTACTTTGTTTAATATTTTTAAATATTTAGACTCTATTCAGTTTTTATAACTTGAACTGGTTCAATATTTATAAATTTATAGTCTAGTAAATTTAAATCTTCGATTTGAGTAATCAAAGTATCTATATCTTGATTTTCATATTCCAAATCTGAATTTACCAATTCAGATTGTTTCTTTTAGACCCTTCTGGTATAATTAGCTTACTAATATGTGAAGCTATCACTTGTTCTGAGATCTTTTTTGGTTTATCTTTTTCTTTTAAAAGTAATTTTAACTGATCTAATTCATATAATATCTTTTTCCCAAAATATTCTATCCTTTTTTGTATTTACTTAGATGTTTATCTATTGGTAAAGGATTTTCCTTTTCTACTAAACTTTTATACTCTGGTTGAGCATTCTCCTTTATTTTTTCCATTTAGCGGATGGGCTGAACATTCTTCTTCATCTTTTCCTTGGAGGAGATGAATTTCTCTGTAATGTTTTGCTAAAGATTTATGAATCTTTACTTGACCATGTCTAGCACTCATATGTAGAATCATACTTTCTTCTAACAGTTCTTAAACAATTCCTATTGATGTCGAATGTGCATAATTTATTCTTGAATAATCTAAATGAAATTTACAATGATCAACGTGTTCTTTTAAACATTTAACCTTAAAATCTATTTCAACTATTTCTACCAAAATTTGATCGCATTTTTCACAACTCATGATATCTATTATAATGTTCTTGTAGTTCAGATTCCATTTTTCTTTTCATATTAGCCAAATAATCTGTTTATGTCTTTCATCATGTAATTTTCTTGTTTTTCTTAGAACACTTGTATCCATTCTAGCTATAGCTAATCCACCAAATATTTTATCTATTCTACTTAACGATTCTCTTAAAATTTGTAGGTGACTAGCATGTCTGTCTATATGTTCTAGAGACATCTGACAATAAACACAACTTTGTGGGAATTCCATTAAGCTAAGCTATATGCCCAATCTGAGTTATCAACATAATTATCATTATAAAATCTTATACGTATGTCTTGGTTATCCCATTCATGAGAACATCTATTTTCAAATTTAGTAAAATCTTCATCGAAAATATTTTCATCTATAGAATCTAATAGACTAAAATCTAAATCTAAAGCTGATAGGATTTCTATATCACAATAATGATTACTGTGGCAGAAACTAAGAAATCCAAGCCCTAAGATCACAAACATGTGAATTAAAATAGGTTTAACAATGAACAAAAGGTAACGGTTTTACCTTTCTTTGAGTGTCTGGAAAAAAAAAATTCTCTCTTCAAGTCTTAGGCGCGATCCAGCAATCCACTTGATCAAACACAATGAAAGTTGAATGTCCAACCACTACAATCATAGTGTGTGACTATCTCTAATAGAAATCCACATGGAAGATCACTCTCAAGCTCCAAGATTTTCTGTGCTAGCCAAAAAACAACAAGGCAGCTAGGGTTTTCGTTCTTCTTGTTTGTTGAAGAACAACGAGAGAGAGAGAGAGAGAGAGAGAGAGAAGAAGAAGAAGAAGAAGAAGAAGAAGAAGAAGAAGAAGAAGAAGAAGAAGAAGAAGAAGAATAAGAAGAAGAAGAAGAGAAGGGTTTTGGAGAGTGTTTTTTTGTTAATCCCACACCCAATAGGTTTTGTGCAGATCTCCTATATGTCACGAAAAATCACTGAAAATTTGAGAATTCTAAAATAATTAGAATTTCTAATTGTAATTAGAATCATCAAGTTCTCATAATTATAATTTAGCCCATAAATTATAACTAATTATAATTTGGCCATAACAACTTCTCTTTCTCGCAATTAACCCCACTATGTTATCAAATAATATTTTGAGTATATAATCCTCTATTGTGTGTGACCTATTAGGTTTTCCAGTCAATTGGTAGCGAACATGAATTAATTCAAATATCTTTGAGATTAATAATCCATAATTAATTAGAACTAATCATATTAATTCTAATCAGGATTGGTTTATTAATTCATCAATTAATAAACCAATATTCCCAGATCATGAGCGGTATCTTGTAACACATCATGACCACCTAAGAGTCCAAGAAGTCAAGTAGCTTGACATGAATCCTTCAATAACAAACTGCAATGTAATTAACTCCTTTCACCATACAATATCTCATTCGGTCTGGAGTACAGAATTAGTGCCAACTCCCTCCAGAATATATGTATGTATGTATGTATGTATGTATGTATGTATGTATGTATGTATGTATGTATGTATGTATGTATGTATGTATGTATGTATGTATGTATGTATGTATGTATGTATGTATGTATGTATGTATGTATGTATGTATGTATGTATGTATGTATGTATGTATGTATGTATGTATGTATGTATGTATGTATGTATGTATGTATGTATGTATGTATGTATGTATGTATGTATACATTAATTATGACCCGAATGTAATAGTACTTGTACCAGGAACCCACTACTCTAAATGTGTATCAATTGAAACTGTTTCCAATACACAGTCACATTGGCAAAGGACTTCTCGAGTAGTAATTCTTATAAGTGGCCGTAAGATATTCGCCCTTACTATTAGGAGCGGTGAATCATTTATTGACCATCTCAACTACTTTTGTTTACCTCACAATATACCCAATATCCATCACATAGGCTACCCTCGATCTGGCTCCAGAGATTAGAATCAAGTACAATGCTCAACAAACAAAGTACCTTGGAGATCTCAAGTCTAAAGATACTTGCACGTTTGCTATATTGAGATTATATCACTGGCACTAAATAGTTATCCACGTGATTATCTCATAGCTAGGTCATCTAATGTGCTTGTTCTATTAACAAGCATCCATGTGTTAACTTTGAGTATCTCAATACTCACGGATATAAGAAACACCGCCTGATCAAATCAGGATGTCTAATACATATAAGTCTTAACGCATTAATGATGTCTTATCTCACTAATACTACGACTATGGACTATTTAAGTACTGACACTATACAGTATAGCAGGAATCTTATATCATGATCTCTATCTCACTAATACTTTGAGTGATTGCCTCCAAGGCATAACACTAACAAACTCCCACTTGCACTAGAGCCAATCATTCATATATCTAATATCGAATGACTCAACATGCCTATCATATTTCTTTTAGGATAGTGCTTTTGTAAACGGGTCAACTATGTTCTCATCCATGGGAACTCTCTCTATCTTTACATTATTTCTATCTATGATCTCTCGGATCAGTTGATAGCGTCGCAGTACGTGTTTGGATTGTTGGTGAGACCGTGGCTCCTTTGCTTGTATAATGGCTTCGTTGTTTTCACAATATAGAGATATTGGACCAACAACGCTAGGAACCACACCCAGTTCCGTCACAATCTTCTTGATCCAAACGGCCTCCTTAGCTGCTTCAGAAATGGCTATGTACTCAGCTTCTGTCGTAGAGTCGGCAATAGTCTCTTGTTTGGAACTCTTCTAACTTATTGCCCCTCTACACAACGTTAACACATAGCCAAATTGTGATTTGAAATCATCTTTGTCAGATTAAAAACTAGCATCAGTATACTTATTTATTTTCAAATCTTCTTCTTCATATACTAAGAACATATCCTTAGTTCTTCGTAAGTACTTAAGGACGTTCTTTACAGTTACCCGATGACCCTTACCAGGGTCGAATTGGTATCTGCTCGTCAAACTAAGAACACAAGATACATCGGGCCTTGTACATATCATAACGTACATGATAGATTTAACTGTTGAAGCATATAGAATCTTACCCATGTGATCCCTTTCAACTTGTGTCTTAGGAGACATAGACTTTGAAAGGCTTACACCATGTGATATGGGTAAGAATCCCTTTTTAGATTGATCCATGCTAAATCTCTTTAGTACTTTATCTATGTATGTAGACTATGGAAGACCTAGCAACCTTTTAGATCTATCTCTATAGATCCTTATTCCAAGAATATAGGTTGCTTCACCAAGGTCTTTCATGGAGAATTGTTTGGAAAACCAAACTTTAACCATTTGCAAGATAGGTATATCGTTTCCTATTAGCAATATGTCATCTACATAAAGCAATAAGAAAACGATTACACTCCTACTAACCTTCTTGTATACACAAGGCTCATCTATGTTTTGAATGAAACCAAACTCTTTGATTGTTTCATCAAAACGGATGTTCCAACTCCTGGAAGCTTGCTTAAGTCCATAAATGGACCTTTGTAGCTTACACACCTTTATGCTATCATTGGATGTGAAATCTTCAGGTTGTGTCATATACACTTCCTCAATCAGATTTCTATTTAGGAAAGTTGTTTTCACATCCATTTGCCAAATCTTATAATCATAATGAGCAGCAATGGCTAGAAGTATCCTTATGGATTTTAACATGGCTACTAGCGAGAAATTTTCGTTATAATGAATACCATGTTGTTGACGATAACCCTTCGCAACTAGTCGTGCTTTATAGGTAACTACGTTTCCATCCATGACCATTTTCTTCTTGAAAATCCATTTGCACCTAATAGGTTTAATTCTTTTGGGTGGATCAACCAAAGTCCATACTTGGTTGTCGTACATGGAATCCATCTTTGACTTCATGACCTTAAGCTATTTGCCAGATTCTGAACTGTTCAAAACATCCTTGTAGGTAGTAGACTCATCTTCATCTATGAGCAATACGTCATTGTGGTCACTAATGAGAAATCCATATCTCTTAGGTTTCACACGTATCCTACTAGACCTACGAGGTTCTTATGTAGTAGAAGGTTCATCTATTCTCTCAATAGATGTGGGAGATGGTTGATCCTTGTTTGTTTGATCTTCATGAACTTCACTAAGTTCAATTTTACTCCCACTGTCCCCTTTGTGTATGTGCTCCTTCTCTAAGAAGACGACATGCTTCGAAACAAACACTTTGTTTTTGGAAGGGAGGTAAAAGTAATATCCAAAAGATTCTTTTGGATATCCCACAAACAAACACTTGTCAGACTTACTATTAAGTTTATTTGACTGTGCCCTTTTGACAAAGACAGGACAACCCCATACTCGCATGTGAGATAACTTTGGTTTCTTACCAAAGAATATCTCAAATGGGATAGAATCAACTGATTTTATCGGAACTCTGTTTAATATATAACTAGAAGTCTCTAGTGCATACCCCCAAAATGATTTTGGTAGATCTGCAAAAGCCATCATGGTATGTACCATGTCTAGAAGGGTTCGATTCCTTCTCTCAAACACACCGTTATGTTAAGGTGTATGTGATGGAGTCTATTGAGATAATATCCCATTTTCTCTAAGATAACTCAGAAACTCTTAGCTTAAGTATTCTCCTCCTCGATCAAATCTTAGAGTCTTAATACTTTTGCCAAGTTATTTTTCTATTTCATTGTTGAAGTCTTGGAACTTATCAAAGGCCTTAGATTTGTATTTCATTAAATACAAATACCCGTATCGTGAGAAATCATCGATAAAGGTTATAAAATAGTTATAACTTCCTCTTGCTTGTATGAATATTGGGCCACATACATTAGAATGTATGAGTTCTAATAACCCTTTGGCCCGTTCTCCTTTTCCTGAAAAATGAGTTTAGCCATTTTACCTAGTAAACAAGACTCGCATGTGCCATATGATTCATAATCAAATAACCCTAAGTCACCAAACTTGTGTAACTTAGAAACACGATTTTCGTTTACATGGCTAAACGACAATGCCATAAGTAAGAGGTGTTAGAGTTATCTATTTTAGGTTTCTTATTGTTTATATTAAGTATTATCCAGGTCTAGAACATATAAACCATTAATTAGAGTTGCTAAACCATAATGAATATCATTCTATGAAAAAGAACAACATTTATTCTTAAATATCAAATGAAATCTATTTAAGTCTAAACACGCAACTAAGATAACGTTTTTCATTAAATCTGGTACATAATAACAGTTTTGTAATTCTAGAACTAATCCCGAAGGCAAGTTCAGCTCGTATGTCCCCACAATAAGTACAACAACCTTTGCCCCATTTGCAGTATGTAAGTCTACATCACCTTTCTCTAGCCTTCTACTACCCTTTAGTCCCTGCAAGTTATTGCACAAATGAGATCCATATCTGGTATCTAATACCCATATCTCATTTCTAAAGATAGTATTTATCTCAATCATAAACATACTTGAAGTAAAAGTAGAAGTGCTCACAAGCTTCTCCTTCTGCTTCTTGTCCTTAACAGTCTCTAAGTAGGCATTGCAGTTGTGCCTCTAGTGGCCCATCTTGCCACAATGATGGCATAGGCCCTTGGTAGCAGCGTCCTTCTTCTTCACACCACCTTTGGGTTTTATGGGAGCATTCTTCTTCTTCTTTTGAACTCTCTTCTTAGAAGAAGAAGATTCTACCATTAAAACTGCATTGGAATCCGTCTTCATAGAGGACTCCGTAGTTTTGAGAATCATCAACTCAGGAATAGTGGACTCAATATTGTTCATCTGATAGTTAATCACAAATTGTGAGAAACTATTAGGTAAAAATTTTAGAATTAAGTCAACACTTAAGTCATGATCCATTGCGAACCCGAGAGATCCAAGCTTCTCTATTAAGCCCAACATCTTCAGCCCATGAGTGACCACAGAAGAACCCTCTACCATTTTTCAATGAAATAGTTGCTTCGAGATCTCGTATCTTTTAGTTCTGGCTTGGCATCAAACAGCTCTCGAAGATGTAGTATACTCGATTGAGCATCCATATGTTCGTGCTGTTTTTGCAGCTCGGGAATCATAGATGCCAGCATAATACAAGATGTTGTATCACTATCCTCCTTGTACTTTTTGTGGATAGCATGCTCATCAGCATGAGCATCTTGAGCTGGTGGTGGATGAATAGGAGCATCTAACACGTAGAGTAACTTTTTCAATTTGAGAACAATTCTCAAGTTTTTATACCAGTCAAAGTAGTTTGATTCGGTTAACTTGTTGGTCTCCAAGATGATACGTAGGTTTAGGTTTGTAGACACGATGCAAATATCCTAGATGTAAAGATAGAGAGGATTAGCTACTGTATATGCCCGTGAAATGCAAATAATTAGGACTTTAATTAAACGCATTTTTACTCCACTATTTTACTCAAACCAATAGCCCCCACTACTGATTTGGGAAAGCCTGTTAGAAGCCTTTCTAGTGAACCGGTATCCAAATTCCTCAAGAATAACCTTGGGTTTGCCCAACAAACCACCCTTGAGTTCATTGGTAGGTATCTAATACTAATTATATCGTATGTAATTACCATATCATTGGGTGATTAACAGGTTTTAATCTTAAATCCTTTTAGGCTACCCCAACTTTTTCTCTAAATTTCCTTATACTTGAGCTTGCCCAACTAGGATAAAGAATTTAGTTAAACCTAATACATTAATTAGTAATTTAATTCCATAGCTTGAACATGCCCGATGTTGAGTAGGCTTTAGTTTGCCTAACAACCTGGTCTCGAAAAAGGACTCTCGTTCTTACTATATTAACGAAAGGAATTAGGTTTAATATTAATTGAGGAATTTATTCCTTTTAGTGATTTCAATAAATGTCATGCATAAAAATCAATAAATCACATAATTGATAATTTTGGTAAAAAAACGATTATGTGGTATGGTTATGGATTTTACCCTAAATTAAATTTTTTGAGCCATAAAAGATATTAATATAGTTAACCCTATGTGTTCATGCATGATTTAAGTAGAAGGTCTTACCTTCTCACCGTGTTTTGGTTGCCATCTCCAAAATAAAATAATTCTACTCCTATCTAACCTATGTAAACTAATTACATAATTTTCTAAAGAGAGAAAACCTCGAGTTACATTCAAGGGGAGTTAGATGAGAATAGAATTACACAAGAATTCTAGAGAAGATAGGACACATAGGCCCTATTTCATAAAAAAAAACAAAACTATAAAATGAATGAACAAATATAATTGGTTTTAGCCCATAACCATCCACTATGCCATTAATTATGCTTAAAAAATAAACATATAATTTTTATTATTCTAAAATCATTATTGTGAAAAAATAAAATAAATTCTAAAATCAATATTTTAGAAAAATACATTAATTTTAAATTTTCAAAATCATTATTTTGAAAGAATAAAATTATTTGTCTCAAAACTATTTTTGAAAAAATGATTTTGGGTCCCGTCTCTGGTAGAGAAAATTTTATTTTACCACCTCTCATCAAATGAGATTTTTTCCTTTCAAAATTCTATTTTAGAAAATTTATTAATTGTAGGAATGTTGCGAAACAGGGCAAAACTAGCGCCAGTTAGAGGCTAGAGGCGGCGCCGACTGTAGTCGGGTTTAAAAAAAAAATATTCAGAAACGAATTCTGGATGTCGCAGAATTGCACAAAACAGGTGCTGGTTAGGAGCCAGAGCCAGAGCCGGCTGAATTCTGGAAGAGTCAGCAATTTTTAAAATTTTTCCAGAAACAATTTCTAGAGCCTACATCTTCTGCAACGGTTTAGTGAGAACAATTCTCAGCAGAATTCTTCTGTTTTGAAGCTCAAAACAACAACCAATTTGTTAGTTTAAACAAAACAAAACAAAAAAACAAACACGTTCACTGAAAAGTTTTTCCTGCAAAAAACCTATAGCCCACAAAGAAAACAATCATTTTTTATAGCTTTTGAAATATGTTGTGACAATTACACAAGCATATTATGCTACGGACTCAACCCGCATCAAATTCCAAATCCAGAAACATCTACAAACGTTTTTCAAAATGAAAGAAACCAAAACCAGAGAAAGCCTTCTGTATCAAGATGAGAACAAATTGTCATCGAAGATAACAAAACAGAAAACTCTTCATACAAAACCCGGTCTTAGAAACAATTTCTTTATGACTCTTAGCTTATGCACGAAATGTTTTCAGACATAGAAAACAAAGTCAGCAGAAAACATATTTTAGAGACAAAATCGCACCATTGAAAACATTTTTCAGTCACAGAACATACTTGGAACAATTCACAGCAAAATTTAAACCCGTTAGAAAACACATTGCAACCTGGCTCTGACACCACAGATGGGATTTCTATATCACAATAACGATGATTGTGGCATAAACTAAGAAATTCAAGCCCCAAGACCACAAGCATATGAATTAAAGCAGGTTTAACAATGAACAAAAGGTAACGATTGTACCTTTCTTTGAGCCTCTGAAAAATAAAATTTTTCTTCTTCAAGTATGAGGCGCGATCCAGCAATCCTCTTCATCAAACACCATAAGAATTGAATGTCCAACCACTACAATCACAGTGTGTGATTATCTCTAACAGAAATCCACAAGGAAGATCACTCTCGAGCAGCAAGATTTTTCTGTGCTAGCAGAAAAACAACAAGGCGGCTAGGGTTTTTGTTCTTCTTGTTTGCTGAAGAACAACGAGAGAGAGAGAGAGAGAGAGAGAGAGAGAGAGAGAGAGAGAGAAGGGTTTTGGAGAGTGTTTTTTTGTGAATCCAACACCCATTAGGTTTCGTGCATATCCCCTATATGTCACAAAAAATCGCTGAAAAACTGAGAATTCTAAAACAATTAGAATTCTCTAATTGTAATTAGAATCATCAAGTTCTCATAATTACAATTTGGCCCATAAATTATAACTAATTATAATTTGACCATAACAACTTCTCCTTCTCACAATTAACCCCGCTATGTTATCAAATAACATCTTGAGTATATAATCCTCTATTGTGTGTGACCTATTAGGTTTCTCAGTCAATTGATAGCCAACATGAATTAATTCAAATGTCTTTGAGATTAATAATCCATAATTAATTAGAATTAATCATATTAATTCTAATTAGGATTAGTTTATTAATTCATCAATTGATAAACACATATTCCTAGATCATGAGTGGTATCTAGCAACACATCATGATCACCCAAGAGTCCAGGAAGTCAAATGGATTAACATGAACCCTTCAATAACAAATTGTAGTACAATTAACTCTTTTCACTATACAATATTTCATTCAATCTGAAGTATAGAATTAGTGCCAACTCTCTCTAGAATATATATATATTAATTCTGGCCCGAATATAATAATATTTGTACCAGGAACCCACTACTCTAGATGTGTATCAATTGGAATTGTTTCCAATACACAGTTGCCTTGGCCAAAGATTTCTCGAGTAGTAATTCCTACAAGTGGCCGTGAGATATTTGCCCCTACTATTAGGAGTGGTGAATCCTTTATTGATCCTCTCAACTACTTTCGTTTACCTTACAATGTACCTAATATCCATCCCATAGGCTGCCCTCGATCTGGCTCCAGAGATTGGAATCAAAGCACAATGCTTAGCAAACAAATTACCTTTGAAATCTCAAGTCTAAGGATACTTGCACATTTTCTATATTGAGATTATATCACTAGCACTAAATGGTTATCCATGTGATTATCTCATAGCTAGGTCATCCAATATACTTGTTCTATTAACAAACATCCATGTGTTAACATTGAGTATCTCAATACTCACGGATATGAGAAACACTGCCTAATCAAATCAGAAAGTCTAACACATGCTAGACTTAACGCAATAATGATATCCTATCTTATTAATACTACGACTAGAGACTATTTAAGTATTAACACTATAAAATGTAGTAGGAATCTCATATCATGATTTCTTTAACACAGTGTTGTACTAGAGACTTTATCTAACAGTTATATTACACAAAAGTAAACAAAAGAAATTGTGAGATAAATAATGCCTTTTATTAAAATAAAATGTGTCATATACAACGTAAAAGTGTTTTCTAATTCTATCTAGGCTCTAATACCATTTTGTGTGTTTGGATATTGCCAATTCAAAATCAAAATATTTCGCAACATGTTATCTTGCACAATTATGATAATACTAATATCAACCAATACGGAATAGTAATAAATAGAAATCATGTGTAATAATTTTTTTGCTAGTAACAAACATAAAGAACAATTATCATAACAAGATTTTTGATAATTAAAAAGAATAAGGGTCCAACATGCTTCATACCTTTCAATCCGTTTTGACTACAATGTCTTCGGGTATTTTTTGAGACTTTTACCGAGTGTTTCAACGCCAACCTTTGTCAAGGTATCTTCTTGTAGAACTTCTTCAAAAACACGTAGCATAGCTTTGTTTTGTTTCCTACCTCAAAGTGTAAGGTTCAAATATAAAGAACTAGTGGTTGATTATTCTTTCTAAAAAGGAAACATTGTAATGAGAATAGTTCGGATGTTTGTAATAAGCTGACTTAGTAGTTTATTTCATAGTTGAGAAAAGAGTACATAGGGAGAGGATGAGGAGTTTCCGTGTGTCCTCCCATTGATATTAGCTTATCTATTTATAATTGAAAGTGGATTTCAAATACGGACTTCAAACTTTCTACAAACTATTTGAAGAACATTATTAACATGCATAATTGAGCTACTTTATTAAAGGTTCATGGGAACCTTATCTTCCGACCTTAAGTCAACATCTACCTTATCGCCTTTGGTTTTACCATCTACTCAATTGCTTTTGGATTTACCGTCTACTTTATTGCCTAACCATTTTGGCAGGTTAGGTATTGCCGATTCAAAATCTATATCCTATTATCAACGATAGCTATATCTATGGGTGTATCTAATCCTTCCTTAAAAGTATATTTATGGATTATATGAATTGCACCAATGTGTACCCATCCTAGGGTATCACAAATCTCAGGTTTGATTTTCTGTAATTTATCTTGAAGATTTTTTTTAGATAACAAAGGCATCAAAACCTTATTCCCTGTAAGGGTAACATCTAAAGCTCATTCCTTCTTGTTTAATCCATAAAATAAATGATGTTTTCTTGGTTTAATACCTAATTTTTCAAGCATATTTACTTTAAATCCAAAATAATTTGCTAATGAAAATCCTTCATTTTGAATTTGCTTTAATTGTCTTTTATCTATTAATATATCTTGTTTATATTCACCTTGTTGTTCTTCTACATTATCTGTTATAGATGATCTGGAAGCTTCAATAATTTCATTCATTATCAGATGATGTATATTATGCATCTATCAAATTAAAAAGGTTGTCTTCATACTTAATATCTTCAAATTCATTAATTTGAACAAAATCTCCTTGTTCAATCATATGGTTGATATCTACATCTGTTTCAAAAATCTTTTTATTTTTAAGGACACCTATTGGCATAATGGCCAATCTCATGGTAGTAATAGCACTTGCAATCACTTGGTTTTGTAACCTTCGACTTTCTTTTATATTTTTATTTTATCGGATTTTATAATATCTAGATTTTCTTTTTTTAAAGTATCGTTTCTTAAAATTCTTTTTCTTTTTATATTTCCTTTTTATCTTGTTATAATAAAAAGGACTATCACATCCTATCATTAAGGGCATTTTAGGATTATCACAACATAAAGATATTCTTTTCTTTAATCCACGAGTCTTCTTTGCTAAGATGGCATCAGCACACCATTCACTTAACTTATCTTTTAAATGTGTTATCATTTTTCCTAAGGTATCAGCTGTACCAGGATTATAAGTACCTATTAACTTGTTACCCCAAAGATCAGGTATCTTAGAAAAGAATAATGGGAAATAACTTTACATCTGATCAACATGATTGTAAATATGGTAATAATAATCTTGGAAAACATAAATATATTTATCTATCTCGCAAATATCACATAATTGTAATATTAGTAAAGCAATCTTGTATTTATTTATCGTAGCAGGGTCTTTTACAAAACTTCCTTCTCCAACAAATTCTAATCCTAAGGCTTCAGCAGATCGAGATATCAAATTTTCTATGTTATCATCAATATCAAATATCTGAGCTTTTGTGGCCTCATCTAAATTTTGCCAAAATCTTAGCGTGCTCTTGACTAGACTTCTTTCCCAAAAATGTGATAAACATTCTGTATAGACCTCCCAATTTGCCTAGGGACCACGGCTAGTCCTCTGCGGTTTCTTTTTTTTTCATTATAATAAAAATAAAAAGGTAACTCTACCTGTGAGTTCTGTGGGCATTGTTTACAGTGTTCATGGCCAGTCTCAAGCCTGGATAAAGGTGTTCATGGCCAGTCTCCCGGATAAAGGAGGAGAGTTGCGGTAAGGCTTGTAACGGCCAACATAAAATATGGTCACATCTATAACATGAACCAATCGATTGACTTCATGGGGTCGTTCCCTACTCAGTAACACGCTAGACTTTCTAGACCCAGGTGTTGTGATAAATATGCAAGGGTTGCTAGGTCGTTGCCCAGAAGCAATGCGCCATGTCGGTTTGCGGATATGGTGTTAAATATGTAAGGATGTAGGGTAATGGAGACAGTCCATAGTGATAGGATCCATCTAGCTACATGGAATATAGGATCTTTAACTGGTAGATTGACTAAATTAGTTGAGGTTATACAGAGAAGAAAGATTAGCATTTTGTGTCTTTAGGAAACCAAAAGTGTAGGTGAAAAGGCTAGAGCAGTAGCACCTTAGGGTTATAAGCTTTGATATTCAGGTAGAGTTAGGAATAGAAATGGAGTCAGGATTATTATTAACCGTAAGTTTATAGATGATGTGGTTGAAGTACAGAGGAAGAATGATAGGATTTTGAGCATCAAGATCATGATTAGCGGTAAGATTACTATGTTATTAGTGTGCATGTGCCATAAGTAGGACTTGATGATTCGGTTAGGCAACAATTTTGGGATGATTTAGATGAGATTGTTCAAAGTGTACCATGTACAAAGAAGCTTTTCATTAGTGGTGATCTAAACGGGCATGTGAGTATTGATTAGAGCGGGTTTGAGAGTATTCATGAAGGTCAAGGTTTCGGAGTTAGAAATGAAGTAAAAACTGCCATTCTTGACTTTGCATTGGCCTATGATTTGACCATAGCAAACACCTAGTTTAAAAAGAGACATTCTCAAATAGTGACTTTTAGAAGCGAGTTAAATGCCAGTCAAATAGATTTCTTTATGATGAGGAGTAGGTTACGTAGTGGTCGTACGGATTGTAAAGTTGTTCCAGGTGAAAGTATAGTTATACAATACAGGCTGTTGGTCCTCAATTTTAATTTTAAGAAAAAGGATAACAGCAGAATCATCAAGTTAACCCTAGGATCAAGTGGTGAAAGCTACTGGGGATGAAAGAATAGCCTTTGTTGATAAGGTAGTTTAGGCTGATGACTAGTCTTCTGATATTAATTCAGATCCAGATATTATGTGGTGAAAGATGACTCAATGTATTAGGAGAGTAGCTATGGAAGTGCTTGGTGAATCTAAAGAAAGAGTACCTCTAAACAAGGACGTGTCGTGGTGAAACAATGAAGTGAAAGAAGCGTAAGGAGTAAAAGAGAGTGTTATAAAAACATAGGGAAGTGCAGGAGTGATGAGAATTTTGAGAAATACAAGGTCGTGGAAAGAAAAGCTAAAGAAACTGTTAAAAAAGCAAGATCCATATTTTACAAGGATGTATATGAAAAATTGGATACTAAAGATAGGAAGAAGAATATATATAGATTAGCGCATTTCAGGGAGAAGAAGACGAGAGATATCAGTGCGGTGAAATGTATGAAGGACAGCAACCACAGAGTTTTAGTTAAAGATAAAGAAATAAAGGAGAGATGGATGTCTTATTTTGATAAATTATTTAACGGGAGTTAAGTCTAAGTTTCGAGCGTGGATAGCCTGGCGATTTTGAACGAAGACATTAACCGTGTGTGTATTCGTCGTATTCAGAAGCATGAAGTCTGAGATGCCCTTAAAAGGATGAGACTAAAAAAAGTAGTGGGATCAGATGGTATACCGATCGAGGTCTGGAAGTGTTTAGAAGAGATAGGTATTACAAGATATATAGAGTTAATAAGATGCCTACAGAGTCAAGGAAGAGTACTCTGATTCCTCTGTACAAGAATAAAGGAGATGTTCAAGATTGTATCAATTACTGTGAGATTAAACTCATGAGTCATACTATAAAGCTTTGGGAGAGAGTGATTGCACAATAGTTAAGGGGCATTATACAAATTTCAGATAATCAATTTGGTTTAATGCATGGACATTCCACTGCAGAGTCAATTCATTTATTACGGCAAATGATTGAATATTATAGGGAAATAAAAAAAGATTTACATATGGTATTTATTGATCTGGAGAAAGCCTATGGCAAGGTGCCTAGAGAAGTAGTTTGTTTGGTTTTGGCCAATAAAGGTGTATCATTAAAGTATATTACTCTCATTAAAGATATGTATGAAGGAGCATGTACAAGTATAAGAAGTTACGCCAGAGTGACTACAGAGTTTCCTATTACTATCGGGGTGTATCAAGGATCAGCGCTTAGCCTTTTCCTCTTTGTAGCCGTTATGGATGATGAAAAACCTTAGGGGGGTGAATAAGGTTTTTAACAAATTAAAAATTTTCAAATCGTCTAATATACAGAATAATGATGATCTTCAAGTTTCTTGGACCAATTTTATGGCAACAAAGAAAGTAATCCAAGAAAACCTTGAGAACTATCCATATTTAGACTAAAGTAAGATATATAAAGCAGTTAATGTTGTAAGCCGAGAAATAAGACAAATAATGTATAGTGATTCGATCTACCAAAATCTACATCCACTACTTTAAGCTCACACTTAAGGATTGTCAACCAGATTTCATTTACTCAATTTAATGAAATCAAATTGTACCAAATACAAGAAAGGATCACTACACTTGGTTTTCCAAAACCTGTCAACCAAACAAATAAATTAAGGTTCACCCCAAATGGGTTTTATACCATAACTTTGTAATACAAAAGAGATTGAATATCCATGGAAAAGTAAAAGCTCACTTGTTTGAGCAAATGTGCACTAAGGAATAAAGCACAAACACTTTTACTTTTTAGACACAATTTGAATTTACTTTGAAGCACTTGATAAAAGGAGAGTTTTATTTTCTATAGAGCAAGAGTGTTTCTTAGAAGAATGCCACAAAAATCTTATGTCTAATCATGTTTACAGGCTTTATATAGAGCCATAAAGTGAAGTACCAACAGCTATAAAACGACTATAATTTTTCTGTTAAATTTACGCGTATTTTGGACTCATTTTTCAGATGACGATGCATCCAAATGGTAAGTCTAAAATGGCACTTTTTCAGGTATAAATGATTCGACACTATTTACAGAATTTTGGACGAATCTTTTGGATGGAGAATTATCCAAACTACTTAATCCAAAATTCTGAGATTTTAAAACTTTGAAATCTTTTTCTTTGTATGCTTCAAGGTTGAAATCAATTGAATCAAAATGTAAAGAGATATAGGAATTAACAAGAAATACCTTAATAACAATTCCTAGTCTAAAATTCTTCCATAAGGACTTCTTGGTATACAACCTCATAAGCTTGAACTTGATTTTAATCACCTATACTTGAATTTCGTTGCTCAAGAGTTGCTTAACATCTTATTTGAATGCCTTAGAAGAACTAAGGTCAAACATGTCTTATTACATATAGATTACACCAGTTAGTTCACATAAATATTTGTTATATGTCAAAACATAGGAGAAAGCCCTTAGGTCTAACAATCTCCTTCTTTTTTAGTGATGACAAAACTTGATGGAATTAAGAGATAAATAACTATATAAACATGTTAGACTGAGAGAAATAAGAATGTTTTTCATTGAAATACAATCTCTCATTATAGAACTCAAATAATGCTTATAAGATTTAAGATATAATATATATATATATATATATATATATATATATATAAGCTTCATATGCACGGCTCAATGAGCCTAGAGCCTAACCTACCTCCATATCCTTACGAATATTCCAAAAAGAAATAATGATATAATAAAATTTATAAAGGAGATATAGCAGGCAAGTAATCTGATGAGATGCTCCCCCTTAATATTTGCATATATGAATCTTTCAAAATGAGAGAAAGTGAAGTTAATTTGGTACGTCCAAAACATTGGTGAAAGTATATATGAAACATTTATGAATGTGAGTTTTGGATGCCCGAAAAGGTATGTGTCCAAAACAGTATGAAACTTTAAAAAAGATTTTTAGATCAAGGAAATATGAGTCCAAAACTCCCCCTGACATAATACACGGGATAATGGATTTTTCAGTATCTCAAAAGAGATTTGATCATAAAGAAAGCAATCCATCTAACTAAAATTTGTATCAATGAAATTATCACAGAATCATGTCAATGACTTAAAAACATCTTATCAATCTAGTCTCAAAGATACTTTAATTGTGAAAAGAATACTTTTGGATGAAAAAAGATTAGGATACCAAACTGATGTTCAATTTGGATAACAACAAACCGAAATCAGAGATGATCAATTTTTATATCAAGCAGTTCATCAAAAAAAAATCAAATCAAGCACAAAGTTTCCCTCAATTAAATTTACTACTTAATTAATGGAACAAAGAACATAGTTTCCTCAAGTAAATTTTATCGTTCACAATTATAAGTAGAATTGTATGTAGAAAATTATCCCAACATTCCAAGCAAAAACTTCCAGTCAGTTTCCAGTAATCATATCCAGTTAAGCAAAATATTCCAGTCAGTTTCATATTTGCAGCAAATTCATATTCTCAATCATAGCTAATCATATCAATAACTATCCCAAAATTTCCCAAACAAATTTCCCAGTTAGTTTTATATCAATTTCATCTTAATTTCATATCAGTCTAATATATTATCATTCATCTCAGTTTAATATCTTCTCCCCCTTTATCATCAATCAAAAAGAGTAATAACAGAAAAGAAGCAAAAGAAATAAAATATAGATAGATAGGAAGTATTCAGAATTTAAGCAGCTAGCCTAGTGCATAAGTAAGGACAGAAAAATAAATTGTTCAACTGCAAAAAGTAAATTGTTCACGATCAAAGAGAATATCAACTGAAGATCATTCTGCCAAACTGGTCTTCTTATGAAATGTGAATTGTTTTAGCTTTTAATCCTACACCCTTTTGAAGGTGTTGACCAACAATCCTACTGGATATTATTTTTAGCACAACATGCTTCTATATCTTTCCAGATGAAATATGTGGTAGAAGGTGCTATAGCTTCCTAAATTGGGAATTTTTTCCTTGGTTTACACAGTAGCATGCACTTCCTCTGCTGCAGGCAATTCTTGTTCAGTCATTTTCTCAATGATAGGCTCTGCTCTTGTTGCATTTGCTTAAGTAGATACTATAGGTGTAGATACCAGGTCATTTGTTTTTGTTGTCTTTTCCACTACTGTCAGTCTATTGCCAAGACTTTAAAGCTCAGAACTAAGGCTATCCAGTTTGAGAGCCAATGAGTTGATAGCATCCAAAATACTCTTAGATTGTCCCATGTCCTTTTCTTTTCCTTTTGTAGAGGATTCTGCTTGAGGATCTTCCTCAAGCTTTCTTTTTGTCCCAACAGAAGGGGCATTCTTTCCTTTTACTTTTATTTTCATCAATCTTTCTTTTTCCTCACCTTCAGTATCTCGAAGCAGCTTTCATTCATTACCCACTCTTACATATTCCATTCTCTCAGAAGAATCAAAGCTATAAACATTCATTTTTTATGGATCACAGAGAACTGAATTTAAATCAACATTGAAATATCTGAACACCTTAGTTAACATATTTCCAAAAGGCAAAGCTTTGCTAGAGGTATTTCTCGATTGCAGCATCAACTTAGTAGCTAAAAGCCCAAAACTAATTTGCCTTCCCTCTGCCAAAGCTAACATAATTACCATCTGCAAAATATTTATCGAGGTCTTATGACCAAAGCTCGGCTCCACATTGGTAGAACCCATATGGTTCAAGATCCTCCCAACTCCATTCAGCCATTTTATGTTTCTATTACTTGAGTTTCCAAAATTCCTTCCTCCAGTAAAAATTTCCTCAAATTTCTTTAACTCAAATATGTTACTTCCCTTTGGAAATTTATTTAACTCAAAATATTGAATCCCTTCATCCCTTACATCACAGATTCCATTCAGCAAATGATGATCAAACTCAATGTCCTTTCTTCTAACTCTTGAGACATACTACTGAATCATAAAACCTCCCCCTGTCTACTCAAGACGTCATTTTCTTAAATTGGCATAAAATTCCCAAACAAGTAGAGTATATAATTTTTCATCAATAGAAAGTAAACTACCCCAACCAATATGTTCAAACATATCCAATACATTTGAGAGATTTAGAAAGGACGAAGGATTAGCATGATATCCAGAAAATAACGGATTTGTTTCTTAAAACCCAGTTATTGTAATTAGATTCACATTTAGAGTCAATGAATCGGAGTACCTGATTTTCGAAACTCACTTGTTCTGCTGAAGACTTTGATGAATCATAATGTGATGCCAAGAAGTCTGGTTCAGGGGAGACTTCTTTTCCTTTTGCTTTCCTCAAGGTTACACCCTTCTTCTTCATTTTTGGAGACATTTTTTGCACCTTCTTAGGTTTTGGTGTAGATGATTTCGTTTTTGCCATTAAAAAGATTAGGGCTTTTGGGCTGACAGTTTTTTTTTTTTTTTTTTTTTTTTGGAGAAGAAGAACACAGAGAGTTTTTGGAAGATGTTGATTACAGAGATTTGGAGGAGAAACGAAACAAAGTGCTTTGAATGTTTGGAGAATTGTGATATAAAGCACATTGAAAAGACAAATTAACACAGAGATTTAGAGAAAAGCACAAACCTCCCCCCCCCTCTTTTTTTTTTTTAAATTCAAAAATTAGAATATGAAAGTAGTTATTTTTCAAGCAAAAAGAAATATAGAGTATATAAAAAAAAAGTTATGTTTTGGATTTTAACGCAACTCGAAATAATCATCTAAACAAAACTTTTTTAGAAATGCATTTTGGATATAGAATTTGAACTCAAATACTGCATCCAAAAAAAATTGTTGGTATGTTTTGGATACAACCACTGTGTCCAAAATTTTCGTCTTCACTAATCTTGTAAAATAAAGAAGATTTGTGCCACTAGGTTAGTTATGAGATTTTTGTAATTCTCAATCCTCTTATTAGATTGTTGAATCTTTCTTTAGCTAGAGGTTTTGTAAAGATATCTACAAGTTGTTCATTAGTTGAAATATACTCAACACACACACACACACACACACCCCTTTGAGCACATGATTTCGGATAAAATGATGTTTAACTTCTATATGTTTTGTCCTAGAATATTGAACAGGATTTTTTGTTAGATTGATAGCACTTGTATTGTCACATAATATAGGTATGCAATTACAGTTAAGACCAAAATCAAGCAATGTATTCTTCATCCGCAAAATTTGTGCACAACAACTGTCAGCTGCTATGTATTCGGCCTCAATTGTGGATAAGGATACACAAGCTTGCTTTTTTCTATGCCATGACACAAGAGAGTGTCCAAGAAATTAACAATGTCCAATAATGCTTTTCTTTCCACTTTGCAGCCTGCATAATCTGCATCAGTGTATCCTATAAGATCAAATGTGTTACTGTGAGGATACCATAAGCTATAATCATATGTGTCGATTAGATATCAAAGTATGCATTTTACTACACATAGATGTGATTCCTTTGGACATTATTGAAAACGGGCACAAAGACATACTGAAAATATAATGTTAGGTCGGTTAGCAGTAAGATAGAGTAAGCTTCCAATCATACCTCTATACTTATGTTCATCTACCTTCTTACCCTTTTCATCTTGGTCAAGTTTTATAGAAGTACTTATAGGTGTGCAGATTTCTTTGGCTTCATTCATACCAAACCTTTTGAGCAACTCCTTGGCATATTTATCTTGATTTATGAAGATTCCATCCTTATTTTGCTTAATTTGTAGCCCGAGGAAAAAGTTTAGTTATCCCATCATGCTCATTTCGAATTCTTGCTGCATTGTCTTAACAAACATCTTGCACAAAGAGTCATTAGTAGCACCAAAAATGATATCATCAACATAGATTTGAACAATTAGTAGATCACGGGAATTATCAGATTTGATGAACAAAGTGGCATCGATCAAGCCTCTTGAAAAACCTTTTGAAATCAAGAAACCACTATGCCTCTCATACCAAGCTCGTGGAGCTTATTTTAATCCATAAAGAGCTTTAGAAAAATTGAAAACATGATTTGAAAACTGCTCGTGAATAAAACTAGGAGGTTGTTCAACATATACTTCCTCCTCAATAAAACCATTTAGGAATGCACTCTTAACATGCATTTGATAGAACATGAAATTTTTGAAGGACGCAAAAGCAAGAAGCATTCTTATAAACTCTAGTCTAGCAATGGGAGCAAATGTCTCATCATAATTAATGCCCTCTTCTTGATTAAATCCTTAGGCGACCAATCTAGCTTTATTTCTAATCACGATTCCATTTTCATCGAGTTTATTTCTAAATACCCACTTGATACTAATAATCGAACGATCAAGTGGTCTAAAGATAAGTTTCCAAACTTGATTTCTTTCAAATTAGTTTAATTCTTCTTGCATATTAATAATCCAAAATTCATCATGCACTGCTATATCAATTCAGTTAGGTTCTATATTTGAGAAAAGAGCAAAGTTATCTATGAAATACCATCTAGTTTTAACTCTATAGTTTGGATAACAAATGATTTGTTCGTTGGGATGACCTGTTTTGTATTTCCAATCCTTTGGCAATTGTTGATTTGTAGAATCTTCAATTTGTTCCTTTCCTTGTTCAGCTTATTGCTCTTCAATTTTTTCTTCTTTTGCATGAGTATTTAGCGGTGGAGCTTTGAGTTGGTCTATTCTTACTTCCTTTGAACCTCCTACATCATCATTATCTTTCTTTAGAGCATAAATGTTAGATTCATCAAACACAACATGTATGGATTCTTCCACACAAAGAGTTCTTTTATTGTACACTATATATGCCTTTTTGTTGGAAGAGTATCCAAGAATGGCCTCATTGGATATTAAGGGCAAAACATTTGCAACCAAACACTTTAAAATAAGACATTGATGGAGTTTTGTCAAATATAAGTTCAAAATGTATTTTTCTCAAAAACGGTCTCAGTATAACTCGATTTACTATATAGAAAGCTGTATTAACAGCTTCAGCCCAAAAGTATTTTGGAAGGACGTTTTCACAAAGCGTTGATCTAGCCATTTCTTACAAAGTTCGATTTTTCCTTTCAACAACACCATTTTGTTAAGGTGTTTTGGCTGTTGAAAAATTATGAAAGACTTCATTTTCATCACAAAAGTGTGTAAATTCATTATTGCAAAATTCTTTACCATTATCACTTCTAATAGAAATCAGTTTGCATCCAGTAGAATTTTGGACGCATTTGATCAGTTTCGAAAATTCAAAAAAGGCTTCATCCTTTTGTCCAAGAAATAAAATCCAAGTAAATCCAGTGAAATCATCAACTAGCACTTATGCATACTTTTTACCTCCAAGACTAATAGTCCTTATTTGACTAAACAAATCCATATGAATTAATTCAAGAGGTTTTGAAGTTGAAATAATTTTTTTAGGTTTAAAAGAGGTTTTGATTTGTTTTCCAAATTGGCATGCATCACAAATTTTGCCTTTATAAAACTTTATTTTGGGCAGTCCTCTAACAAGCTCTTTTGAGGACAGTTTATTTAGTAAATCAAAATATACATGATCTAATATTCTATGCCAAAGATAATCACATCATTGTCATGTATGGATAGGCATTTAATACCATGAGCTATATGGTCATTTAGATAGAATACATACCCATTTCCAACATATTTGGCAATAAAGATTGTTTCAAGATTTGAGCTGTGTAACACCCCACTACTATGTACCCTAAAAGGGCGGGGATGTCGCCTCGTCCCGTAGGACAAGGGGTCTTTAAAACGAGGTATAAATATAAAGGCGATCTCAAAAGAATCAACTTAGAAAAATAAAGAAAACTCTTATTACATTCGGCTCAAATTGGAGCAGTATGAAATAAAACAAATATCGTTCAGAAGCTTAAACAACAATTGTCTCCTAGAGCACAATGGAACAAAAAGAACAAAAGCTTCAACTATCACATGCCCAGCTGGCTCAGCACAATCTATCTCTTGAAAACATGATATAAAATAGTGTGAGATTAAATCCCAGTAAGTCCAGTGTGTGCACATGGTGTTTTAAACAGTACGTGTATGCATAGTGTAAAACATTTGTAGAAACATTTGGCAAGTCATAAATAATCTCTTTTCGCAAGGAGTGGGTTTTCTCATAATCACGCTTTATACAAAACAAATCATCCACTCGAGTCAACAGTCATGTCACCACACGTTGGGCTCCATGGGAACAAAATGGTCAAGGTGCCACACTTTGTTCACCAAGACAGGATCAGATTACCACACGTTGGGCGTTCTAATCAAGGTGAGTGTACAACTCACCGGGTGAGATACTCCTCCTTCTCTACACCCAACAAAACCATCTGGGTGTCCATGCCAGGAAAATAAACAATACCTTTCAGGTACAAGTGCTAGCTCGGACCGGCCTGACCAACCAATACTGTCGCCTTTTCAAGCAAAGCGTATCTTCTGGTGGTGGCCTCTTGCCAAAAGACTTACTCAAGCTCTCCAAGACTAGTATTGTTAGTCTACCCTTATTAAGTACTCAATGAACATATCCGTCAATTCCTGATTCACAACATTTCCAAACCTTGGCTTTGTACAACGTAGTTTTTATCTAAAAGAGTTTTTCTAAAAATTTAGGAAAAGAATAGTTTTCTTGATAAAATCGTTAGTTTGACAAAACCATTTAAAAAATAAATACCCACGTTTACAACCCAAGCAAACATAGCTCACAATAGCTTCACAAAGCTTTACAACATAGACTTGCCATCACAACAGTTAACAAAAGAGTTTACGCAAGACTTACCATCACAACATTTAACAAAAGAGTTTATGCAAGGACTTACTTGATATGCCTCAGATAAACAAGACAAAATCACAGCTTGCTTCCTTCAAATACCCTCCTGATCTAGAATCACATAATATCATGATCAAGGTCTCAATCGATTCAAACATGCATTAAACTCATTTATTCCCATAACAAATCACGATCCATTATCTAACTTCAAATAAATCATCTAATCCTCAAAGTACATACACTATGATCATATATCCATCAAAGACAAGAATAATATGTCAAAAAGGTCTCGACTTGACCATCACCACTCATATCCATCATCCACTATATTAAACCTTAATTTTGACATCAAGGGTAAGTATTCCCTTACCTTCCAACAATTGGGTTAGCAAGATCTCAATACTTTTATGGTGATTATCCTGAGTTCGCTTGATTGGAAGAGAAAAGCTACTTTCTTTCCTTCCTTTTGACCGAAAATAAATAGAAGGGATGAAATCAGCCTTTAGGTGACGTGATTCAAGGGAATAAAAGGAGAAGAATTGATGGAAGAAAGGAATTAAGAGGTTGAGATGGTTTTTGCTTACCTTAGAGGGTGATCGATTTTTGCTAGGTATTGCTCTTAAGATTTTTGAAAATTGTTGTGGAGTTCTTGCTGGAATTTTTCGTGTAGAATAGAGAGGGTAGTCAGCTACTATGCTTTAGGGTTAGAGAAGATTGGTTTAGGGTTAGATGGTGGTGTTTAGAAAGACTCCTAATGGCTTTAGGTTTCTTGGACAGCAAGGGCGAAAATTGCAGCTTATGGTGTGCCTTCTTGCTGCCGACTTTGGGAGGGTTTAAGGGAGAAAATATTCTGTAATTTACTTCTTTGTACTGGCCAAAATATTTCTTAAGGGAAGGGCTGAATGTTTTTAGAATTTTGGGCCAAACAAAGAAGAGTTTGAGAAGGTTTGAAGAGCTGAAATTTCTGTGCGCGTACAGTGGTTTTGCTGTACGAAATTGCTGAATAAGAGGAGAAATTCTGGTTTGTTGTAGCTGTGGTTCTACCACAATTTTTAGAGAAAACATGAGGGTTTTAGGAGTAGAAAATTGGCCTGATCAACTGAGGATTTTGGTGTGTTTTGGTGTGCAGAATTTCGATTTGTGTAGGAGTGCCAGCTGGCCGAAATTCCTGTGCAAGGCTAGCCGAAAATCTGTAGTTTTTTGGAGATAAAAATCTTTTTTTGTGCAGCTCAGGTAATCTGAATTTATGAGGAGTGTTCTAGATGTTTTGAGCTAGGGTTTGGAGAGTTGGATTGCACCTAGAAGTGCTGGAATTTTCGGACAGCTTGTGCTTGCACAAGGCTGCCGAATTTCAGCTAGGAAAAGGTAGCAAAACCTAGTTAAATTAGGATTGAAATAAAATCTAATTTGCTAAAGGATTTAGGATAAGATTTCCAAGCTTTGGAAGAGTTTGAGTTGAGCTAAAATTCCTTTAAGAAGTGGCGACACTAGCTGGAAAATTTTCCAGATTTTTAGCTAAAGTTCTAGGTTTAAAATCAACAAGGTTTCCTACTAGAAGAATGACTCTTTAATTCCAACTATCTATTGCAAGCTCTAGCAAGTTGAAATCAAACTAAAATTGTAATTATTCAGCTAGAGTTTTCGAAAATCCAAGGGAATAAAAGCTGAAAATACAAGTGAACTTTATTCACATCAAAGCCCTTGATTTTAGGAAATAAATATGGAGACTTATTTCCTTGGAATAATGGCACTAAAATTTCTCTAAGATACTAGATCCTTTTCGGCCAAGACATGAAAAAGTCTAAGGAAAGGAACTTTCAAGAAGAGAAACTAAGATTTACAAAAGGTAGGATTCGAACTCGGGTCACCAAAGAAAATCACCAACCTCCCGCTATTCCAAAGCTATTCCACATTAATAATTCTCTAAGAAATTCTTTCCACCCTATTCTCATCCTTCCATATCCTCGACCGTACCTCACTTAACCAAATCTTTAACAACACCATTATTTCACACCAATCAATTCAAATGCAAGTACAACTTTAAAATTCACATATATCCATGCAAAAATAATTTTAAGCTACCATGAAAAATGCAAAATGCTATGCAATGCATGACTTTTCCCCATAGTCAAAGGTGGGTTTGGGCGGGGTATTACAAGCTGTCCATTATAGAAAAAGAATTCTTTTCAAAAATGACTTTGCATCCATTATCACATAGTTGACTAATGCTAAGCAAATTATATTTCAAATCATCAATTAGTAATACTTGTTTTATAATGGTTGAGGAACCTTCACCAACATTACCAATGCCAAGAATCTTTCCTTTCTTCTTGTCTTCAAAAGTAACGAATCCTTCATTTGTGGTCTGTATATCATCTAATAAGGTTGCGTCTCTAGTCGTGTGTCTTAAATGACCGCTGTCCAAGAACCACTTAGTGAAGCTCAAAGAATGTGCCTATGCATAAGAAGGAGGAGTGATTTTTTGTACCCACACTTTCTTGGGTCCATGAAGGTTAGCAACATTTCTTTTGATTTTCTAGAAAGTTATTCCACCGGATTCCACTTTTCTTTTAATAAGACATCTCGATGCTATATGTCCCGATTTTTCACAATATGTGTATACTTTGTGTGTCATGTAACATGAGACAAGTTTAACAAATTGAAGCTTTTGAATTTTGTCCTTATTCTCATATCTATATCCTAAGCCATTTTGATTTCCAACTTGATATTGATTCCCAGTTAATTTTTCTAGGTTGCTTTTTTCATTTGTGAACTTTTCAATACATGTAGTAAGGTCATTGACTCTATTTTTTTTGTCATCAAAAGTGCTAATCATACTTTCAAGAGTTTAAATTCTATCACACAAACTTCTATTTTCCAGAGATACATATTGTAAAATAGTCATGATCACATCTTTTTCAATAATAGCACTTAAATGTGACTCAAGAGACATTTTGGTATCACTCAACAACATTTTGTTCTTATTTATCAAACAGTTAATCTTCAACTTCATTTCTTTATTTTTTCTGGACAGTTTTTATAGTTCATGGAACATATCAATTAACAACGCATTCGGATCATCATACTTTTTAGTCATAGATATAAGCGAATTAGACATGAAATTAGTTGTAGTAGAGTTTACCTCGTTTTCCATGGCCATGAAGTATATGTTTGCATTTTCATTATCAGAATCTTCTTCTTCAGACTTAGTCTCATTTAGGTCCCAAGTCCCCATCAATCATTTGCCTTTCTTTGCCTTCAGGTCTTTCTTCTTTCTAAGCATTCTACTTTCCTTTACTTTTCCAACTGGGCAATTAACAATGAAGTGTTCAGTACTTTTACATTCATAATATTGAGGTTTGAACGCTAAGGTTTGTCCTTTCTTTCTCATGAACTTCTTTCCTCTTTTGTAGTTTCCTTTGTTGAACATCCTTCTGAATTTTTTTGCTATCATTGCCAAATCTTCATTGTCTATTTTTGTACCATCACTACTGTCAGATTGACTAGTTTCTTCATCCTCTTTTTCAACATTCAATGCTATTCCCTTTTTACCTTTATCATGATCATCGGATTCCAGAAACCTTTTGAGTTTCATTTCATGTGTTAGAAGAGAGCCGATCAGCTCTTCGGTTGGTAAGGATTTTAAATCCTTGAATTCTTCCATTGTAAGAGTTTTAGGCTGCCAACTTTTAGGTAAGGCATCCAAAATATTTCGGTTTTGTTCCCTAAGGGAATAAACCTTCCCATAGGTTTTGAGATATTTGTGAATCTAGTGAACATATCAGTGATGCTTTCATTTAGCTTTATTATGAATAATTCATAATCATGAATTAGAAACCCCAATTTTGATTCTTTAACTTGGTTTGTCCTCTCATAGGTGACTTCAAGTAATTTTCACATGTCATGGGCTGAATCATAACCACTAACTTGATTATGTTCAGTCGCATCTAGTGCACAGCATAAGATGTTCATAACCTGAAAATTTAAAGTCATCTTAGCATTGTCTTCAATACTAACAATTTTTTACGGCATAAAAGGACCTTTCTCTATCAAACTCCACAACTCAAAGTTCATTGAACACAAATAGATTTTCATTTTGTTTTTCCAGAATGTGTAGTGATTTCTATTGAACAAAGAACGTCGATTTGTTGAAGATCCATCAACATATGGAAGAGAGAATGAGCTTGCCATGAGGATCTTTCCTACAAGGCTGTTAAACCAAGAATATATAGACCAAGCTCTGATACCAAATGAAAAACCGTAGAGGGGTGAATAAGGTTTTTGGCAAACTAAAAATTTTCAAGTCGTCCGATTTAGAGAATAATGATGATCTTCAAGTTTTTTGAACCAACTTTATGGAAACAAAGAAAGCAATCCAAGAAAAACTTGAGAACTATCCAGATTTAGACTAAAGTAAGCTATATAATGCAGTTAATGTTGTAAGCCGAGAAATGAGACACAGAATGTATAGTGGTTTGATCTATCAAGATCTACTTCCACTACCTTAAGCTCACACTTAAGGATTTTCAACCAGATTTCATTTACTCAACTTAATAAAATCAAACTGTACCAAATACAAGAGAGGATCACCATACTTGGTTTTTCAAAACCTCTCAACCAAACAATCAAATTAAGGTTCACCCCCCAAATGGGTTTTACACCATAACCTTGTAATACAAAAGAGATTAAATATCAATGGAATAGTAAAAGCTCACTTGTTTGAGCAAATTTGCACCAAGGAATAAAGTACAAACACTTTTACCTTTTAGACACAATTTGAATTCACTTTGAAGCATTTGATAAAAGGATTTTTTTTTTTTCTATAGAACAAGAGTGTTTCTTAGAAGAATGCCACAAAAATCTTATGTCTAATCATGTTTATAGGCTTTATATAGAGCCATAAAGTGAAGTACCAATGGCTATAAAACGGCTATAATTTTTCTAATAAATTTACTAGTATTTTGAACTCATGTTTCGGATGACGATGCATCCAAAAGGTAAGTCCAAAATAGTATTTTTTTTTTCAGGTAGAAATGATTTGACACTGTTTATAGGATTTTGGATGAATCTTTTGGATGCAAAATCATCCAAAATCTAAAATTCTGAGATTTTAAAACTTTGAAATCTTTTTCTTTGTATGCTTCAAGATAGAAATCAATTGAATCAAAGGGTAAAGAGACATAGGAATTAACAAGAAATACCTTAATTACAATTTATAGTCTAAAGTTCTTCCATAAAGACTTCTTGGTATATAACCTCAAAAGCTTGAACTTCATTTTGATCACCCATACTTGAATTCCATTGCTCAAAAGTCATTTAACAATCTTATTTGAATGTCTTAGAAGAACTAAGGGCAAACATATCCTATCACATATAAATTACACAAGTTAGTTCACATCAATGTTTGTCATAAGTCAAAATATAGGAGAAAGCCTTTAGGGCTAACAGATGAGTTGACCTGCACCATATAGGAGGTTATGCTATGGCATATGTTATTTGCTGATGATATTGTGTTGATTGATGAGACTAGAGCCGGTGTAAATGCTAAATTGGAGTTGTGGTGATAGACATTGGAATCCAAGGGCTTCAAAATTAGTAGGAGTAAAATAGAGTATATGAAATGCAAGTTCAGTAGTAACAGAACTATAGCTCAAAGTGTAACTTTGGATGGTAGAAATATACTAGTAGGTGATTGCTTCTGATAACTAGGATCTATTGTTTAGAAAAAATAGAGAGCTTGATAGTGGCGTTGCACATCGAGTTACATCGGGTTGGTTGAAATTGAGGAGTGCGACTGGTATTTTATATGATCATAATATACTATTGAACCTAAAGGGAAAGTTCTATGGAACAGTCGTAAGACTTGCTTTGCTATATGGCACGGAATATTGGGCTGTTAAAAGGTGTCATATTCACAAAATGAACGTAACTGAGATGCGTATATTATGGTGGATGTGTGGATATATTAGAAAGGATAGAGTTAGAAATAAGACCATTAGGAAAAATGTGGGAGTGGCATCTATTGAGGAAAAGATGAGAGAAAGCCATTTGCATTGGTTTAGACATGTACAGAGAAGAATGAGGGATGCTCATGTTAGGAGGATTGAGGGGGGGAGGCAAGATAGGTTAGACAAAGGTAGATGCAAGTTTAAAATAACATGGATAGAGGTGATTAGGAGAAATATATCTTTGTTAGATTTGGATGGGAGTATAACGGCCGATAGAAAGAAGTGAAGGGATGATTCATGTGGATAACCACACGTTGACTGACATTGGTTCATATAGCCGACTCCAAATTTCTTGAGATTAAGGCTTAGTTAGTTATTGTAGTTTGTTGTTGTATAATAAAAATAAAAAAGTAGGGGCTTTTCAATCCCCTTGCCAATTAAAATATATATATATATATATATATATATATATAGAGAGAGAGAGAGAGAGAGAGAGAGAGAGATTTGTGGAGCTCATATTTCTTAAATGGAGGAAGTTGGTTGGAGAAGTTTAATTATAGAATATATATATATATATATATATATATATATATGTATATATAATGTGGACATTCATTTGTAGAATTCCAAAATAGAAATTTTGGACATTCAATCCCAAAAGGAAGGAGCATATATTTTTAATTAAATTTTCATAACTAAATTTTTTTCATTTAAAAATTAAAATTTTACTAGGTCATGAGTTTTATAATTGACCTATTCAACAGGGATAAGATGATAACTTAATTATGTTGAAAATTCCCTCCAATACAAAATAAGACATTAAATTCTCTATTCTTTTTTGTGAAATGAGCATGCATGTAATTAGGTAGCAGAGTTTTTTTTTTTTTTTAATACTGTTGTTGCCCTCTTAGCATTGCCCTATGAATTCCTTGAATTAGACAATCACACTTATCGAGTTGATGGTGATAAGATCATTTATTTGGCTTGCCCATGAGTTAAGAATATATGTTTTTTTTTAATGTGTGTCAAAAATACTATTTGTATTGATAGAGTTATATATATATATATATATATATATATATATATATGAAAAATTATTTATTTTGTTATAATTTTATCTCAAAACTTTTTCTTGGTTATCTTTTTTATTTCTAATTATTTTCTTTTATTTTTATTAAGGTTGGAAATATTGCTAGATCAACTCCCCTCATGCCACAGCAAACTTTCCTAAAATGACATTTCTATACTTAGGATTAAAGAAAAATAATTCTTTTATTTATTTTCTTTCTCTTTCCAAATTTCAAAACTCTAAATTTTCAGTCACTCAACTGTCAGTCCGATTCTCCTCTCTTTGCAACAAATTTCTTTCTTCCTTTGCCTTCTGCGATTATGTTTATTTTTTTTAATTGTATGTATGATTTTAAATTTTATTAAAAAATTATAAACTAAAAATTAACATTAAGATCAACTTCAAGAGAATAAAAAAATTGTCAATATTTCACTAAAATAAATTTTATGTGCATTAGGTTTATTTTTCGTCAAAATAAAATTAAAATAATAATATTTTCTTTTTAAAAAAATTTCCATCCAAATTCACCCTAACTAAGTAAATAATTTTGAAATTATTTTTTTGGTAAAATACTGGTTAAGTTTTATGACCTAATTTGATTCACTAGAATGGTTCGCTGTGCTGCTGCCTCTATGCTATGGACAATTTATAAGTGAAATGTTACTGGAAGCCACCGTGAAAACATTGTATGTATCTTTTGTAATTTTATGCAAACATTCTTTTCCCTCTAATGCTTTAGAAAGTTTGTTGATATTGTCCGAGCAATTCTCTCTAGTTCTCTTTCGTTTAGAACAATATTTTACTAAATGACAATTTAATTATTTTAGTAAAAAGAAAATATTTCATTAAATATTTATCTACTACTTTTCTCTAGTCTAACTTTTTCAACTTTCCCAACTGTATTTTGTTTCACATCTCTTTCCCATTGACATCTTTTTCTAATTGACATGTTTTCCCAACTTTCCTAATAGTATTGTATTTCACATCTCTATCGAATTGACATGTTTTCTCCCTCTCTTACTTGAAAATTTGCATTAAATTTTCAATAATAAATGAGGAGCCATGATTAGTGACAAGGATGGAACTACGAATTTGAAGTTGGGGGGTGTAAATTATGCTAAAAAGATAATGTTATAAACTTTTTTAAAATTTTAATAAACAAGATAAAAAATTTTAACAACTTTTTTTTAAAAAAATAATTTTTAAGATAAATTACAAATTTTTTTAAAAAAAAGAAAAATAAGAGGGTAGATATTGGCTCCGGCCCACGCTAAATCCGTCTCAAATCAGAGAGTCAAATAAAGTGTGCTAAAAATGAAGTAAAAATGAACATCTCCCTTTGTAGGGTTTCGCTGTCTCTCTCTCTAGGGTGCCACCTCCCTTTGTAGGATTTCTCTTATTCGGAATGCTGATTCTTGCATATGGAACGATCTGATCTACACAAACTCTGCAAGAATCTTTCTCTGAATCCCCCTTCAACTCATTCTTTGTCTCTTTCTACAGATTAGTTTTTGGATGGAACAGAGAAGTGTATGAGTTCTCTGATAAGATAGTTTTGGTGCTCTCATGATATTGCTCAAAAAAATATCTGCATGGCTATAGAGAAGTCTTGGCAGTGTCGGATTTCTCTGTTACTTTTCTATGCTGTGAAGAAACCACTAAGCAAAAGAAAAACAACAGTGAATGCAGAAAGGGAAAAAGAAACTGCTCTGTGTTATTTCATCAATCCAAGTACAATGTATCTGAAAGTGTATATATATACATCAACCTGGAATTGAAAAATACTCTAAACTGAATTGAAATCAAATAAATAATAGCTGGTAACTTGGCGCCAAATCAACTGGGATCAAATATAAAAGAATTGGAATTGGACTGAATTGATGTGATGGCAACTGATCTGGATTCAGTTGCTGATGTATCTACTGAGTTGGACATTGTTGGATACCACATCTAATACAGCTTGATCTTGAACTTGAACTTGAGTTTTAATAGCCCCCCACAAGCTGGATGTGGGAAGAACACTGAGATGAGTTAACAAAAGGGAGAAAGAAGTAGGAGAAAGAGCCTTTGTGAAAATGTCAGCTAATTGCTGAGCAGAAGAAACTGGTAAAGGCTTGATACAACCAACTTGAAATAAGTCTCGGATGAAATGACAATCCAACTTAATGTGCTTTGTTCTATCATGAAAAATAGAATTCTCCACAAGATAAACTGCACTTCTATTATCACAGAATATTAGCACTGGTAAAGGACAATGGAAACCAAGCTCATGAAAGAAATGTAAGATTCATTGCAGTTCATATATAGATTGAGCCAAAGCTCTGTATTCTGCTTCTGCAAAACTTCTAGCAACAACAATTTGCCTTTTAGAGTTCCAAGATATAAGAGCTGATCTAAAATAAATGCAAAAACCAGTAACTGATCTTCTAGAATTAAGACAACCAGCCCAATCAGAATTAGCATAATCTTGAAGAAAAAATGAATTGTCTACTGGAAAATGTAAGCCAAAATCAAGAGACCCTTTAAGATATCTAAAAATTCTATACACAGCTTGCATTTGCAAAACAGTGAGAGCATTTAAAAACTGACATAACTGCTGAATTGCAAAAGTAATATCAGGTCTGCTATATATCAAGTATAGAAGTTTACCCACCAAACTCCTATAGAGAGAAACATCATAAAAAAACTTTGAACCTCCAGTAGCAAGTTTTTGTTGACTATCTAAGGGAGTGGAAACAGGTTTACAACCAAGATAGCCATAAGTTTGCAACATGTCCAGTGCATACTTTTTTTGAGACAGTTATACCTGCTGAAGTTCTATGAACTTCAAAACTAAGAAAGTAATGTAGGTATCCCAAGTCCTTTATCTGAAATTTGGAATGTAACTGATCTTTAACAGTAGTAATAGCATGAAGCTGATTACTGAGAACAAGTATGTCATCAACATACACTAAGAGAGCAAGAAACATATCATTGCTATTCTGGAAAAATAGACTATCATCACTTTTAGACTAACAAAAACCAAAAGAGAGTAAGTATCCAGTAAGCTTAGAATTCCACTGTCGACTTGCTTGTTTCAGCCCATACAAAGACTTGTCCAGTTTACAAACTACATTCATAGCAGTAGAGGTAAAACCAGGTGGCAAATCTATATATACATCTTCTTATAAGTCACCATGCAGGAAAGCATTGTTGATGTCTAATTGATGGATATGCCAATTAGATTTAGCTGCAAGAGCCAGTAACAATCTAATGGTTGTAATTTTTGCAACTGGAGCAAAAGTATCTAGAAAATCCACCCCTTCTTGTTGTGTGTATCCTTTAGCAACAAGTCTTGCTTTATATCTATCAATGGAACCATAAGCTTTGTATTTAATTCTATAAACCCATTTACAACCAACTGCCTTCTTTCCTGGTGGTAATTCAACTAAATGCCATGTTTTATTTGCTTCTAGAGCTGAAATTTCAGCTTGCATGGCTGCACACCATTCTTTAGATTTCACAGCCTCAAAATAATGTTTAGGTTCAATAGCCAGAGAAGCATTATCAAGAGAGGGTGAACAAACAAGAGAAGAACCTACGAAATGTGGAGTAGTGATCTTTTGAATCTTAGAACAAACATAGTCAGATAAATAAGTTGGTTTAGTAATAATTCTAGTAGATCTACGAGGAGTCAGTTGAGAATTAGACATGGAAGGTAAGGCAGAAGGAGAAGTAGAATGTTGTGTAGGTGTACTAGCAGGAGGAGTAATCCAGGAAGAATAAGGTAGAGGTAATACAGGAGCATTTACAGGTATAGCAGGTAAATTGTACTTTTGTAGGAAAGGAAAATAGGATTCAACAAAAGAAACAGTTCTGGTCATGACAATTTCTCTAGAGAAGTAATAAAGCAAAAGGAAACCTTTGGTGGAAGAAGAATATCTAAGAAAAACACAAGGCCTACTTCTTAGATCAAATTTAGTTCTATGAGGTAGTTGATTACAAGCATAAGCTAAACTCCCAAAAACTTTAAGAGCACAGTAATTTGGAGGTTTTTGATATAGTTTCTCAAAAGGTGTTAGTTTAGCACAGGAGTAGGAGTAAGATTGATTAGATACACAGCATGTTTGACACAATATCCTCAATATGCAAGAGGTATTTGAGACTGAAATCTAAGTGCTCTTGCTACATTAAGAATATGTTCGTGTTTCCTTTCCACAATGCCGTTTTGTTCAGGAGTATAAGGACATGAAGTCTGATGAATAATACATTTGTTATGATGAAAGGCAGTAAGTTTGAACTCAAGACCATTATCAGACCTTAGCACCTTAATTCTTTTGTTAAACTAAGTCTCAACATAAGCAATGAAATGTTATATTAACTGTTGAACCTCTAATTTGTGTTTCATCAAGAAAACCCAAGAGAACCTACTAAAATCATCAAGTATTGTAAGAAAACATCTATGACCATGAATTGTTTGAACATTGAATGGTCCCCAAATATCTATATGAACTAAATCCAAAATAGATTTCATAGTACCATGATGTAAAGGAAATGACATTTTCTGTTGCTTAGCTAAAGGACAAATAGGACAAAATACTATTTTATCAAGAACAATAATAGATGAATCAAATTTGTGAATTTATGCTAGCTGGTTAAAAGATAAGTGGCCAAGTTTAAAGTGCCACAACAAAGATTTATTGTAGAAATCACCATTTGGTATTAGACAAGCTATGTGAATGGAAGAAGTCAGCTAATGAAGATCGAAGTAGTAAAGACCTCCAAAAAGTCTAGTTGATCTAATCATCTTGCCAAGATGAGGATCCTAGATAAGATAACAATCATTTGTAAAAGTTATGACACAATTCAATTGATTCAGAAACTGGCTAACAGATATTAAACTAAAAGAGAATTGAGGAATATAAAGGACTTGATGAAGAACTATAGAAGGAGCTAACTGAACAGTTCCTACATATGACACATTTACTATGTCTCTAGTAGGTAACTTGACAGAAGTATTGCTGGCAGTATAATACTCAGAGAAATAAGCTAAGCAAGAACAAATATGGTCTGTTGCCCCTGAATCTAAGATCCAAATAGAAGAGTTTTTCCCTGTATTTTGAGCACCAAGGGAAGATTTAGAAAAATCTGAAATAAGGCTGTCTTGATTGATAGAGTGAACAGGTTCTGACTCAGCATTTGCTTTGGAATTGGAAGAGAGTTCATTAGATTGAATCAAGTGCAGCAATTGTTGATACTGCTCTTGAGTTACCTACTTTGATGACTGTGTATCTTTTTGAACAAGTGCATATCCTGCAGCTGGATTTACAGTACTAGAAGGACTTTGAAAAATGTTAATATCAGCAACAGCATTCACTTGAGGTATAAAACCAGGACTCCCTGAATTCTTATTTCTGTTATTGTAATTGGCTAGAAAACCATGTTTCCTATAACATCTCTCAACTGTATGCTCTTGCAGTCCACAAAAAGTACACGGCATTTTTCTATTCAAATTATTCCCTCTTCTATAGCCTTGATTTCCTGCATATTGCGCATTTCTGCCAGTTGTATTACCTACTGCATTCAATAGTTGCTCAGTTTTGGATATACTTGCAGTCGACAAGGATGATTGAACTATAATATTTCTTGCAGCAAAAATTTGAGAATTAATGGAATCTTTATGCGTGACACTATAGTTAAGAGACCTTTCATGTGTAGAGACCATAGAAAAGGCTTGATTCACAGTTGGAAAATGTTGAGTTAACAACACTTGAGACTTAATTCCATTAAACTCCTCTTTCAGTCCCTTGATGAACCTAATGATAAAATCTGCATCACTATTTGCTTTAACCTCAGGCAATGCTGGACAGTTACACTTTAGATCACAATGACATATGGGAAGTGGTCTTAGATTCAACAATTCCTCCCATAATATCTTTAAATTTGTATAATACTCATTCACAGATAGTGTTCCTTATCTTAGGTTATATATATCCTCCTAGCGATTAGAAATTCTGAACAAATATCCTTGAGAAAATCGTTCACATAAGTCATTCCAAACCTCATGAGTTGTATCCATCAAAATGACACTTTGAGCTATAGAGGAAGACACCAAATTTAAAATCTAAGACAGAACCATATTGTTACATTGTTCCCAGATTCCATAAGAATTGTGTGCACGGTTTGGTGATTTGATTGTGCCATTTACAAATCCTAATTTGTTTTTAGAAATCAATGTCATTCCCATGGATCTACACCACTGATGATAATTTCACTAATTTAAAGCAGGTTGAACCAAGATCAGTGAAGGATTTTCATTCGAATGCAAGTAAAATGGACTAGAAACTGTTATTTCTTGAGTAGCCATAACCAAAGATTACAACAACACAACTGCTCTCACAAGATTACAACTAGAAATCACAAATTTTCCCAAATTCACAATTAGGAAACACAAAACAGCATATAGCTGATTAAAGAGATTTGATGATTACCTCATGAATTTGACAGAAATAAAGATGCATTTTCATCATGACAATTAACAAAAAACTGATCATCACGGAAGGATGTTCATCACTCTGATACCATGAAGAAACCACTGAGCAAAAGCAAAACAACAGTGAATGCAACAAGGGAAAAAGAAACTCCTCTGTGTTATTTCATCAATCCAATTACAATGTATCTGAAAGTGTATATATATACATCAACCTGGAATTGAAAAATACTCTAAACTAAATTGAAATCAAATAAATAATAGCTGGTAACTTGGCACCAAATCAACTGGGATCAAACATAAAAGAATTGGAATTGGACTGAATTGATGTGCCGGCAACTGATCTAGATTCAGATGCTAATATATCTGCTGAGTTGGATACCGCATCTGATACAGCTTGATCTTGAACTTGAACTTAAGTTTTAACATGCCAAAATATTTATCGGTTTTTCTTTTAGGAAAAATCAGTGACTGAGAGAATTCTCTTTGATGGACCTTGGTGTTTTGATGATCTCTTGTTTGTGGTTAAACTTTGGGATCAAACTGTTTCCCAATCTGATGATCTATTTCAGTTTGATTCTTTCTGGGTTCATGTTCATTCTCTCCCTCAGGAATGTGTTACTTGCAAAGTTGTCTGTAAGATTTCTACCATGTTTTCATCTTTCCCTGAAATCAAGATTAAGGAGCTTCCTACTAGTAAAGAATGCTTCTTCTGTCTTTGTGTCTCGGTAGATATTTCCCAAACCATTCAAAGAGGTTGGGTGCTAGATCTTTCTTTTTATGGTCTACAATCAATTGCCATTCAATACAACCGTTTGCCTAATTTCTATTTCCATTGTGGACTCCTCGATCACATTGTGAAGTTTTGCTCTTCGCTTACTGATGAAGTTACTCTTTAGCAGACTGCTGACTTTATTTTTGGTCTGTCCTTGCATGCTTCTACTCCTCGGAGTCACTTGATCTCTTCTGTGAATCCCTGGTGAGCACATGGATTCTGCTTCTTTCTGCCCCTATAGTTCTGCTCATTTGCTTACTCCTGCTTCGTTGGCTACATCTCTCTCTCCTGCAGGCAGTGCTATTCCCGCTGATACACATGTGGCTTTTGACTCTATTGATGTTGCAGTTAGTAAATGCTCTCTCCCTATGGTCTATTATGGTTATGGAACCTTGTTTGGGAATTTTGATATCCATGTTACAAGCTCCTCCACAATTGTGTCTGTTTCACATCCTATGGAGGGTTCTAATGTTCCATCTATTCAGCCGATGGAGCCTATGTTTTCAGCTTTAGTGCCTGAGAGATGTAGTAGGAAGCCAAAGATGGCATGTTCCTCTGATAATTACACGATCTCTAAGGAGGCTTGTGTGCCTTTTTCTGATGCTAGCAAACGTTTACATATTGATCCTAGACACCCTAATGCTTTAGTGAAAAAACCTAGATGTGTTTCTTCTAATTCTACTTTTGTATTGGCGGGTATTGCTATGAACCCGACCAACCTCAATGAGTATTCTAAGTTGGAACTATCGGGGATTAGGGTTTCCTCGTGCAATTCATTATCTTTCTGCCCTCATTAGTGAGCATCGTCCTTTTTTTTTTTTTGTTTTTATGTGAAACAAAGAAAAATCTTCTACTACAAATAAAATCCAAGTTTCTTTGGGATACTCATGTGGAGTTTATGTTGATTGTATTAGCAAAAGTAGAGGTTTGGCTTTACTTTGGCAAGATTCTGTTTCTGTTTCTCTTCAAAGTTTTAGTGTTGGTCATATTGATATTATAGCTACTACTGATAATGGAAACAAAGGGAGATTAACTGGCTTCTATGGCCATCCTGACCATGATCAATGGCATTTCTCTTGGATGCTGCTTTATCATCTTCATGGCCAATTTTCTGTTCCTTAGGTTTGTATAGGAAACCTTAATGAGATTTTGTGCTCTAATGAGAGGGAAGGTTTAGTGGCTTGTCGCAATGCTTTTATGGATGATTTTCACTTGGTATTGGCAAACTATAATCTTACTAACTTGGGGTTTGTTGGACCTCATTTTACCTGAAACAATGTTCGACATTTTGGTTTAGTTAGAGAACGTCTTGATTGAGCTTTGGATTCTCCCTCTTGGGCTTCCCAGTTTCACGATTTTCATTTGTATCGTCTTAGTGTTAATGCTTCGAACCACGTACCTATTTTGCTTACTGATCAACCTTTGTCTAATGGTCGAGCTCTTCGCTTGAGGAGCCTCCCTTAGTTTGATCCTTTTTGGCATCATGATAATGACTTGGGGTCTATTGTTACTTCAGCTTGGCCTTTGAATGAAGGTGAAGGGGCTAAGGTTTGATGTCTAAAATAATTAACACTCATGATCAGTTGCGTGATTGGAGTTGTGGAAAGCACGACAATATTGGCAAGAACATATCAAAGCTTCAAGTTGAAATTTATTCACTCTATTTGAGTAATCAATTCTCCCTAGAAGTGGAGAAAAGACTTTGTTCTGAACTTAAGGCTTTGTAGCGTATGGAGGAGGATTATTAAAGGTAAAGGAATCGGGTAGAATGGTTATCTTCTGGTGACCTAAACACGACATTCTTTCAATGGAAAGCTAGTCAACGTCATGATCACAATCTTATTTCTAGGTTGTAAGATGATAAGGGTGAAATTCACTTTTCGCTTCCTTCTTTCCATTCTATTACCAATGCTTTTTATCTATATTTGTTCTCTTCCTCTGGTGTTTTTGAAATTGACTTTGAGGCTCTTCCAATCCGGTGTCTCAATAACTCTCAGAAGATGGACATGCGCTGAGCTTTTACTCAATCTGACATTAATATTTCTCTGAAACAGCTTCCTAATACTAAATCTCTAGGTTATAATGGTATGCAGGATGTTTTCTTGAAGAAATTCTAGCATGTAATGGGGCATGAGGTCTCAGAGTTTATTTTAAGTTTCTTAGCTAGTAATTCTAATCTTCGTGCTTGAATCACACATACATTGTTCTTGTTCCTAAGATTAAAGTTTCTTTCAGAATGCAAGATTTTCATCCCATTAGTCTCTACAGCATTGTATATAAGGTAATTTCTCAAATATTAGCAAATTATGTTAAAGGTTTTCTAGAGTTTGTTACTGATGAATCTCAATCAGCCTTTGTCCCTGGACACTTAATAACTAATAATATCTCATTAGTTCTTGAGGCTTTTCATAATCTAAAGTCTTGTCGTCATTGTTCGGAGGATTTTCTTGCTCTTAAATTGGATATGCAGAAGGCTTTTAGCATGGTTGAGTGGCCTTTTCTAGAAGTTATGATGGTGCAATTAAATTTTCCATCGATATCATTTAGCTTATCATGTGTTGTATCACATCAGTTTCTTTCTCAGTCTTGATCAATAAGATACCTTCTCTGACTTTTGTTCCTTCCTGTGGTGTTCGTCAAGGAGATTTTCTTTCTCTTTTCCTTTTTATCTTTTGTTCTAAAGGTCTCTCAACTATGCTTAGGCATGAGGTGGCTACTAGTTGCTTACATGGCTTGCCTTTTGATAGGGTTGGGATTCGGGTCTCTTATCTATTTTTTGCATATGACAGTTTATTGTTTGCTCAAGCCAACTTACTAATATTAAGGCTATTCAACATATCCTTTATTGTTATGAGGGGTTGTCTAGCCAATCTATAAATTTCCAGAAGTCCACTGTTTTCTCCAATAAAGGCATTCCCGAGGCTCTTTGGTCAGGACGATGGTCGTTATCTTGGTCTTCCATTCTTAATTGGGCATTCTTAATCAGCAATTTTCTCATTTATAAATGAGAGAGTTTGGAAGAAATTGCATGGATGGAAGTAGAGAATTTTATCTATTGTTGGGAAAGAGGTCTCATTAAATCTATTATTCAAGCAATACCAACTTATGTGATGCAATGTTTTGCTCTTCCTAGTTCTTTGTGCACTGAGATCTTGTCTATGGTGCGCTATTTTTGGTGGGGCCAAAAAAAATTCTGAGCATAAAATTTGTTGGACAAAGTGGTCTAATTTGTGCTTACATAAAGAGGAAGGTAGATTAGGTTTCCATGATTTGTGCATATTTAATCTTGTACTACTTGCGAAGCAAGGTTAACGGATTTTGGAGTCACCCCATAGTCTCATGGCTTGAGTTTTTAAAGCCAAGTATATTCCGATGTGTGACTTCTTGCATGCTTCTAGACTATGCAGTTTCAGTTTTCTTTGGCGGAGTATTCTCCAGGGACAGGAAACATTGGTGTTGGCTTGCTATAGAGGGCTGGAAATGGTGAAGCTATCAACATTTAGCATGATAATTGGCTTCTTTCTGTTAGCAACTTTAAGCCTATTCTTGATCGTCGTGCAGAGTTTCATTATAATTTTTTTCAACATTGATTGACCAAAGTTCTTTTTGCTAGAACTTACCCCATCTTCAGCAGATCTTCTTACCCTTTTGAGATTTCAATTATCTTTCCCATCCTGCTTTGTCTAATAAATATTGAGGATACATTGGTTTGGCATCATACCCCTAATAGAGAGTATTCAATTAAGAGTGGCTATAAAGCTTTATGTAACGCTCGGCAATCACTTTGTCCTGTTACCTCCTCTTCTGATCCCTTATTCTTGTGTTAATTTTGGAAGGGCATCTGGGCTCTATGTGTGCCTCCACAAGTGAGACATTTTGTGTGGAAGGCTGTTGAAATATATGCCCAAGATATACTATGCATTTCTATATTTTGAAAATTAATAAAATTTTCATTCATTAATGGTTGTTTATTTACATATATTCGCACATTAAATGTCTAAGTGTGTTAGTAAGTAATCTATGTAATTGAGTCGTGCTTTCACAGTAAGGTGTAAATTATGGGCTACTAAGACATAAGCAAAAAATTATTCCTGATCGATTGATGAAGTTTGGCACTTTATCAAGGTTTAGATCATTACACTATAGTTTCTAAATAGGGAATGATTTACCTTTAACTAATGAGTAGTCCACTCAAACCAATCATGTAAGCGTATTCAGAATACGTAGAACTAGATCACGTGATAACAATCTTTATCAAAGTACTAAAATAAATAAATATTAGATTATCGCAGCCACTACGTGGACAAGTACCCTAGAACTTTAGTGTAAGTTGGTGGTCTGGTGAAGCTGGACTTGTACACTTTGATGTATGTTGGGTGAGGTCTTATCGCAAGGCCAATAACCTTGTATGTTGGCTGTATGACTTTAGTTAATTAAGATAGACTTATACAATAGAGTTTTTATACTTCATTACGTGAAGAAATCATCCCCTAATGATTGTCCAGGATAATCTAATTATCCAGGGCCTGGGAAACATTACTAAGTATGTACACTTTTGAGTAGCTCACTGTGATAAATGGAAACGTACTAGAAGTCGTGGATTATCAGACTATTTATCAAAAGGATGGTAGATGTTATTGAAAAATATGTTTGTACTACTTTCCCATCTCAATAACGGGTTACGTAAAGGGGTATTTTCGTCATTACACCTATAGGTAGAAGACACTGCACTCGCAATATTATTTTCGGGGTCAATATTTTCATATCGTAATAAATGGAATATTTAAAATAATTAAAATACAGCTACTTGTTAGTACTAGTATTTTTATCATTTTAGTACCAAAGAATAATATATCTTTTGGTCCCCAGAGTAGTTCAAATAACCTTAATAAATTTATATGTGCTTATTAGGTGAATTTATTATTGGACGAATTATTGTAGGAGTCCAATTATTAATTTATTTGAGCTAGAATAATTAATTGGGCCAATTTAATTAATTATCTTAAGTAATTTTAAATTAGGCCCAAGTAGTTCAATTAATTAATAAAAGATCTAATTTAATTAATCATCTTGGGTATTTTATATTGGGTCCAAGTAGTTTAATTAATTAATAAAAAATCTAATTTAATTAATTAATTATCTTGGGTAATTTTAATATTAAGCCCAAGTGGATTAATTAATTAATAATTAGTCATTGGATTAATTAAGAGAGCATGGCCTAGCAAGGTTTTGATGGAAGTAGCCATGTAAAAGAAAAAAATGGGAAAAAAAGGAAAAAGGAAACAAAGAAATTGCAGTGGCTGATTCTGTTTCTAAAAAGAAAATGGAAAGCTCATAATATTAGAAAAGGGCATCTTGTGTGCAATTAATTGTTGACCGAAAAATTGGAAATTGAAAATAGAGCTTACATTTTTTTTTTCTTTTGAGAAAAAAGAATTGAAGCCACCAGTTTTTCTTATTTTTATTTTCCTTCGTTTTTCCTTAGCATTTAGCTCTTCCATTTTTGTTCCAATTTTATTCACCCTAATTCTACTTTTACCAGTAGAGGTCCATAGTGGTTAGAGAATACTCTGGACGGTTAAGAGCTTGCAAATATAGTAAGTGTTTGATACGAATGAGCCGATGATTAGTTGTTGTCCCTACGGAACAAGTAGACGTTCCTATTCAACAAGCCCTGTTGAACCCGAATCTAACTCCAATTATTAAAGTTAATTGCCTTAGAAGTAAGTATTTCTAGACTTTGGCTCAGAAAAATTTTAATTTGCTATCTTCCGCTTTGAATTTAATTTTCCCGTGATCCTTCAAGTGATATCAGAGCCTGGTTAAATCTAGGAGTATGCTTAGGGTTAATAACTGAGGTGATTCATTTACTAATAAAAATATAATCTTTGTAATTGTATGGATCCCTCGTGATTTTTTATATGGGTAGATTTTGTGTATGCCTCGTGCGTAAAGGTATAGGCTCCTGTAATTTTTTTTTTTAATCGATTTCGTAGAAATTATGTACGCCTCATTTTGAAAGGCATAGGCATTTGAAATTGTATTTCAATTTGTTTATGAATTTTCTATTATAATAATAATAATAAATTAATTGGTGTCTGAACGGAAAAACCCCTGAAGAATATTGTACAGGAAAAAAATTTTGGAAGAACTGCCTGAGGATCAGCCGCACACACAGTTTAGGAGATTAGTCTCCCTGGAGCCACGCGCTAATGCACGTAGTTGAATCACCTGGGAGCCATGATCAAGGCCAAGAAGGGCTTTGATCCTTGGGAGGATGATACTAAGCCTCCTAAGGCTTGAATGGTGGAAAAGTCCAAATTGTTGTGCATTAGTCCAAGAACAAGACGATTCGGTCAGTTACCGGTTTTGTCACTATTTTTTTAATTTTTTTTTTCATTTTTATTGTATTTTTTTTTCTTTTGGGGCCCATATCACAGTAGGTTATTTTTCTTGCACTAGTTTATTTATTGTGAGAAATAATTTTGTATGAAAATGGTTAGTACAGGGGAACCGCCTTAGGATTAAACAAGATCATTTTATTGTTATTATTATTATGATGTTTAATCTATTATTTGGTTAAATAAGAATTAAAGGTTAGAAATAGCATATGAAATTTTTATTTTTTTTGAGCATGTCTATTATATTAAATTTTGTAATCAAATGTACAAGGTTTTTTGAGAAATTAATTTTTTTCTCTAGATAAAACAATTAAGGAAAATGTTTTAAATTGAAACTATGTAATTTAAAAATAAATTCATGGTTTATTCTTCCAAGGTTTTTTTCCTTGACATGGAGAATAATTTTGAATTTAAGTATTTTAAATTTAGTTCATAGAAAATGATTTTACCTTAAGTAGTGAAATTAAAATTTCATAATTTATTTTGTTAAAGGGTTTTATCCTTAACATGGAAAATAATAGTTGAATTTTTTGGATTTTTAGTAAAGTTAATAAAAACCAATTAATATTAAAGAAACGTTTTTCCTAAAAACCTATTTTTCTCAAAAGATTAATCAGGAAAGGGGTTCCAACGGTACCACGGCTTCCATCACGAATTCCTGTTAGAGATTGTGATTATCCTCGCGTCATTCTGAGCATGACCCTATATAGGATGGATTTTCACGAGAATCTAGAACTAACGGAGGAATTAAAATTAATTCCTAGAATAAGTGTTAGTGTCAGCCAACTTATCGTTGGAGGCATTAATGCTGGATTATCCGTAGGTAGTAAGAGTAGTGGCCATCTTTTCGATGGAACTGTTTTTGAATCATTACCTATTAAGGAAGTTTAATTTGTGATGGTTATACACATAATTTAGAAAATTGTTAACCTTCTTACGAAGCTCTGTTAATTTTTCTAAGAGTCAAATTATTCATATTTTTTATAATGGTTTTAATAGGTTAACCATATCATGGAAATAATATGATGTTTTAAATGTACATTTTTATATTTGTTTTTCAAAACAAATATTTTTCTGAATGAAGTTTTTTTTTCCAATCAATAGAAATGTCTAGTTTTAGTCCTTTGTCCATTATTCTCAAAGAGAATAAGTTAACTGGACCTAACTATGTGGACTGAAAAAGGAATCTCAATATAGTACTCACTACGGAGGAGTACAAGTATGTTTTAAATGACCCCTATCCTGAAATTGGAGAAGGTTCCACGGACTAAGATCGTGAGGCAGAGAAGGCATGGAGAAAAGCTAATGAAATGGCTCAATGCTATATGTTGGCTTCCATATCCAATGTTCTCCAGTCTAAGCACAAGAACACACTTACTGTGTACAATATCGATTTTTCGTTGTGCACCATGTTTGCTGATAAGAGCCGACCCACAAGACAAGAATCTTTTAGAGCAATCATGAACACTAGGATGGGTGAAGAGGCATCAGTTCGCGAGTATATGCTCAAGATGATTGCCCACTTTGAAGAGACTGAGATCCTAGTGGCAACAATCGATCCCAAGAGCCAAATTGATATGGTTCCTGAGACTTTGCCAAAATCATACTCTCAATTCAAGTTAAATTATAACATGAATAAGTTGAGTATGTCTTTGCCAGAGTTGATGAAGAAACTTTAGGCTCCAGAGAAAATTACGAAGCCTGACTCAAAGATTTTTAGTTATTCGTTCTGGTTCAACTTCTAGAATTGGGCCTAAGCCCAAAAAGTTCAAAAAGAAGAAGACCCAGAATAATGTAGGGACCCAGCCCAAGCCATACAATCCTGGTCCAGCTAAGCCCAGTGATAAGTCCAAGGGCAAGTGTTTCAAATGTGATAAGAAGAGGCACTCCAAAAAGGATCGCTCGGATTTCTTGCCTAAGACCTCCTCAGGTATTACTCTTTACTTAAAGTCTATTTTGATGGTTGGACCATTCTCCACTTGGATTGTTGATTTCAGAGCCACTGATCATATCTGTAACTCCTTGCAGGGGTTTAGCAAGATAAGGCAACTCAATACATGAGAGCATGGACTTAGAGTGAGCAACGGAGCACAAGGGTAGCCCGAAGTAGTGGGAGACTTAGAGCTATTATTTGATTGTAATATAATTTTAATTTTGAATGATATTTTATATGTTTCTAGTTTTAAAAAGAATTTGGTTTCAGTTTCTAAATTGATTAATCAAGGATATTCTGTTTCTTTCCATTCTGGTATTTCAATCAATAGAAATGGAAATATTATTTATTCTAAAAATATGTATTGGAATCTTTTCTATATTAATCCTATAAATTGTTAAATAAATAATACTCAAACGGAACCTAATAATAAGAAGAGAAATGCCACTAAAACAACTCTTATTTATGGCACTTCAGATTAGGACATATAAATCCTAATTGGATTCAAATGTTAATCTAAAATAGGTCTTTGGACTCATTGGAATTGGAGGAATGGCCTCAGTGTGAATCTTGTCTTAAGAGTAAAATGACCAAAATGTCCTTTACTCAAAAGGCAAATAGGGTCAATCAAATATTAAAGTTAGTTCATACTGATGTTTGTGGCCCTATATCTTCACCAGCTAGAGGAGGTTACAATTACTTTATCATGTTCATATATGATTACTCGCGTTTTGGTTATGTTTACTTAATAAGGCACAAGTCTGATTCTTTTGATATATTCAAGGAGTTTAAGACTGAGGTGGAGCGCCAAACAGGTAAACTAATCAAAAGTTAAGATCAGATCGTGATAGAGAGTATCTCCTTAGTGAATTCAAGAACTACTTGGCACATCAGGGTATAGTATCTCAACTAACTGCACCTGGGATTTCCCAGCATAATCGAGAAGATGAGAGAAGAAATAGAACTTTGATGGAAATGGTCAGAAGCATGATGAGCCATGCAACTCTTCTTATTTCTTTTAAGGAATATGCTCTGAAAACATCAGCATATATTCTGAACTTGGTGTATTCCAAGTCAGTGCCTAGGATACCTTATGAGATGTGGATTAGACGAACGCCCAGTATGAATCATCTCAAAGTATGGGGTTGTCCAACTTATGTACTGACTAAAGGAAGTAAGTTAGATCCAAGATCAGAATTATGTTACTTTGTAGGATATCCAAAAGGAACAAAGGGTGGATACTTTTACCATCCCCAATAGCAAAAGGTACTTATTAGTACTTATGCTAAGAACTTGGAAGATGGACAAAGTGTATCCACTAAAGTTTCGAGAAATGTGGAATTGGAAGAGAAGTTGATTAACACTTTAACTTCTAGCACCCCGATTGAGGAATCAAAAGAGACATAATCAGATGTTCCCATACAGACTGAGTCGCATCATAATGGGAGGATATATAGGGTTCCTGAGAAATGGAGTGGAGAGGCCTTTGAAGTAATCTCTCACCATCATGAACAAGATCCTGCTAGATACGATGAGACCATTGTTGATGTTGATGTGGACCAATGGCAAACTGCAATAGATATTAAAATTGAGTCTATGTACCTCAATCAAGTCTGAGATCTTTTCACTGCACTTAAAAGGATTAAACCCATAGGGTGTAAGTGGGTATACAAAAGAAAGAGAACTGTGGATGGAAAGAGAACTATGGATGGAAATGTAGAAACCTTTAAAGTAAGGTTGGTCACAAAATGTTATACTCAGAAAGAATAGATCGATTATGAGGATACTTTTTCACCTGTTGCCACGCTTAAGTCCATATACATTCTCTTGGCCATTGCATGTCGCTATTAGTACAAGTTATGGTAAATGGATGTCAAGACAACTTTTCTTAATGACTATCCTAGAGAAGACATTAATATGTCCCATCCTGAAGGCTTTATTGTGAAATGCCAAGAACATATAGTCTGCAAGTTTAAAAAGTCTATTTATGGACTTAAACAAGCATCACGAGTATGGAACATGCGTTTTGATGAGACTGTGAAGTCTTATAGGTTCATCCAAAACGTAAATAAACCATGTGTATATAGAAAGTCATATGGGAACAATGCGTCATTTATGATACTTTATGTAGATAACATTTTACACATAGGAAATGATGTAGGGACATTGTCATCTAGAAAGATTTAGCTATCAAGTCAATTTAGCATGAAGGATATAAGAAAAGCTAGCTACATTCTTGGTACTAAGCTTCTTAGAGATGGGAAACAAATAATGTTAGGCAATCAACTATATTGACAAGATATTAGCTAGATTTAGCATGGATCAGTGCAAACGGGCAATCATATCTTTTAGGTACAGATTGACTTTTATCTTCCAAGTAGTGTCCTAGGATACAGGAAGAAAATGAGAGGATGAGTAGGATTTCCTATACTTCGACAGTAGGAAGTCTCATGTATGCCATGCTTTGTATTAGGTCGGATACCTATTTTGCAGTAGGCATGGTTAGTAGGTATTAGTCAAATCATGGAGAAGAACATTAGCAAGCTATTAAGCATATACTCAATTACCTAAAGGGAACGAGGGATTATATGCTAGTTTACAAAGCAGATGACCTAGTTCTTACCAGTTACACAGACTCAAATTTCTGAGTAGATAAAGATGACAGAAAATGCACTAGTGGATATGTCCTCACTTTGTTTGGAGGGACTATTTCATAGAGGAGTGTCAAGCAATTTTGCATTGTTGATTCTACCATGCAAGTTAAGTATGTGGCAGCTTCAGAAGCTTTTAAAGAAGTAGTTTGGCTCTGAAAGTTTATTACAAAACTATGATTTGTGCCACACATGAACAAGCCTATAACAATATATTGTGATAATTCTGGAGTTGCATCACAATGTAAGGAGTCAAGAAACCATAGGAAGGGCAAGCACATTGAAATAAAGTATCACCTGATCTGGGAGTTCATCTAAAAATAGAAAATAGTGGTTGATCAAATTTCCTTAGCAAACAATCTGGCAGGCCCAATTTATCAAGCCTTTGATGGAGAAGGTGTTCAAAAGACACTTTGATGTCATAGGGGTAGATGCATATAGACTATCATTGTCCATTTAGTGCAAGTGGGAGATTGCTGGAATATATGCCCAATATGTACTACGTATTTCTATATTTTGAAAATTAATAAAAGTTTCATTCATCAATAGTTATTTATTTACATATATTCGCACATTAAAGGTCTAAGTGTATTAGTAAGTAATTTACGTGATTGGGTCGTGCTTTCATAGTAAGGTGTAGATTATGGGCTACTAACACATAAGTAAAAAATTATTCTTGATCAATTGATGAAGTTGGACACTTTATCAAGCTTTAAATCATTATACTATATTTTCTAAATGAGGAATGATTTATCTTTAACTAGTGAGTTGCCAACTTGCACCAATAGTGTAAGTGTATTTGGAATACGTACAATTGGACCACGCGATAATAATCTTTATTAAAATACTAAAATAAATAAATATTAGTTTATCGTAGCTACTGCGTAAATGAGTACCCTAGGACTTAAGTGTAAGTTGGTAGTCTAGTGAAGTTGGACTTGTACACTTTGATGTATGTTGGGTGAGGTCTTATCGCAAGGCTAATAATCTTATACGTTGGGTGCGTAACTCTAGTTAATTAAGATGGACTTATACAATAGAGTTTTTATGTTTCATTACATGAAGAAATCACCCCCTTGTGATTGTCCGGGATAATTTAATAATCCAAGACTTAGTATGTACACTTTTGGGGTAGCTCATTGTGATAAGTGGATATGTACTGGAAGTTGTGAATTATCGAACTAGTTATCAAAAGATGGTAGATATCATTGAGAAAGATGTTAGTGGTATTTTTCTATCTCAATGACAAGTGTTATATAGATGGGTATTTTCGTCATTACACCTGTAAATCAAAGACACTGCACTTATAATATTATTCTTGGAGTTAATATTTCTATATAGTAATAAATAGAATATTTAAAATGATTAAAATACAGCTACTTGTTAGCATGTATATTTTTGTCATTTTAATAGACAAGAATAATATATCTTTTGGTCCCCAGAGTAGCTCAAATAACCTTAGTAAATTTATTTACTATATGGGCTTATTGGGTGAATTTATTATTGGAAGAATTATTTTAGGGGTCCAATTATTTATTTATTTGGGCTAGGATAATTAATTAGGCCAATTTAATTAATTAATTAATTAATTAATTAATTAATTATCTTGAGTAATTTTAAATTGGGTCCAAGTAGTTTAATTAATAAATAAAAGAGCTAATTTAATTAATTAGTTTGTTAATTAATTATCTTGGATAATTTTATATTGGGTACAAGTAGTTTAATTAATTAATAAAAAGATAATTTAATTAATTATCTTGGATAATTTTAATATTGGGTCCAAGTAGATTAATTAATTAATAAATAAGCTATTTAATTAGTTATTGGACTAATTAAGAGAGCATGGCCCATCAAGGTTTTGATGGAAGTAGCTATATAAAAGAAAAAAAAAAGGAAAAAGAGGAAAAAGAAAACAAAGAAATTGAGGTGGCTGATTTTGTTGTTTCTAAAAAGAAAATGGAAAGCTCATAATATTATAAAACGGCATCTTATATGCAATTAATTGTTGACCAAAAAATTGGAAATTGAAAACAGAGGTTTCGTTTTTTTTTTTTTTCTTTGAGAAAAAAGAAATGAAGCCACCGGTTTTTCTTGTTTTTATTTTTTTTTCGTTTTTCCTTAACATTTAGCTCTTCCGTTTTTGTTCCAATTTTATTCACCCTAATTCTAATTTTACTGGTAGAGGTCCATAGTGGTTAGAGAACACTTTGGAAGGCCAAGAGCTTGCAAATTTGGTAAGTGTTTGATGCGAAGAAGTCGACAGTTAGCTGGTGCCCCTGCGGAACAAGTAGACATTCCTATTCAACAAGCGTCGTCAAACCTGAATCCGACTTCGATTATTAAAGTTAATTACTTTAGAAGTAAGTATTCCTAGACTTTGAGTCGGGAAAATTTTTAATTTGCTATCTTCCGCTGCATACTTAATTTTCCCGCGCTCCTTTAAAGGCATGTCATAATATTTTGCCTACTGCTCTTAATCTCTCTAGGCGAGTTAAGTGTGATCTTAAGTGTGGTGTTTGCAGCCTCCCCATTGATGACGACTGTTATGTTCTTCGCCATTGTTGTTTGTCCAAATCAACATGTAGTTGTTTTAGTTTCAGAGCTCGACTACTTAGACTTCCTCATCTCTCATTTTTTGATATACTCAGTTCTGTTTGGAAAGAATTTTTAGTAAGCAATGTTGCTCTCTTTTGTCTCATTTCCTAGAATCTTTGGTTAGTAAGGAACAAATTTATTTTTAAGCGCTCTTCCTCTTCGGCTGAGCAGATTGTGCTTCAGAGTTTGGCTTTAGCTGATGAAGTTCATGCTGCTTTCATGGTCTGAAATTCTTCCCTTTCTCCAAGTCATTCTTGTGTACCACTACTAGAAAAAGGCTGAATACTAACTGTCAAATTCTATTAGTAGTTGTCCAATTTCTGTTGGTAATACTAATTTACCAATAGAATTTGGTCTGTAGGTAAAATGCTTGTTGGAAAGTGATACCAACAAGAGTTTTTTAAGTCTGTTGGTAATTACCAACAGATTTCACTCTTGGTAATTATATTTCAGTTGGTAATGATTTCTTTGCGGTTAAGTATTTTCTATTGATAATTTTATTACGTTACCAACAAACTAACTACGTTGTTGGTAAAGTCATTGGAATGTTCGAATTATTTATGTTTTTGGTAATTTTTTTGGTAGTTGTTCCAATTGATTGTTTAGTTGGTAATGTTGTTGGTAATTTGCCAACAATTCCTTAGTTGGTATATTTATGTTGTTGGTAATTATTATTCATTACCAACAAATGATTTAATTGGTACTTACTTAGTAAATATCGAAAAAGAAAATGTGTATTGATAGCTTAATAACTACAATTTAGTTGGTATTGCAAGCATACTCTATTAGTATATACCAACAAATAAATTTGTTCGTAAGCAGCTGCAAGTTGTTGTTGCTACTTACCAACAGCGATCTGTTGGAAAGCACTTACAGATTGCTGTTGGTATGTACCAACTGATAAATCTGTTGGTAAGCATATACAAATTTGTGTTGGTGATTTCTATTAGTATGTAGCAACAGGAAAATCTCTTGCTAAGCACTTGCAAATATGTGGTGGTAAATACCAACAGATTGTGTGTTGGTAAGCACTTGTAAATTTCATTTGATATGTACCAATAGATTATTTGTTGCTAAATGCCAATTGATTTTTCTTTGGTAAGTAGAATTATATTATCACTATATAATCCATATACATATTTAATAAATAAATCCTACAAAATATTTAAAGTACATTCATACCAAAAGTCATACAACCATATGAAAGTACATCAATATCCATAACAAAAGTACATCAAACTCTGATATTGAACAAAAAATAGATAAAGTAAATTTGTTATGAGCTTAAAATAATATTTTACTTCATTAGTCCAAAATATGAAATAAAGTCCAGAACCAGCTCATGAAGCATCCTCTTCCTTGGGTTCCTTGACTTCTGATGTTAAGGATTTCACCTTGGATTGCAAGCGTTTATTCACTTCTCATAGTTCTTAAATAGCCTTGTATAATGATTCGTCAACACTTTGCAATTCTGACCTTTGGACATATTCTGTAGACTATGCTGACAAACAGGATGAAGAGGATGACTTTTATGCTGTAGATTTCTCTAGGTAGCTCAAATTGAGAGATCCCATGTCATAGATTGTATTGCCCTTTTATGGTGGTCCTACAACTCATAACCAAACATCAACCTTGTTAACTGGTTTTGGTTGCTCCCTTTCATGTGTTTGATTTGTTATTAGCTCCGTCTCTTCTTGCAATTCCTCTTCGTACCTTGCCTGTAACAATGAAAATAGTATAGTATAAATTATAACCCAATAGCAAAATTTATGCATGCTAGTAAAATAGTCCCAACAAAACAGCCTCCCAAAAAAATAGCCCTAACCAAGAACAAGTTTCCAGAAAAATTATTTCTAAGTTATTAAAGCAATGATTAATGCTAATTCAAGAGCAGATCCTTGCCCTAAGAAATGCCAATATACCATTTCTACAAAGAATTTTAGTCCACAGCATATTGAAATCCTATCATGTTAACATTGTCTATTGCAAGGTCATCATCCTACCTTTTAAAATTAACAGTGTCACACAACCAACTAAGTACTTATGCACCTTTGTTGGGCTTTCAAATTCCAAGGATCAGGTAATGAGAACAAGCCAATACAGATCAAGTACATAAAAAAGATACCCCGTGTCAAAAATTGCAAACGTAGTAGTAAAGCGCAGATTATCACTGAATATTTATATGTTTTGAGTAGTAAAGCATAGATTAGTAGTTAATATTATGGAAACAATAATTTCAATGGATCCCTATTAAAATAATACCACAATCATATTAGATCTCGTAAAACCAAAAGTATAAATATGTTGATCTTGCGTATTTCAGTAGAAATGACACTTACGTATATGTCTTTAGATCGCTTGTCAATAAAGACAAGTTTTAGCGCCTCTGGCAACTCCTCTTCCCCCTCTAATATTAGCCTTTCTTTTTTTAGCACTTGCTCAACCTCATATTCAGTGTTTGTTGTGTGAGTGAAGACATAAATGTCCATCTGAGAATATTCTCTATGGTATTTTTCCTCCTACAAAATCATCATAAAATGGATTTTGTAACGTATTATATATAAGAACAATAATTACAATATATTTCAAATGATGAATTAAAATAAAATTATATGTATTATACAAGCTTTCTCTTGTGTACAGTTGCTGGGATAGATCCTCCTGAATGATTTGAGGCTCCTAAAACACTCTTCTTGTTTGCTAACATAGTCCTTGACATTTTTTTGAATGCATCACTATCCCAATATGCTCGGAGCTCATTGTAATACTCCTCTTTTATGAAATCATGAGAGATATGTCCATTTCGTATTTCTTCCATCAAGTACCTATAACTGTTATTGGCTTTTTTTTCCCCATTTTTCTCTCATGATCGAATCATATTTGTGGTCCCATTTGTATTCTTTCTGTAGTTTTCCCATAAAAAATTACCAAATTAGTATAATAAGCATAAAATACAATCTATAGCTATAATTGGACAAAGTAAATTTAATACTTACTGCCCACTCAGCGTACCATACATCCCTTATGGCATGTGGGACCTTTTTCCAAGTACGATTTGGTCCCAAAAACATAGATTCTATGTTTGGATGGATAGAACACACTGGTTTGTTGAGTGTCTTGACACTGCAAAGAATCCTACAATAGAAAAATAAATATTTAAGGATTTTACTTGATACATTTAGAACAAATACTAAATTTCAGAAAATAAAAAATTTTCAAATCACTTACTCATCCTCTTCAATCCAACATTCAATCTTGCCCTGTGCTGGCGCATTAATAGTTGAAGATAAGTTAGATGTTTGCACATTCTTATGGGTCGGAATAGACTCAACTTGATCATTAGGAGTGATAGGCGCAACTCGCTCATTGTGAGTGATTAACTCGGCTTGCTTAGAACGAATCTCTAACTAGACGCTTTCTCTAGAATTGCAACCATTGTGGCCATCAGTAGGATCAAGCAACGTAGGTGGTGGAGTACGAAAATCATCTATTGCTCTGTGGCTAGGATTTGGAGAATTCTGATTTTCTACTGGAGGTGATTTCAATGGTTAACCCTCGAAGTCATTATTTGATTGGCCTACACATCACCCTACCTTTCGCCCCTTTTTTTTTTTTTTTTTGTATTCCTTTCCTACCAAATGCCATCTAAAAATAATGCATAGAAAACAAGTGACTGTGTATCAATAGGAGAAGTTACTATGTACGATTTATCAGAAAATAAGTCATTTCAGAAAGAGTAATATGGCATTAAAAGAGAGGAGAAAGTAAACAGAGAAAAGAGAAGACAGTGGGGTTATTTCAGAGCTTGCAGGAGTAGCAACTTCACTCCCATTTTTCCTACCCTAAACAAGAGGACAAGAATCTCCCTCACTGTAGCCACTTCACTCATATTTTTTCATGTAGTACTATATTACCACTAATTCACCAATCAAAAATCAACCCCTCTCAACGAACCACAATCAAATCACAACTCTACCATAATCAAACTAATTGTTCCAACACAAGTTTCAATATACCCAACACTATTGCAACCCACACTTCACAGCTCAATCAAACAATCAACATACTCCTTCTCATAATCGCCACAATAGAAACTCAACAATCCACATTTCAAAGCTCAAATCACTAGCCAAACAACATAAATGCAATAATTAACCAACACAAATCAACCAATAAAACTTAACTTCTCTTCTCAAGTTTAATAGTATAAAACCAGTATCCAGTCAACTATAACTTAAGCTTAACATTTCACATCAAAGATAGCTCAATCATATATTAGTTTAAACTCAGTAGGCAAAATCAGAATGCAGCTCAACACGGTCAACTCAATTCAATTCAAATTTCAGTAGCCAATCTCAATTCCAATTGCACAATGTAGTCCCTAGTAGTTTGAAGTCCAATCACACAATTCCAATTAAATTCTCTATCTAATTATAACACCAATCCTTAACAATCAACAATTCAAACTGCTGTGGATTTCTTAAAATTTTGCTTTTGTTTAATACGGATATAGAATAAAATATTTAGGATAGAAAAACCATTCTTAGCTTCTATATAATAGTTGAAAATTTATCACTACACTAACATGAACATGAAACTTTTGATTGCAAGTATAGGAGGCTGATAAAATTGATTGCATTCCAGATACAAGTCTCTTAACTAGAGAATAAGATGTTGTTAATGGGCAGGTATACCTGTGTTTCTGCAATTGATTTTCTCACAAGTTCTTTAAAATGAAGTGCACCTACAGAAAGGTTCAAAGTAGTTAAGAAAGGATGTGTGAAAAAAAAGATGAAATAAAAAAAAATCGATTTATGAGATAGTCTAGTTTCCGTATAAGTCAATAAGCTAAATGAGAATTTTCATTTAAAATGAATCTGCAGCCTATAGAATTTCCATTTAGTTTCCCTCCCAATTTCATAATTCACCACATAATGGATGGCATGTATCTAACCAAGCCTAAACAGTAAAATGATGAAAATCATTTCAGATAGAATGTGCCTTAATGAATTTGATCAAAGATTCTTCCCATGAAATAAAAACACAGGCTAAGTTCTTAGTGTTGAGGATGATGAAATTAACCCATAGAATAACAACTCTATCATCCTTAGCTTCAGCTGCAGTGATGTGAACTATTATTGTAAGTGTCTAAAATTTATGGCTTGAGAGCAAACTATCAAGAAAAAACAGTTGTTATAGAAAGAACACAAGCGTTGAATGTAACACCCCGAAGCCTAGGCCTGCCAGGGCCGGGGATGTCGCCCCGTCCAAAGGACAAGGGGTCTTTATAACTAGGTCACACAAATAAAATTGCTGAAATAAAATAATACTTGACTTAAAAATTTATTACAACCCAATATACTCCAAGAGTAAATCCATGAAATTCTAAAACAAAACCATAAATAAAATTATCCACTCTCGTCTCCCCAAAGCAATACATAAAATCAAAAGACACATTCTCTTCCAAAGCAGATATTACTAGCCACTCAACTCCACAGCAGGATCATCTTGAAATCATGATAAAAAGGTGATGAGACAGAAATCTCAGTAAGTCTGTATGTGCTTTGGGTGTTTAGTGAAACCAGTTCATAGATGCAAAGTGTGAAACCTTTACAGGAGAAACATTAGCAAGCACCAAACATTAGTCAAAGCAAGAGTGGCGTTTTGGCTTATCTAGCCGTACATAAGTAATGAAATCAACCACTCGAAAGAAAGGGATATGGGTTACCACACGTTGGGCCCCATAACCGGTCAGGATGCCGACACTTTGTGCAGACTGACAAAAGTAGGTGATCGGCCTATTGGGCAAGATACTCCTCCTTCTCTATACCCAAACAACAATCGGGTGTCCATTCCGGCAAAACACAGTCACTTGACTGAAAACAAACCGCTAGCTCGGACCGGCACGACTCACTGGACTGACATCTTATTCGGAAGTGACTCACCCCTCAGAGGTGGCCACCTGCTGAGAGACTTACCCTAACCCTTCAAAGACTAGTCCTAGTAGTCCACCCTTATTGAGTACTCAACGACGTTTCCCACTTGGGACAAAATGAACAAAGCATTGCTCTTCATGAAAATAGTAATTTGAGGGTTTCCAAAGTTTTGGGAACAATCAGTTTCAGAAAGAGTTTTAAGTTTGGAAAATCTGCTCAGTAACTTTTAAATAATTTAAGTGTTGGAAATAAAAACAAATTCAACACTCAATTGCCTTTAGATAAACGAGTGTCCATACACTCCACATTTAGCTTGCCATAAGGAAAACATTTTCACATCGATAGGTTTTATACAGGAGCTTACCTGATTCTTGCTCATAACAATAAGGTCTCGAACTGCTGACCTAACCCCACATGGGTAAATACAAATCATAATCAATTTCAAGTCACAAACCACTTCCTCACTTTTAAATCAATTCAATTCACTACTACCATGATCCTATTGTCCCAAGCTTTAAGATAAAATAATAATAACTAATTAGGTTTATAAGCTAAGTTTAATTTGTTATTTAAAATAATTAAAAGTTTGGGAAATAAATTCTAATAGGTTGAAAGTTTAGTCCTTGCTAGGAAAGATTTAGAGTTTATTTGATCAAGAGTCATAGATGGTACTAGGTAAAATAGTGATTTAATGATAGTTTAGTTGTTAGAAAATAATTGATAGCTAAAACTAGTTGAGAATAAATTTAATAAGCCTTTCTTGGAAAATAATAAGTAAATCCTTAAGGGTTTTGATTTAGTAAATATTTTACTAATTACCCTGATGGGGTGATTACATCTGTTCGGTTTCAACTTTCAGTGCTACCCGGTCTACTTCCGGAATCCTTCTGGCTAAAGAAGCTGCACGTCTCTTGGGTGCCATTCTATACCATACCCCAGATGTTAAATGTATGCACTCAAGTATCAAATTATTTTAGTGGTGCAAGCATACATAGCCAAGTATGAGTAGAAAGAAGTCAGATGTAACTTATTTAATGGATTGCTCATAAATTTTGATTTCAAAAATTGACTTGCATAAATCCAAAGTTGTGAATGGACCATAAAATTGAAAATCTTTGACATACTAGTTCTCAAAAGACAACAAATAAATATCCATCTAAAACAAAATAACTCCTAGTTCTCTAATCCTCATTCGAACCCTCATCATCAGCCTCATACAACCAACCCCCAGTGTTCTTAGAAAAATCTACTCCGTCCCCGCTAGCGATTCCCACCATTGGCTCCTTCCCAGGGTGCCTAGAACTCTCTCCGGCCTCAACTCGGCTGAAGAAAGGAATGAAAGAAGGCCTGGGTGGAGACTCATAGTCTATCTTCCCCGAGTCATCACTAGCTGCTACAAAATCCACTTCCGGATTAGGAGGGTAGGGTTCAGGCTCCACTATCATCACATCATCCTCACTGTCAGAGCTTATGTCTATCACAGGGATTGGAGGTGGCTCTAGGATTTGGACCTCGTCCTCACTGCTATCCTCCATAAGGTCAAACTCATCATCACTGCTATCCTCCATAGGGAAAACCTCGACATCATTGTTATCCTCTATAGGGACAACTAGATCATGATCAAATTTCTATGGCCATCCTCAATCAAGAACATACACAATCCTTCAATTCATTAAATCATCCAAATCTTGCATATAGGCATAGATCTAAATTTATTAAGATATGATTTAACCTTTACTAGCATAAACATGATCGTAGCTTCAATATTCTAGTAATGCATATAACTCATATTCACCAAAGGTGACATAATCACTAGCATACTTTATCACAAATACTACCTATGGCATGAATCAAACCTCAAATCAACATACAATCAACCAAGATAAACCTTTCATGTATAAATCCCATCTTCTTCACAATCATACAATTGCTCATGCTTCAATCTCAACAATAAATATATACTAAAATCCTACCGCCATTTACCTTTTAACAACATCATCCTAGAGACATGATTCTAGAGTTTAAAAGAAGTATTGAAGGTACTTACTTGGTTAATGAATGCTTTGAAAGAATTTAGAGTAGATCTCAACTCCTAGATGGCTAATCTTGTCCAAGAGAGGTGGCGAAAGCATGGTCATGGAAAAAGAGACCATTCGGCCAAGAGAGGGAATTTTGGGCCATAAGAGAGAGAGAGAAGAAGAAGAAGAAGAAGAAGAAGAAGAAGAAGAAGAAGAAGAAGAAGAGATCATTAGTATGTTCATTCACATAAGTTCTCATTGGGGATCAAGTTTGAAGAAGATGAAGTTGATAGAGTAAATTTACCTTGAAGATGTTCTTGACCTTCACAAAAATTTCTGGTTTTGATCCAAAGTAGCAAGATGATTTGTGGAGTTTGATGTTAATAATGGTGTTGATGGATTCACAGCAAAGAGTAGATCAAATCTGGAGATTTTTGTGAGGGTTTGAAGTGGTTTGAAGGTGTATTAGGTGAAAGAAGGTAGTAGGTGTTCTTGGTTTAGTGTGTGTGTTCTTGGTGGCTAGAGAAAATTGAGAGAGGGAGGTTGGGAGCAGCTGCTGAATTTCTATGGAATTAGGGCTGCCGAATTTCTGTGGAATTAGGGCTGCCGAATTTCTGTAGGGTTTAGGGAGTTGTTTCTCTGATTTGGAAGGGAAAGGAAAGGTTAGTTGTTACAATCCTTGAAGAATATTTTTAGGAAGAGAATTTGGAAACTAGATATTCTAAGAATATCTTGATTATTTGGACAGCTTTGAAGTATCCTATGGCCGACTGAACGTGCAATTTTTCTAAGGAATTAAAGCTGGTTCAATGAGGCTTATGATGGCCAAAACTAAGGTGCACAATGCTGAAGAAGATGTCTGGTCAATGGTGTAAGATTTTATGGAAAGTTGCTAAACAAGATGGCTGAAATTTTGGAAACCAATCAAGCTAAATTGCAGTGATTTGTTGGAGAGATTTTCGGACAGCCATTACTGCCTTTCGTCCAGAAGCTCAAGGGAACCATTGGAGCTCTGTTAATGGTGGTTTAAGGGATGTTTTGACAGATTAGGGCTGGTGTTTTGGCTGGAAGAAAAACAGGAAACAAAGCTGGACATTTGACTGCCCAGAATTTCGCTGCACAGAATTTTCTGGGCAGAATTTCGTCTGCCACTTCCAGCCGATTTGCAGCGAGCTGGAAGGGGGGTTTCAGGGGTATTCAAGGCCGTTTTCCAGCCTTCTTCATGGAGGAAAAACATGGCTAAGGTTCTGCACAAAATCTGGAAGAAAACAGCTTGATTTTGGACTCTCAAAGTAGCGATCTTGCCCAGGATTTTCACTGGTTTTGTATAGCTCTTGAGCAGTCTGAAAATGGCAGAAATAATTCATGTTTCAAGATGAACTTAAGGCCATTTTTCTGGCAGCATTTGGAAGGGAATGTTAGCTAAGAAGTTCGACATTTTGAAGGTACACAAGCGGGAAAATTTCAGCTCATTCGAAGAAGGAAGGTGAACTAGCTATAGAGTGAAATTTCAGCAAGCTTACTAGAGGGATTTTCCTCTTGGAATTTTCCACAATTCATCCATATTTTCCAAACCATGAGAAGCCTTTTACTAGGACATTTTGATCCCAAAAGACCTCAGCGCTTTACTGAATTTTCTGGAAAGAAAAAGGATAGAACACCTTCATCAAATTAAGGAGTTGAAAATTAAGAAAAACTAAAGATCAAGGGGGAATGAATTCCCTTCAAGAATTTCGAGTAGAGCAAAGGAGTGAAATGAGAATTCTCCTAACATATCTCTCCTAGGTCATTATCACCACCTTGCTCTAGGCCCTTAAGGCCGAAACTAATCCTCCCTAAGCAAAAATAAAATTTTAATCAAACTAAAGCTTCTATGATGGAATTCGAACTCAAGACCTCAAGAATTAATTCTAAGGCTCTGACCACTAAACCACAACCACTCTCGTTGCTATTTTTACTAGAAAATTAATTCATATTCCTTTCACAAGCTATCTCCCAATTTTCACCTTGGGCAAAAATTACCGTTTTGCCCCTCTCACACAATACTCACCAACAAGACTTCATAACAATAAAACTCAAATCCAAAGCACATAAAATCATATGAAAATGTATTTGATCATTCAATAAAGCATGATATGCATCCCAACCTCCTTACTCTAAGGTTGATTTTGATTGGGGTTTCACATTGAAGCCATTCATATTGCTGTGCAAACTAACAAGCACATTCACTCCAACTATTATTCATGTTGCACCACCACATTAAACAAGATATTTAGTGCTTATTAGCATAGCAATTGGGCTAAGGAAACCCTCAGACCTCTTTATACATTTTTTCATTTCTCCATTTCAACCTGCATACTCTTTTTCTAGAAGTGAACTCTCTATATTTTTTCCTTTTCATGAATGCCAAACCTAAAGCTCAAAATATTCCATCTTAGGCATTTCTTATCTCCCTCCATAGTCAATATTTATGTTTGTATGTTTTGATTACAACTAAAGTTACATTCCATATATCTTGTGATATAGCTTCTTATTCAGAATCTTTTAACTTCAATTTTTACCTTTCTTTTTCCCCTTTAATTTAGAAAAACTTCCTTCTTAAGTTTTATTAGCCACAAACAACATACACGTGGGGCAAATTTGAATTCTCAAAGGTAAACGGATAGGAGAATAGAACTAAAGCTTGGTCTATAATTATTTTAAAATCAGTACTTTCATCTGCAATTATCCTCAAACTAGTCATGATAGAATCAGTTCTTACTTTTTTTTCCTCTAAAGCTATCACAAAATTATCTTTTGTTGTACTAAAGAACTAGTTCTTACTCTTTTTTTCTCCAAGGCCATCACAAAATTCCATAAAATATGAAATACTTAAGTAGTATATTAGTCTTCCTTGAGGATAAAAGAGGAATAAGTAAATTCTCCGCTTTTGCACAATCCCCATCCAGAAGGAATCAACTCCAGCCTCTAGTTTCTTGTTTTCCAAATGGTACAAGATAAGTCTTTTGCATTTTGTTTATTTTCCCCTCTTCTTTTAGGAAGTATAACCAAAGATTATAGAAGATATAACCAAAGATAGATGACAACCAAAGATATCAATCTGAACAACATATATTAATCTGAACAACAAAAGATATTAACCCGAACAACATATATTTGAGAATTTATTAAGTTGAATATATTCATCTAACAACTTTTATCCAACTTTCTTCATTTATCCAACATTTATTCATCTAGAAAAAAAGGGGGGGGAAACTACAGATTACACCAAAAGATTTATAAAAACTTCAATTATCACAACAAAAACAAGAAGAAATAGAAAAAAAATTTTAAAAAAAAGTAAACTAATTGCTTATCCAAATAAATGTCAATAAACATCCAAATAAATGTCTAAATAAAAAGTTTGTGGACAATGGATCCAAGTCCAAGGTCCACAAACAAAGTAGTAACAAGATTCTCCTACATTCAAAGTCCAACATTCTCATCCTTCTCTTTTTGGTGGGCTTTGGTGGTAGTGTATTTCTTAGGCATGACATAGTCTCTTTTTGACTTGCAGATACTAAACACAGAAAAATTGAAGAAATTGAGCTATCCCCTTCCTAACTCAATCAACAACAACAACAACTCCCTCAACAAAATCGATTCAACCTCCACAAGTCACAACCACTGAATAACAACATAATCACAACTCCAACTTCTCAAAACCACAACATAAATATAAGCACAACACCCACACTTCAACAATCAAACATCCCAATAATTTTTAATGTAAATGTGCTCCAAAATCACAAAAGTAATAGGAAAACAACTCAAGATTTACAGAGCATAAAATGCAGTTCAATACAAAAAGATAATGCATTTTATGGTAACTCAGACTAGAAATAGCTTATACATAAGAAACAAAACAAGAAAGAAAATGAGTGATTAGAAATTTAGTCCACCAGTATTTAAACACTAAACAATGAGTATATTTGATTAAAAGATACAAAATAGAAAGTAAACATTCTCACAATAAGACAGTATGAGCAGGAATATGCCAACTGTTGATAGAGATTATATCCACAGCAGTGTGAATGGCTTTGACGCTGAAAATTGTAGAGATTACTGTGTAATGTCTACAGTATGGCATTGGTAGCAGCTGTTTTGGGCTTGTGCATTGAAAACATCCTTAATACAATTCCATGTCCATGTTACAAAATCATAATTTAAGAAAAAGGCTAGCTTCCCCAACAATCCCCTCATTTCTAAATCAGATATAAGAAATGTCAAGCCTAAGGATGGTTTGTCTCTTATATAGCTCCTTTCAATAGTTACATGTTGTTCTTTTCCTTTTAACCATGTGCCAGGTGTTCTTTCTCAAGTTTAAGAGATATTTATAAACAAATCTTTTATATTTCTATTCTGCCTTTAACATTGACTTTGTTTCCAAAGAAGTTGAATAGAAAAGGTCAAATGCATTTTCCATTCTTGTGATAAATTTATGAAGATTTAATTTTATTTGAAAAGCAACTAAAGTAACAAAGAGGCACCCATATGCATTAAATAAGAATCATACCAATGCTAGTTGGGGACAGCTTCAACTTGTTCGACTGAAAACCCCACAGATTCTCGCAATACTGCTAGTCCAAGAAAACACATAAATCAATAAGGTCACTAGTTTTGGACGTTTGAACAGTCCAAAAAAAAAAAGAATATGGTGACACTTTGAAAAAAAATCTACTAAATAATCAACAAATGGTCACGACTTTATTAGATAAGTAAAACAAAATCAGTATGTTCAATTGAATATATCCAAAAGAAATGACTACAAAATATAAATATGTCTCAAAATTCTAACATATTGTAACTATTCACTTTCACTACAAAATTTGCTGTCTACTTCATCTTCTGACTCTGAAGTAGATATTACTATATCATATTTAGCGGAACTACTTTTCAACCCTTGGTCATTCTCTTGCAAACTAACATTAACAGAGGGATCCACATCTTCATAAATATTGTTTGGATCCCTTAGATTCTCTAATGGATCATCCATAATATCAATACTTAGATTCTGAACTTCATTTTCTTGCAATGCACTATCAATTGTAGCCATCTCTAACATTCGTCTTGCAGCGACATGGCAAACATGCAACCAATGTGTAGTATTCATTTTGGGACTTGGATATGGTACGAAATACACTTAGGTTGCTTGAAATGCAAGTGCAAATGGCTCAAATTTGTTCCATAATCTTTTAGGATTAATATCAAGTAGTTTGTACTTAGGATGAATTCTTACTCCCACGACATGTCTTGGATCATAATAATCACGATGAAATAAATAGGCATGTTTAACAGGCAAACTAGGATACTCCAGTTCCACCATTTCCTTTAAAGCACCATAGTAATCTACTGTGCGTCCATCATCATTATTAGAACCTTTTATGCATACGCCACTATTTGTAGTGGCTTTTCCTTTGCTATGAGCAACTGTGTGAAAGTTCTAGCCATTCACAAAAAACTATGTGCACGTGCACACAAATCTCTTTGGCCCCCAACTCAGATGTTTTATTTCATCATTTGAAACATTGTTAGCTGGATCATGCACCTATTTGACACAAAAATATTATAACTAAAAAAGATGACGTTAATTATAATGGAAATTTGGGATGACATGGCATTAGATATATGCTTACATATTCCTTCAACCATTAAACAAACTCTCTTTCCAATGCTAACTCTAAATCAGAATCAGAAATGTTAGCTATATTAGAGCGCTTCTCAACCTTGAACAGCCTAAATTTTATTAAAATAAAAAAATGGTAAGATGCTAAAATTTATCTCATTCCAAAACAATTTGTGCAAATTCATACTCACTCCACATGTGGATGGACCTCTTTAGTATTTAGCAACACATATAATGCAGTTGCATCATACTCTTTATCTGACAGGAACCTCATTCTTGCAGCATCTGATGGCCTCCTAGGACAACTAAATGTTGAAATACTTGACCTCATTAACTCAACACAACCACTACCATCGTCATTTCGTTCAACCCTTCTACTTTTTGTTTTGACATTACGATCAAAGTAAAAAGTACAAAATGTCGAAACTTCTTCAACTAGGTATGCATTGCAAATTGAAGCTTCAACTCTTGTTTTATTTTCACCTTCTTCTTTAAATTGTACAAGAACCTAAGGTTGGAGATTTATCAATATGGATATTGACAAATTGAGGTTTAATAAATAATAAATTAGATATTTAACTAACCTCTCAAAAGGATACATCCACCTATATTGCACAGGACCTCCCACTAAAGCTTCATACAGTAAGTGAATTGGCAAATGTTCCATTGAATCAAAAAAGTTTGGTGGAAAATTTTTCTCTAATTTGCATATGATCATAGCAATATTCTCTTCTAGTTTCAAAATTTGTTCATCACGTAACATTCTAGAAGTCAAGTCCTTGAAGAACATGCTCAATTATGATAGAGCATTGCTGACAACATCTAGAAGCAAATAGCAAAACACTATTGGTATCAACCGAAGCATGACTACATGACAATCATGGCTCTTAAGGAAACAATTTGCATTACTTCTCATCCATACATCTTGACAAATTAAAAACATAACCATCTAGGAATTTCAAAGATTTAATCGACTCACACAAATTTTTTTGAGCATTTTTGTCCATACAATAGCATGCTTTTGGTTTCTTGATACCTTCTTCTACTAACTCTAAATCCCCTCATTGGCAAATCTCACGTAAATCTCTCCTTGCATTCTCATGGTCTTTTGTCTTCCCCTTCACATCAAAGACTATTGAAGATATTATGAAAAAAAATTCTTAATAATATGCATTATATCAAGATTATGACTAATGATATTTGTCCTCTAATATGGTAAGCTCAAAAATATATTTTTCTTACTCTAGTTGTGGGATTTTTTTTGTAGCCTTCAGGTACGTCATTCCCACCATTTTCAATAACAGTTGGCAAATCCTTCACATGTGCCCATATTTCTTCCCTACTTAGTCTATGTGGGGGTGTAGAATCCTCAATTTGGTTCTTTCTAAATGAGCTCTTATTCTTCCGAAAAGGGTGGTCTAATGGTAAAAAACTGTCGATGGCAATCAAAGAAGCATTGTTTTTTAGAGCTTTGAAGCCTGAATGCTTTCAATTTTTCCATACAATATGGATAAGATAATCTACTAGCTGTACTCCATCCAGACAACATGTCATATGTTGGGAAATCACTGATCGTCCACATTAGAGTTGCTTTCATCTAAAAATTTTATTTCTTTGAAATGTCATATGTAAGAACTGTGACTTCCCATAGATGTAGCAATTCATCAACCAAAGGCTACAAATAGACATCAAGCTTCTTCTTGGGGTTCTTAGGACCAGGTATTATTGTAATAAGGAAAATGTATAGCGTTTTCATACACATACAAGGTGATAAATTATATGGTGTTACCATCACAGGCCAACACGAATACTGCTTACTAGATATCCCAAATGGAGTAAAACCATTAGTGGAAAGTCCAAGTCTTACATTTCGAGACTCAGAAGAAAATGTTAGGTGTGTGATATTGAAAACCTTCCAAACTTTTGCATGAGAAGGATGACTAATGGTGCTCTAAACGGATTCATGTTCCGCATGCCGTCTCATATGCTCAGTTGTAGCTTTCGAAGCATACAATCATTGCAATCTTGTTGTTAATGGGAGGCAGTGCATTCTTGCATATGCTACATTTTTTCCATGCCTAAACTTCCTTTTTTTGGCTTCCATCTAGGATGGTTGCAAAACATACAGTATGTGAACCTAATACACTCTTTTCGAGAAAGCATACACCTATTCACATAACAATCTTTTTGTTCATACGGAAGTCTTAACCTAGATACAAGCTTTTTTGTCTCATAAAAGTGTTTAGGCGGCTTATCCTCTTTAGGTGTGACATCTTTAATTAGCTGTGATATTGCATCATAATAGGCTTCAAGTAAGTTATAATCAAACTTAATATTCAGAAGTCGCACAACTGCGGATAACTGGGAGTGACTACAGCCTGGCCATAAAGGCTCATCTACAGCATGTAGCAGAACATAGAAACTTTGTACATTCGTATTAAGCTCTTTTTCCATATGTATAGTTTTATTAAATCTTATATCATGTTCTGTTGCATCAAATACAATTTCCCTAATTTGATGGCTTACAATAGGACTTTCCTCCCTTTCATCATCAACCTCTGCACTATTCCTTCATTGTGAACTAAAAATATAAGGTTCCCCATGAGCATGCCATTGATAGTAATTTGGGATAAATCCCTTCTAACGCAAATGTAGCTTTACATCATTTACATCAAAAAACCTACGGTTTTTTCACTTTGAGCATAGACACCTTATTTTCCCTCCACTAGTAAAATCAACTTCTGTAGTTGCAAATTGAACAAACTCATCAATTCCATGAAGAAACTCCCTTGTTAACCTTTTTTAACCAGGTAAGAGCCTATTATACATCCATGCTCGAGCTTCTATTATCGTATCAACCTACATTTGAAGACAAGCTATATCACCCATTCACCCTAAACACACGTAAACGTTTACACATTTCCCATGCATATACACACATATACAAATGAAGGTCAAATTGATAATGGATAATACCACCACCAAGGAACAAAAAGAAAAAAAGAAAAAAATAGAAGAATGCCAGCTTTAAGATCATACAATACCTAATAGAAATATCCAATGTTTTTGTTAGAACTGACATCAGAGGAGGAATTGGAATGTACGTTTTAAAATTAAGATCTCCAATGTTCATATAAAAATGCATCGTATCAACAATAATTATATTTGATGGTTAAAATTAAAACAAGACTTCAACCACATAAAGTAAGTATCAAGGTGGATTGTTTATAGCAAGAAAAAAAATAAGATATTGTGAGTAAATTATAACCATATAGCCATTTAGTAATAATTACAATAAGCTCACTTCACAAGAGACATTAGAGACTTTCTTTGTTTTCTAAAGCAATCAAAAATATTTTCTAACACATAGTCCTAAAAAGCTCATCATGACTTTATGAGGAAAAGAAAGGCAGATGATAATTTCAACCATCAAATAACTTTTTAGCAGATGATATTTGAACCATCTTATAACTTTTTAACTTTAACATGTTGCCTACAGATGATTAATCATTAGCATGTGTGGATAAATAAAGCAAAACTGCCAATCATAGTGTACTAGCGTACTTAGTTAATTCTGATAAAGACAAACAAGGAATCTTAAAATAAAGCCTACTACTAGGATGCTACTCAATGACACCTTATGTCCAAGTAAACTCATAAATGAAGAAAATCAAGAAAAAAGAAAAACTATACATTCCTTTCTATACGTTTGTAGCTTCAAAAAGATATAGCAACCTCAAGGGTAAATATTGCTTTATTGCTTTAAAATAAGATAGACAAAATAACTTCTTATCCTATATGAATTTTCTCAATGCTTCACATAAACCAAGAATGAACAATTCCTTAAGGAAAAATAGGGTCATATTTCCACATAAGAATGCAGTCAAATTCCTCCAACCAAACTTATGTAACTTAAAAGCTAAACTAACAAATTTTATTCACTACAGTTATATACATACCCACTTGAATGCTTATTTGTCAACCAATTTTGTGCCTGCTTTTAGCAATGGAGAGAAAGTGAAAAGCAACATCGGTATTAGATGATTAGCCTCACTAATTATTCTTTGGATTCCAACAGATTCCCTTCACAGTATAGAAAACCCCTGACCTAAATCATTTACCTTTCTTCTCTGTCTTTATTCCTACTACTTCCAGATATCTTCACATGTAAAAACCAAGTCGGGCATTGGCGCCGGATAAGTAAAAAAGTCAATTCTTAAGGTAGGACCATTTTCATTGAAACAAAATCACCTCAAACATCACAAATTAATCACTAAAAAAACCGACACATTATTCTTACACCAACACCCCAAAATCAAGCCAATATTCTCTGAGATTGGAAAAGGAATAATTTAAGCTCATTCATACAAATATTATTTCATAAGTAGAAGAAATAATTTTAACTCATTCATACAAATATTGGAAAAGGAAGAAAAGAGCAATAAGATGTTCTGAAAAAATTGAGTGAACAAACCTCTCATGACAAACCCAAATGAGCTTACGGATCTCTTTGATCAAATTGAAAATCCTCTCACGACCCAGCAGTGGCAGAAGATCTCCGGTCGTGGTCCAGCAACAGTAGAAGATCTCTGGCAATGGTCCTATTGTAGCAGATTAAGATCTTCGGAGGTGGTCAAGCAACGGCAACTCTGCGGCTCAATTAGTGTTTAGCAGAGAAGGGAAAGTTGAAAAGGGAAGGGTGGGTTCTGAAACTCAGAATAAAAAACAAAAGGAAAAAGAGAAAAAAAATATATCATCTTTTTTAAATGATATAAATATTTTAAAATAAAAAACTATCTAATAATATTTTTTATTTAATAATATTTCTAAGCTATAATAAATAATTTTTTGTTTGGAAATGTACAAAAATGAAAGTGCATATTGTAAAATACTGTGTAGTCATTTCTATAAAAAAAAAAAAAGTTTCTAAACTATATAATTTGCAAAATATTGAGAACTATAAAAGTTTCTTTGTTACTGTATAGTACATTTATATAAAAAATTAAAAAAATATTGTATAGTACATTTACATTATATGATTGGTCTTAGGTGAAAAATACGAGTTTATCCATAATAAATTAAGTTAAACAAATTAGTCCAAGTGTAATACAAATTTTTTCTTAATACAATGAAATTAGATGTGCACTTTGTTACTAATTATCCATTATCAAAACAGAACTAGAGTATTTGTTTATTCTCTTTATATTTTTTTTTCATTATTTAGATATTTGTTACTATTTTTCCATTATCAAAATAGAAAGAAAAAAACTAGGCTATAAAGATACTAAAAAAAAGAGTGTAAAATAGAAAGGTCCATTTTAGAAGGAGTGCATGCATTATCAAAATAGAAAGCAAAAAAAAAAAAAATTGACTCATTTAAATAAAAATAAAAAAAAATCAACTGAGATAGTGTAAAAAAGGGTTTTAAAAAAAAAAAAAGCAAAAGTCCCAATGTAGAGTTTAGGATCCCAAAGCATTTTAATCAATTGAATTATTAATTGGTCACCAAATTTCTTTTTCTCATCAAATGAGAAAACTTAGGAAATTAAAGGTTTTTTAAGATGAAAAAAATTAGTTAAAAATTAATCTACTACTCAAAGTTTAAATCTTGAACTAGTATCTATGTATATATTTTTTATGGATGAGATGAGAGAGGAGGAACGAGGATTGGTTTCAATTGAATTTATAAACTAGTCTTAAAAACGATTTAGCAAAATATAGAGATTATACTTATCATATAAATGTGTTAGGTTTTGGTTTGTTATATAGAAATTATACTAGACTATGTAGCAAAATGTATCCGATTACCTTTAAATTTAGTCATAATATTGTTTTTACCAATTTTAACAAGTTTACCAGTTGGATCGTTAATTTGACATGGTTATCTTCATAAATGTGTTAGGGTTTTTGGCTGTTGTATAGAGATTATACTATGTTATGCAGTAAAATATATCTGATTACCTTCAAATTTGGTCACAATACTTTTTTTAAATAATTTTAACAAATCTAATGGTTGGATCGTTAATTTGACATGCTTATCTTTATAAATGCATTTGGATTTAGGCTATTATATAGAGATTATACATGATTATGTAGCAAAATATATCCGAATACCTTCAAATTTAGTCACAATACCTTTCTTAATAATTTTAACAAATCTAACGATTAGATCGCCAATTTGACATGCTTATGTTTATAAATGAGTTAGGTTTTAGATCATATAGAGATTACGCTCGATTGTATAGCTAAATATATCCTATTACCTTCAAATTTGGTCACAATATTTTTTTTAGTAATGTTAACAAACCAAATGGTTGGATTGTCAATTTGACATGTTTCTTTTTTATAAATGAGTTAGGTTTTGGGCCGTTTATAGAGATTATGTTAGCTATATCTGATTACCTTCAAATTTGGTCACAATATGTTTTTTTTGTAATTTTAGCAAATCTAACGATTAGATCATCAATTTGACATGCTTATCTTTATAAATGAGTTAGGTTTTGGGCCGTTATATTGAGATTATGCTAGATTATGTAGTTAAATATATCCGATTATCTTTAAATTTGGTCACAATACGTTTCTTAGTAATTTTAACAAATCTAACGGTTGGACAGTCAATTTGACATGCTTATCTTTGTAAATACATTAGGTTTTAAGTCTTTATATAGAGATTATGCTAGATTATATGCTAAATACATCTGATTACTTTTAAATCTGATCACAATATTTTTTTTAATAATGTTAGCAAATCTAAAGATTGAATCATCAATTTGTCATGCTTATCTTCAACAAATCTATTTTTCTTCTACTTAAACTTCTACCAACTACCCACTTCAGTTGGTATTTCATTGGAACATCGACAGGGAAAAAACATTCCTCTTCCCTTTACCAACAGATTCCCATTAGACATAGTTATCAACTACGCATATTTAATTGATAATCAGTTGGTAAATATTTTCCCATATGCTTACCAACATATTACCAACATATTACCAACACAAATATTAACAACTAAATATGCACAATAGGTAATTCTGTTTGTAGTTTATTGGACATTGATTTACTATGTTTCCAACGGATATGTCGGTTGGTAATGCTATTGGTAAAAAATAAACCATCATATTACCAACTATGTTACCAACTAAAATAGCTACCAACTACCCACTTCTGTTGGTATTCTGTTGGAGAGAACAACATTCCCTCCCTATTACCAACAGATTACCATCAATCATAGTTACCAACCGCTTATATTTTGTTAGTAATCAATTGGTAAATATTTTTCTACCTGTTTACCAACACATTACCAACATATTACTAACAATAAAATCACTAACAGAATACACACAGTTGGTAATTTGTTGGTAAATAACTGAAATGTAACACATTCCACATTTGTTGGGAATCTATTGGTAATTTGTTGGTAATTACCAACCGAACTTAGTTTGTTAGGAAAGGTCTGTTGGTAATCAGCATTTTTCTAGTATGCATTGTGTCCCTCCTGGCGATGGGCAGGTAAAGGTGAATTTTGATGATGCTCTTGCTAGTTCTATGGCAGCTGCTGGGATTGTTGTTAGAAACTCAGCTAGTCAGATTTTGTGTGCGCTTTCTTTACTTGTTCCTTCTTATTGTGATGTGGAATATGTGGAAACTTATGCACGCTTAATTGGCATCCGATTTGCTCATCTTAATGGCTTCACTGATGTTATTTTTGAAGGTGACTATCTAAATGTGATTCAAAAAGTTCAATCTTGTAGTCCAAACCTCTCCACTGTTGGCCATCTCATTGGTTCCATTCGAGATATGCCCCTTATTTTTTCTTCATGTACTGTTTCTTTCATTCCTCGGACTAGCAACAAACCTTCTTGTCTCCTTGCTAAGTTTAGGCTCTGTTTGCTTTACCCTTGTGAATGGTACAGGAATTTTTCCACTGATGTAATCTTGGTCGTGTTTGCTGATTCATCCGCTTAATATAGATCTTTTTCTTTCCCAAACAAAAAAAAAATGAAGGTAAAAATGAAGCTTAACGTACATATTTCAGTAAGTATAAGGTTTGTCAATTACACAGTAAAAATGTTCGCAATTTGTCAATTAATGAATTTCAAAAAGTGGAAGAAACTTAAGGTACATACCCAGTAAGAATAAGATTGTCACACTAAAACGACGCAATAGAATAGCGAATCCTAAAAACATCTTATCTTGTATTTTCAAATAATTCTGTGTCCTCAAAACTTATACCTTCGAATTTTCAACTAAAAAAAATGCACACAATTACTCCCCTTTCTCATGAATATGAGGGTATGACTAAAATTTCCTCGTTTTTTTGCTAGATGAGATCTGCTTTCCTTTCGATTTATTTGGATGCACAATCAAACAAGTGCTACCGCATCAAACATTTGAATGGATATCTAGATTAAATTTATGAAGAATTTCCGGGAGTTGTAATTCTAGATGGCGAGGAGAAGCATTAAAAAAAAATCTTTAAAAAAAAAGGAAAGAGTGCTAAGGTGTAAATGGATACACACTCTTCTTAATATATTTAATTTAAAATAATTATAATTTAAATTATATAATTATAACACATTATATTTTTTCTGTGAATTCATATGGACTCTACGTTGACCCCATAGATTTTATTTTTTATTAAATTTTAAAATAATTATTATATAAGTGCACATTAAATTTGATAAAGAGATGTCATTAAGTTGTATCCTTAATAGAATGAAGTCTGGTTGGAAACAAAGAAATTGAGGAATTCACATCTAGTGGCATACTATCGCTTTTGGCTGAAAGGACATGATTGTTATTTAGTAAAAAATTGTTGGGTACAAAGGAAAAATCAATCGTGGCTCTCTTTTAGCCACTTTATAAAAGCGAATACTTAAAATAATCACAGCACCAACTATGAATTTTTCAGACAACGAAAATTGACCAGACTTGGAGTGAATATAGATAGGGATCTATCAACAGACCATGCCGAGAAATCCACCACACTTCCCTCACACTCACAAGAAAGGCGGCATTCAACTATGGCGCCTTCAAGCACTCTTCCAGTAGTATTGTTCATACTCGTGTTATCAGCTTCTTCAAGAGCTATTTCGAATTCAGTGCAAGATAAATTCTACGATTGTGTGAATTTCAATACTGATTTTCCAGTCCCTTTTTCAAGAGCATTCTTCTCCCCCAATAATGCTTCTGCATTTGATTCCGTTCTACAATCCACTGCCCAAAATCTTAGGTGTTTGGCGCCCTCCGAACCCAAACCCGGGCTCATTTTCACTCCATTGACTGAATCCCATGTACAAGCAGCTGTTATTTGCGCCAAACAGCTTGGCATTCAACTCAGAGTGCGCAGCGGAGGCCATGATTATGAAGGCATCTCTTACACCTCCGTAACAAGATCGCCGCCATTTATAATGATTGACCTTGCCAAGCTTCGATCGATATCGGTGAATATAGAAGACAACAGCGCATGGGTTCAGACTGGTGCAACTGTTGGTGAGGTTTATTATCGGATTGCAGAGAAAAGCAAAGTTCATGGTTTTCCGGCAGGGCTTTGCACTAGTTTGGGAGTGGGCGGGCACATAATAACAGGAGGTGCATATGGGCCGATGATGAGAAAATATGGCCTAGCTGCAGACAATGTGGTTGATGCTCGGATAGTTGATGCCACTGGCAGAATTCTTGATAGAGCATCCATGGGAGAAGATCTGTTTTGGGCAATCAGAGGTGGTGGAGGAGGGAGCTTCGGAATCCTTCTTTCGTGGAAGTTAAGGTTGGTTCCTGTCCCGGAAACTGTGACAGTTTTTACAGCTCAAAGGACATTGGAAGAAGGAGCAACTAAGCTGCTCTACAGATGGCAGCAAGTTTCAGATAAACTTGATGAAGATCTATTTGTCAGAGTCCTCATACAGACTGTAGACGGTGCTAAAAAAGGAAAGAGGACTGTACTCACTGCCTACCAAGCTTTATTTTTGGGAAGTGCTGATCGGCTCCTCCGAGTAATGAAAAAAAGCTTTCCAGAATTGGGTTTAACAAGGAAAGATTGTACTGAAATGAGCTGGATCGAGTCAGTCCTTTACATTGCCGGCTATCCCAGCAGTCTTAAATCTGATTTTCTTCTTCAAGGGAGGTCATTTTCCAACAAGACCTACTTCAAAGCAAAATCAGACTTCATAAACCAGCCAATCCCAGAATACGCCCTCGAAGGAGTATGGAAAAAGTTTCTGGAAGAAGATTCACCATTGACGATCTGGAATCCCTTCGGTGGAATGATGAGCAGAATTTCTGAATCTGAAACTCCTTTTCCACACAGAAAGGGGACATTGTTTATGATACAGTGGCTCACAGCATGGCAAACTGCGGACAGGAAAGCAAAGGAAAAGCACTTGGAGTGGATTAGGAGGCTATACAATTACATGACTCCTTTTGCTTCCAAGTCTCCAAGAGTAGCCTACGTGAATTACAGGGACCTCGACTTGGGCATCAACGGGATCAAGGGTAAGACAAGTGTCTGGAAGGCTAGTGCCTGGGGCAGAATGTACTACAAGAATAACTTTCACAGACTTGTACTGGTGAAGACAAGAGTTGATCCTGAAAACTTCTTTAGGCATGAACAGAGCATTCCAACCCTTTAATGTGTTGTCAAGTGAATCATTTTCACTAATTCTTTCTATCACTGTGGTAGTACCATATGCTTTTTGGGAAAAAAAATTTTCCCCTTTTTTTTCGAATGTACTCGAATTGCAACTCAATCTGGTTGAAATTTTTAATTCAATTAAAAATTTTCACTCTAAATAATTTTTATTTTTTAAGAATTATTATCTATCATAAAACATTATATTTTCTCTCTCTAAATTTACTTTTTTTTTTAGTTCAAACAAATTCTTCTACAAAAAAAAAAAAGTTATAATTCAAATACAACTTTCATATATTTCCTTTATCTATGTGTTCTTTAATCTCAATTCTTATTCTAGTTTTAATTATCGTTTTATTAAGAAATTGAATAGAGAATACGGGCGGGGGCGCGGGGGGTATACAGGTATCACAGCCCGATCTCAAAAAAATTGGATACCAATCCCATCGAAACGACGTGGATAGAAAGACGACCAAGAGAATATAGGTTTTTGTCAAGAAATTTTAAATTGAACGGAATACATTTCCACTATACATTCTTAATCGAATGCGTCCTGAAACTTTTAAATTCTCGTTTTAAAGAAATTTTGTCAGCGAGAATAATAAATATAGAAATGTGTCTTAAGTATATCAAATGAATTAATAGTTGAGAGTTAGGATGCATTCTAGCAGAAACCTTAAATTTGCAAATGCCATTCAAAATTGGCTAATCAGTTTTTTTTTTTTTCGGTTTTTTCTAATCATTTTTGTCAGCTATGTATGAATTGTTAATTGATATTACTGGGAAAAAACTTTCACCAACTAAGTATGAGAAGATTCCTTTCAAATTTTTCACAGACTCCTGTCGCTTGGTGGATTTAGCACTATACACATTTTACATGTTGCAGTAATCAATTAATTAGTTAAATGAAATTTGACTTAATTATTTTCTTAATTACAAAAAAATTATTTGGTTTAATTTGTTTTGAAAATGAAAATTTCACTAAGAGAATTTCTTGAAAATGAAAATTTAAAGATTTTAGAATCCACCTTTCTTACAAAACAAATCTATTTGAAGTTTCTTTTTTTTTTTTTAATCAAAAGGGGGCCAAATTGAAAAAAGCTTAGTGAATGCAAATAAAGCAACAAATGCTCGATATAAATTAAAAATACTTACATAAATTCGATTGCTGCGGATCATATTTACTATTCCATGTGTGATACAAGATACATGACTAATCCTTTCTAATCTAAATGTGAAAAAAGGGCAGAATTGTCTTAAAAAATTAAGTAATTTTTAATTTTTTTTACCCTCTCAACCTTTTTAATTAATAATGCTTTAGATTTAATAAAGGTTATATAGATCTTAATGAATGGCTGTAATTTTATCTTAACTTCTAAATAACTTTTTGTATGATTCACATCAATTTGATCGTTATGAACCATTTAGTCATTTAATAATATTTTTATTTTTCTTTTATTATTTGGATTTTAATGGTCCACCTAATAAATTCATATTTTATGGGTAATAGAAAGGTGGTGGGATATATAGAGACATGCATCAATTCTAATGTATATTCTGCCCAATCCTTTCACATTTTCTCTTCTCTCTATGTTTCTCAATGATTCATTCCTCAATTTTTTTCACCCATGCTTTTCTCTTCATCGTCACTTCCATACTTCCCTACCTTTTCTTCCTCCAATGGATGGTTTTAAATCTTGTATCTTTTGCTATAGCCACATTTTTGTTCTCTCTTTGTTCATAATAGTTTATGGTGATAGGCAATCAGATTGAGACTCACAAGAAAAAGGCATTATTTTTTGAATGTCTAATCTCGGATCTACAATTTCCCATATTTTCATTTTTGTTTTCTAAAGGTTGGGTACCCCGCTTTGTTGCAGTTAAAAAATGTTGAAGAAATACATAGAAATCTACTTCTTGAATTGGTAAGCTGTCCATTTCAAGCATTGAAACTTTTCTTTTCCTCCTTTCTTCAATCTCGTTATATCAAAATCAGGGGGCTAACTATAACATTTGGAAAAAAAAAAAAAAAATTGTTGATAGGATGCAGGACAAGAAGATCCACACTATGGCTTAGTGGACAATGGAGGAGACTACAATTCTGTAATTGGGTTTTCAAATGGAGGTCCTTGCATCCTGGCCTTTCGCCTTCAACCCAACCAGCCTAATCTTCACAGTGGAGGAGGGTCTAATCTTCCATTTGCTCGAGTAGCTCACCGATGATACGCTTGTTTTCTATGTTTTAGGTCATTAATCTGTTTACTTGAATAATAAACTGATGCCTCAGAAGTTTAAGGTTTGTGTAGTCTATCTTTTGCCAATGTACTATAGCCATGAGATTCTTAATTAATAGTTTCCCTGTGGAATTTGGAGTGCTCGCTTTTTCTTGATGCCTCATAGTAAAAGAAATAGTCAAATGTGGAAGGATGTTGTTACAGTCTAATGTTGTTTGATCAGATTGTGCATCTATGATTCTTGTGATTCTGGAAATGCAGTATGAGTAAAAATTCTACAGCAAATTATATGTGCCTCATCTATTCTTTTATTACAAGAACAGACTTTATCTCACACTGAGATATTTTGTTTTCTCTAGATTGCTGTTTAGTGTTGGAAAGCATTGCTGAGGCGAGTGCTAAATGTTGATTCTTTACTGTTCTTTTTATAGGAAAAGGAACTATGTGGAAATGGAAGAAGAAAACATTTCTAACAAGTACATTACTGTTGAGGGAAAAGAAAAGAAACTTAAAATTCTTGGAATTTTATCAAGAAAGAAGATTTGATTGCACAGAATTGTTGTTGATAGACAAATTTCTGATAATATTACTACTATATTCTCTCTTTCTTTCTTGAAAGAAATCACTTATCATATTAGGCTTTTTAACTTTTTGAAGATGACTACAACTACCCATCTTGTTCCTTGAATTTGCCCCAAGCTTACTAGGGACGGATGACCACAAAATTCTACTTTAGATACATGTAATCAGAGGTGAAGAATTAGAACTCACACAAAAACAATGCTTGTTGCACTAGCCCCATTGCTCTCAATATTAGGACAGGAACATGAGTTGGAATTCTTGTACATTGTTTTGTCACTGACAAAAGAATTAACATTTGAAAGGATTGTGAATTACAAAGTAGATTTGTATGGTTATATCCTGCTTTTTCTTAAATACATAAAGCATTTACATAGAATATTTTTAAGGAGAATTGAATCAACGATGGGACGTAGGCATTGGTCCTCACGAAGAAGATAGAAAGATAGTGCCTTTTAGATAAGAAATTTATAATTATGGAATTGACACTTAATCGTATATATTTTTTAGCCATAATATAAAAATGATAGAATTAATACATTCTTAATTATTTAATGTGACTAGTATTTTAAGATAAAAAATTTGAATACAATAATTATTTTGAAAGGAAGATAGAGTATATAAAAATGAAAATTAACAATTTTTAAAAAGAGAGAATTAAGAAATAACAAAAATATCAATATGTGGTCTCATTGGGATGATAGATTGGAAATAGGAAAAAGATCCGTGAAACTTGAGCTAGGAAGTGAAATACATCAAATTGTGGATTTTTTTTTTTTTTTTTTTTTGGTAGCATAAGTGTGCTTTCAACCCAAGTCAATATTACACACTTTACAAAGATAGGGGCAATTCTATATATACACTAAAATTAATATGTTATTTTGCATTGTATATATTTGTTTCTTCGATTAAGTTTTAATTCTACCATTTTTTTTTTTTTTTACTATTAGTGATTTTATTCATCTTGTTTTGCTTGTAGGCACAAAATTGCAATATGTAATTGCAACGTTGGTATTGGAGGGTACAGGAGTACCTAGGTTCTTCTTGGGTACAAAGTTAAATCCTCAAGATGCAAATTTTCAGTTCAAGAAATCATGTTGGCAATTGTTGTGAAATACTTTAGTTGGTATCCAAAAATGCTAATTCTCCTATTTTCTAAAAGAATTTATAAGATGTTTTTTTAACTTATTTTTGTTAGGTATTCATACTAAAATGCCTCCTCGTCCGTGCTTTATTTTGCAGAATGCATTTGAGCTGGTATCCTTTCTCTAATTTTGAGTATTTTCTCTTACATTTTGATTCATTGTTTCAGTATTTTATTGAAAAGTTACCGTTCTACTTCCGTTATTTGTTGAAATAATTTGGAAATTCTTATTGTCAATAACACTATTTTGTTATTGATTATTGATACTACTTTTTTTACGGGGTTTGAAATATAAATATGTCAAATATAAATATGGATAACAAAAACTGATATCTTATATGATCTTATGCCCTAAAATTACCTGTTAAGGTTGAAGTTATATTGGGCAGATTAAAATAACATTTAGATAGGCATAGGAATCGTAAATAACAACATAAATAAGAGATATTTATTAGTGCCCATAACAGATACAAATGTCTCAAGTCAAGTAATGTTACACCTATAATTTATTTTTTATAAATACATACAGATATGTTTCTGATGTGTGACTAATTCAAGTTGTTATTGAATCATTGTCAAGAAAGTGAATGAGAAGGAGAATTCTATAAGCGGAGGAAGGAAAAAGGGACAAATGTGCTAGAGGGACAGGCACTGGGAATTGACTACTTAAAACTAATCTGGGGTACAAATTTCTGCTCCATTTGGAATTTAAAATTTAGTGGCATTAATTTAAGTGAGTAATAAGACTGAAATGTGTTAACTTGCTTAATTAAGATAGGCTCCTATAGTTGTTTTGAGTACTCTTTTGTCAAACATTGTCTGAAATATTAATCTATTCAGAGATAGATGTTGCCGTACTTTTAGAGAATAAAACTTGATAACATCTTTTTGTTGAATGTTTAGACTCAAATAGTAGAGAACCAAAGATTTGCAAAATTAAATTATTACTCGTCAGCCTATCTCTTGGCAATTTTTTTATTTTGTTATTTATAACTAAAGCTATTAATTCTTAAATCCTTATTCTGATGACTTTATCAAACCGATAAATAATAGGTTGTAGGTTCTCTTATAGAGCGTGAAGAGAAGATACTGTTGTGCAAGTAGAAGATTCAACCATCAAAAGGCCTTTGGCATGCAATTATATTAGTTGTCATTAAAAATGTTTTCTTCTTTAAACTGCTTTGAACTAGATGGTTTTATAGGTATAAGTGCTAGGGTCTTTGATACTTTTGATTTTAGCTCATATAAATGTTTATTTTCTCAGTATACTCATAAGACACTGCCTACTGGTTATATGGAGATGGATGAATCTGCTGAAGAATGAGCAATTAGGGAAACTTGGGAAGAGCCAAATGTAAAAGAAAAAAATTTTGTCAAATTTTATCCAATTGGATATCCTTCTTATAGGCCAAGTGAGGAAACCTCTACTTTAGTACTTTAGTTTGCTTATGCACTTGCTAAAATATTATGTATTAATTTCTTGGCCAAATGGAAGAGACCCCACTTTTCACCATGTGATGAATCTTTAGAATGCCAACTCTTGCACTTGATGATATTCCCTTTGATTCCTTGGCATTTTCATCCATGTTGGTTACCTTAAAAGTGTTATGATTCGACTTCAAAAGCTCTATGTGTATTTCAAATTCATACTTTACTTGAACATATTATACGTAACATTCTTTCCTTACTTTAACATATTATACTTAACATTCTTATCTTTGTGGATATAGACATTGAACATCGATTGGTTGGAAGACCCAAGTTTTATTATGGCATTATTCACAAAATGTACTATGAGTTCCTTCCTAAGTTTAAAATATAAGACAATGATTTGGAATCACTATGTGCTATACGTGGGAAGAGTTTTTTTCTAATCCAAACCAAATCTCTAATTTAAAATAATATAATTTAAATAATTTTTATTTTCCAAAAGCTATCTTATACTCACAACACATCATATTTTCTCTCTTATTAATAATTGGATCCCTCATTTACCCTACATTTAATAATATTTTATTAAATTTTAACAAACTCATCTTAATCCAATCATAACCCAAGTATAGCCATTTGCAAATCATTAGATAATCCCTTACATGTGCATTATTGCCTTTTTATTTTTTTACTGTAATTTATTTTTTTCACATATAGTGATAGTGCATTTGTGTCTTCTTGTTTGCTCAAGCTCATGTAATGGAAGGATATAATCATGATTCTTGGTTACTAAACTAAAAAATAGTATTGAATTACAGTATGTGCTTGGTGATTATGGGAATAAATTACGTCTTGAACAAATCACTCTGCTGGAAACAAAACAATATGTTAAAGACGTTTTGGAGTTAAAGATCAAACAAATCTCAATCCAATATGCTTGAGAAAATTGAGGGTTGGCTCAATTTCGTGACAAAAGAAGCAATCTTCAAAGTTAAAATTGACTTAAAGTACAAACATAATGCAATTTGCTTTGTATGGTCATATATGATCACATAAACTATGTTAGCCAATGAGAGTTGTAGTATCTTTGCACCCTTGGGGTTAGTTAGAGGGGCTTTCCTCCGAAGCACTTAGTTAGCCTTTTTGGACATATATATCATCTCAAAGTTAATTAGTTTTTTGTTTCTTTTTTACGACAAAGTTAATTACTTAAAGAATTTTTCTAAATATGCAAATGATTAATACTTGCTTATTTCAATTAAGGGATTTCAGAGCTGGAATAATATTCAAATTTTGGTATTATACATGTCATCGTGGTACCAATTCTTTATCAATAGGTTAAGATTGAAACTATTATTACTATGTCCTTTGTCTAAGTCTAAAGATGCAATTTATTACATTACTCCTATGTACTTTGTGCCTTCCTATTGGTCTATGACATCAGTAAATGACATCTAGACACTAGCTTCAGTGAGCATGCATTTCACTAGGATGAATATAAGTTACTATTTTGTTATTTAAATTCTTGGTCCCTCAATTGAAATATCATTTTTTCCCTAGTTATTTCTAACCCCAATTGAAATTCTAATGGATTAATTTAAATTTGTAGGAACCAAGAAGGAAGCTCTTGGCAATGGTGGCATGATAAAAACGATCATTAATATAACAAAAATCGTTGTATGCAATATTATTTTAGTTGTGTTAATATTTATTTCAAATCAACAAGAAAGTATCAAAAGTTTCAGTGTTCAAATGTACTATTAGTATATAACAATATTAATATATTTTCTTTCCAAGTCAAGAAATATGACGCGTAATTCTATCAATATGTAAATTTTAGTTAATACATTGAGCAAAATCTCTGCACGTAATGCGAAATTACCAACTAGTGCAATACTAAGCGTAAGAGGCAAAGCCCTCTCATACTACCACACCTCCCCACCACCACCACACCCCACTCCCCCCAAAAAAAAAAGAAAAAAAAAATCACTAAACTTGTTTTTTAATGCTCCCAAAATAGTGGTGAAAGCTCTATATTAAATACAGCTATAGTTTCCATACTAACATCTTGAGTTCAAAATTTTCTTCAAATTAAATCATGTGTGAACTTTTGGATAGCGATTGTGGTCCTTTATTAATAAAAATATATATATTTTTTTTAAAAGCTACACTTTAGTTACTGTAGTAAAGTATCGTTTTGCCACAAAGTTTTGAATTACATGGTAAAAAATGTTTTTTTTTCTCCACAGGTTTAAAATGACGGTTGGGAAAATTAATTATTCGTCATACTTTTAGAGTAGCTGTGGGAAAATTTTTTATTTGCAATAAAAACTTTGAAAAATGTGGGAAAAAGTAATTATTTGTCACATAGACCTTAAAACTATGTGAAAAAAAAAAGATTTTATTAATTACAAATATACTCAAATAGTAAAAAAAAAAAATCTAATATTATATTTTAAAATTACAAAATTTATTTTGGTGCTTAGAATTTGTATAGTTTGTTAATTTTATAAATACATACATACATTCAATTACATATACATGCGTATTAAACACACACAACATATATTTATTCTTGTATACATACATGCATGCATGCATGCATGCATGCATGCATACATACATACATACATACATACATACATACATACATACATACATACATACATACATACATACATACATACATACAAGTTTTCATTTGTTTTTGCAAAATATTAAGGATAAATTTGGCCAATATAGAAAATAAAAGTAAAAAAAAAAAAAGAACTTGGATTTAGGTTTAATATGTATTTTACTTCATTAGATGAAGGAATTAATTAAAAAAACTTATGTTTTGTGCCCCAAAGGACATGTTAATATGGATAAATTAAGTCATATAGAGTAATTAATCAATATAATAGATTTATGCAATTTTGTCCTAAAATCTAACTTAGAATAATAATTATACATTCAATTCAAATTTTATTTAAAATAATTTCACAAATAAAAAAATTATAAAAAAGAAAAAAAGAAAAATTACCATAATATTACTATATAATTTAGATTTTTTAAAAGTACCATAATGTTAATCTATAACTTTAGATATATTTTTCTCCGAAACAGATAATTTAATTTTGGTAACTTTATATTGAAGAAAATACTTTTATAATAATCTTATGCACCTTGATCTCAATCTATAACATATATATAATATAAGCAAATCGTATTTCATCCTAAATATATTGGTACATTAAAATGTGTGCGTGAAAGAGAGAGAAACGGGGGCGGGGGGGGGGGGGGAATAGAAATACTTTAGTAATCTTATATAATCATCTGTATTCTTTAATGATTATTATTTTTAGTAGGTGAAATCTATGAATCTATCAAAATTTTATAATTAACTAAAATAATTTAATTATATATATATATATATATATATATCATACAAAAGTTAACAAAACACAAAATAATAACTTAGTAATAAATATTATTAGACATTATATTTGTCTATGTCTTTTATGAATTATATATATATATATATATATATGTGTCAAATATATATTACTTTTTTCTTCATAAATATTATTAAGTTGATGACGTATTAATATTTTAATAAGTTTCAAATGAGTATATAAAATATTTTGAACAAAGTATGACATGCTACAAGTGAAGAACGGTACGGGTCCTCTCCCCAAATCCCTCTCCCATTCTCTCTCAAACTCTCAAGGATTTACCAAATGTCCCTCATAACATCTCTATTTTTTTAAAAAAATAAAATTTTATAATTTAAATAATAAACTATTTAGAAAAAATAAATAAATAATCTAAATGATAAAGTTTTATTTATAACATAAATAAATAATAAATCTAAATATATAAATAATAATCTAAATAAATGAACCTAAACAATCTAAACAATAAGCCTAAAAAAATAAATGATAAATTTAAATAAAAATACCAAAACAATAAATCTAAATAGTCTAAATAATAAACTTAAATAAATAATAAACCTAAGTAAATAAACTTAAATAATAAATCTACATAAATAAATAAATAATAAATCTAAATAAATAAACCTAAATAATCTAAATAATAAACTTAAATAAATAAATTTAAATAAATAAACATCTATAATCTAAATAATAAACATACATAAATAATAATAAATCTAAATGATGATGTGAGAGTTGAGGAGAGGATGGGAGAGGGGGGATTTAGAGAAGAGGATCCTGTAGCGTTTGCGGGTCTCCTATTGCAGGTCAGTCACATTTTTAAATTCTTTGTTTTTATTTTTCCAACACTTTTTATATTTTTAATTACTTTCTAAATTTTTAAAAATTTAAATTATTTTTTTAAAAAAATATTTTATTCTTCCCACAGTATTTGATTTTTATAAAAACTTTTTTAAAAATTTTAATTGTTTTTATTTTTCTCTACTGTTTTTAAAAATATGTTGTATATTTTTTTTTTAAAAAAATTGAATTCTTTATTTTTAGTTTCCCCCACAGTTTTAGATTTTCCATTTTTTTTAAAAAAATGTTTTAAATAATTTGAATTCTTCATTTTTTTTTTAAAAAATTTTTCACAGCTTTAGAACTGTCTGATTTGCAGCTCGGCATGCTCAAACCACCCATATTTTCTAATTCTCTCTCTCTTTTTTTTTTTTAATGTATGCACACGCCCTGGTTTGTGGTATGTCGGTCCAACTCACCCGCTTTTTTCACTTCTTTTTAAAACTTTTTTAAAAATAAAATCTTTATTTTTTTTCCCCATTGTTTTAGAACCGTATCGCACCCTCGTGCTGACTGGTTTGACGATGTACTGGTCCAACCAGCCTATATTTTTAATTCTTTTTTAAATATTTTTAAAAATTAGTTAGTTATTTTTTTATTTTTCTACACAATTTTGGAACCCAGAGCAAAAGGTCTTGGTTTGCGCCCACCCATATTTTTAATTATTTTTTAAATTTTTAAAGAATTTTAATTCTTTATTTTTTAAAAAACTCTTTTCCTTAGAGTTTTAAAACCCCGGCAAAAGGAGTGGTAAAAAATTTATTTACAAGTACTAAAGTTTAGATAAATTAGTTTTAAACTCATGGTAAATCTGTAAGTAATACTTTTTCCAACGATTCTGAAACCACATATCATTCTGAAATAATCATGATAAATACTAAATAGCATTACATATTCATTCTTCTAAACTACATGTTGAATTATCCAAATGAAGGGTTTATATAACTTTGAGACTTCAACATTATTATTAGTACAATTATTCACAGATTTTATTTTATTTATTTATTTTTTGTAAATTAACCATCCCTCTTTTCTTTTTGAGGGGATAATAGAGATTAAATTTATAAAACCCAAATAATTGATAAAAACTATTTATACTTTTTCATGTATACTTGTGTTTGATAATTTGATAATTTATTAGTTATTAATTGTCTTGGACTACAAGCAAACAAAATTAAAAGATACTTGTGTTTTATATTTTAATTGTTTGTGAAAATACTAGTTTTACCAAAATAGTATTGGAAATTATTTCAGTAAGAATTATATGGTACAAAAAAGCATGTAAAAAATCTTAAATTATTTTTGAAAAATAATTTTAAGAGACAATGTAGAACAGGATATTAATGTTGTAAGGGAAGAGAAATAGCCACAACTGAAATATAGGCTTAAGAGAGAGTAAAACTGTAAAATCGGAATTTTATATTGAGTAATGAATAATGCAAGAACTATAATAACTATCGTTAAATAATATTTTTGTTTGATTCCCAAACCATTTTCTTCCCCCCAAAAAACATTTGAATTTGTATAAGAGTGAATAATGAAGCAAAATGTCTAAGTAATTAACCGATAAATGCAAATATGCCGATTAAAAGGATCATCCTCTGAGCCACCTCCCTCACACCAAAGAGGAGGAAACAGAGATGGATGGATCAGGGGCGGGGCATTTTCCCTCCTCTAAATTTTTTTAAAACACTATATTTTCTTGAAAAAATATTAAATTTTTTTAAAAAATTAAATTTTATTTTTAACTTTAAAAAAAATAATATTTGTAATATTATTCTCTAACATGTTATTTCATATAACTAGCTCCCTTAACTTTAACTTTCTAATTCCAACTTGAGAAAGAAGAAGATGATTGTGTACAATTTCAAATGGTAGTGAGATCTAGATATTCTTTAAAATTGGAAAAGTCTGTAATTGCTATCAGAGACGTACATTGGGTAAAATTCGCTATGAAATCCTAGCCGCCAAAGAACTCGCGGAATTATATCAGCTTAGGCAAGTCTTAAATGACCGACTTCTAAAAAGTCAAAAATTCCTCCTTTCGAAAGTCGAACACGCGACCTCAAGATTAATATGTTGATACCGACAAATTGGGTGGGGCCAAAGCCCGAGATCTAGATATTCTTTACTCTCAGTATTCGTTGGAATCGGAATTTCCAATCATGGCTTAAGGTTATAGCAACGAATTCAACAAAGCAGGTGGTGACCAGTGAAGGCTTCCATGCTGTAGATCATCCCATTTTGATGGCAAGGTTTTTATGACTTTTCCATTATGCTAAAAATATTTTTGAATGCTGTGACAGTTAACTTCTTAAAACAATTAAAATTTAGGATTCTGCTTCTTAGAATCTATTTCTCTTATATACTTATACTACTATTTTAGGATCATTAGCTAAATGCATCCTATATTTATTTTCTTTAAAGCTGAAAGAAAATCTTCAAAATGGAATATAAAGATTTTAAAATGCATATGTTTTTTCTTTTTCCCCGAAAGGAGGCCAAATTAGAAAAAACTCAGTGAATACAAGTCAACCAACAAAATGCTCGAATAAAGAATACTCACAAAAATTTAATGGTATGTTATGAAATCTAAAATTTTGAGACTATCAATTTAGTTAGAAGATAGATGTGATTGTTCAATTTTCAAGATTATTTGTTTATCTAAAAAATAAATGCGAATGTTTATTTTTCTAATGTTATTAATTTTATCAATAAGATAAAGTCCTATTTATTGATAGCTCATAGGAGGTGTCTAAAGTGCACGTTTAAGTGCAATTTTAAGAGAAAATTAACTGTCTGGCATGTTTAAGTGCAATTTTAAGAGAAAATAGCTCATGGAAGGTGTCTAAAGTGCATAGTCAACATAACCAAGAATTGGATACTTCCATGATAAGATTTATGCCAACACACAAAAATCTAACTTCAACAATGAAAAGAAATCTTGAAACAAATGATATTGCTGGAATAAGACCAAGCAAAAGTGTAAGACTATTAGAAGTTCAAGCTAGAAGAATAGTTATCTAAATTTTGTCTTATTAATGACATTATTTGTATATAAATATTTCAAATTAAAATGAATGGCCGTATGTGATTATAAAAATAGATAAATATAATAAGAGAATATGTTGATATAACTTAGAAATATTTTAAAATATTAATGCCCATAAATAATTAAAGTAATAATTATTTTCATCATATTTTATAAGATTAATTTTGTATTCTTTTAAAATGAATTTTTATATATTATTTGTAAAAAAAAATAGAGCAGTATCTAATTTAAAGTGTCGTATTTAATTTTGAATAAATTTAATGTATATCATTTTATTTTTGTCAAATTTTAAATTTATGACAAAAAAATCCTCCTAATTCATTATTAAATTACATACTATTAAAAGAAAGTCCTTTTCTTATTCTATTAGTTGTAATTTATTAGTACATTGCCAACTAATACAAAAAAAAAAAAAAAAAACCAACAAAGAGATTCGAATCCACAACATGCTTTAAGTTGCATAACATGGATATTCAGATAAATAAGAAATTATATCCAGATAAATGTAATATAGTGTTTATGTGTACGTGATAATTGGTTATATATACTGAGTTGAATTATTTATTTCAAAGGTTAACATGCAAAAGAATATAAATTATAGGTAATATAAGGATTTTGGTAAATTTCAACAATTTGTTTTTCATATAAATGGCTTTACTTACTTTTCATATTTATAATTTCTTTAACAAGTAATCAGCAATAATGTTATGAAAATTAATTTATTTAACTTTATTCAATAAATGTTCAATTATCTAATTTTAGAAGTAAAACACTAAAAAGAAAGGAAAGAATAAGTTTAAAGGAAATGACATTTATTAAAAGATAATTTTGTATTCACTTAGCTTAAATACTAAATAATGGAACCATATCTTTTCTATTATGTTCAAAAATTCATTTAATATTCCATTAGTAAACGATTACTAATGTGGTACAAATGAATTACTAATAGGATTATTTTATTTTTCATTATTTTTTATATTTATATTGATACTTTATTGGTAATCTCTCAATAGAATTAAAACGACCAATAGAAAAGCAACAGAATTTCAAAGAATGGAAATATTTATTTTTATTTTTTAATAACCCTTTCGGCAATTAAAACTATTAAAACTTATAACAAAATATTGATTGAATACCAGTTGATATAAGTAGTATTTATAATTTTCTTCATAAGTCTAAAACATTTGATGGTGTTTTGTCGATACTTAAAATATTACTATTCATTGCCAATGGATTACTGAAGTTCTTGTTGATTTTATATTTCATTTAATTTTTATTTTATATTTTATTGGTAATCTATTGGTAGCACCTTGGTAAAATTTAAATTTTTAACCAATTATTGATGGAATTACCTATCGACTTTTTATTTTACAAAAACCTATAATAAAAAAGATTCTATTTGTATTCCATTGCTATTTAGTCAAAAATTTATGAAATAAATAGTTTTTTTGGTAGTTATTCAAGATCTTTTGGAAATATTGAGAACACAAAACTCAATTTTAATTTATTTATCACTGTTAAATAAAATATTAGTAGTTATTATAATTAGCTTAAAATAAAAGATTAATTTTTTAGCTGATCGAAATATATAAAAGGAAAAAATAGATCGAAAGGACTCAAAAGATTATGGTTGATTGTTTTTTTTTTTTTTGGGCTAATTATTATGGTTGATTTTTTTTTTTTAAAAAAACTTTTTAAGTTGATTGAAATATATAAAACAAAATATTTTGAATCCTTGAGATAGTCATTTATAGTTTAGTCATTCAAATATTTGTGTAACTAAATCATTCAAAATATTTTTTTTCAATTTTTTAAATCAATTGCCTTTAAAAAAAATTCAAATTAGAAGAGATAAGTCTTTGAAAGTCCTAAAATATCCTATCGATTGTGGATGTAATCAAAGAGCGTATATATATAGATTGTTCTAAAACGTAGTCGACATAGATACATTCAATAATCTATTAATATTGACGTAGCAAAAATAAAAAAGTTACAGAGTTGAACTTTTCTTAAAGCTTTAGTCGACTTTAGATATCTAACTATCAATTTTTATCGATATATATTTTTTTCTCTTTGGGTTTTGCAAAGTCTACGTTATGTACGAATTTAAAAATCTATGTTTTGATTAGTGAATAAATGAAATTTAAAATAATCACAGTCAAGTTGATAAATAGACTACTAAAATTTAATATATTAGAAGAAGAACATAATAACGAAATATAAATTGATTCAAACAAGATTAAACTTTAGAAAATGATAGCATAACATAGATAGATTGATTCAAATAGCGATAGATTAAACTTCAAAAGATGAATCATCAATCATGATGACATCGTTGTTTGGAACTTTAGTAATATCTTCAAGAATCTCATGGAGATTCGACAATGGCTTCTCATCCTCTAGCACAAGAGCTTGGGTTTCTTTCACCCCCTTAGAAATGAAGAAGAGACTTCAATAGGACCTTTGCCTCCTCCTTTGGTTTAGCTAGTTGGTCACGTTACTTTTCATACATAGATTCTAGAGTTACTAGAGAGCTAGCATTCTACAAATGGAAAATTTCTTTTCTGGTGTGCGTGCCATTGTTTCAAGTGAGGTATTGTAAAAAAAAAATGGATGTAATAATGTTAAGTAGTATTTGTGTTTATATAGAGAGATTTTAGTTGGCGGATTGTTTGTTTAATTAACAAAACACGTTGTTTAATAACGTCTTTTTAGTTGATAGTAACCTTGAAATATGCAATTAATTGTTGATATACAATCAAGATATACAATTGACAATTGACATTAGAAACACACAAGTTTAGATAAATAGCCTACAAAAATATTCTCACATTTTAAAATTTTAACTTTTGAATTCAAAATATATTAAAATCTTGATTGTTGATAATATTATCATTTACCTTAAAGTTTAATAACAAAAGACTTATATAACCTATTGTGCATTTTTTGAGTGTTGAAAATATTATCACAAATCCATACAAGTCAATTTTTAAATTAAAATGCCAAAACACGCAACACACACAATTGGAATAAAGGTATCACTACTAACTCTTTTTCCATGGTATACAAATAAATGGGATAAACTAACTACAATGGGCAAACTTAGAGAATCAACACAACCCCACACAAGATTGACCATGAGAAAATCAAGGGTGAGAAATAGAGTATAAGACATGCACCTACCATGAATCCTCCAACATTAACCAAGCACCAAACTAAACCCACAATAGTTAAATTCCAATTATAATACCAAAGCGGCCACAAATGCAAAATGCACACTCTCTCGAGTTATAAATTTCTTATTCTTAGACTAATTAAATGATATATCTACCTCCCCAATTGAACCCAAGAAGCATTAAGTGCAAAAACTCCCAAAATTTTGGGAGAACCCAATACCCCTATTTTTAGGTGATATCAAATTCCTAATGATTATCAGGTTCTGATCCCCCAAATCCATTCTCAAGTTCATGAAGGAAAAACAAACATTGAACGCAACTGATTGGAATCTAACTGCTAAACCCATCTCTGGAATTGACTAGAAGAGAGTAACCCAAACAATGAATCTAATACAATTAAATCAAATAATCATTCAATAGAAATTGATACAATAAAATCAAGTAATCATTCAATAGAAATTGAAATCTAACTTACCAAGAGTAGATTTAATACATAAACTAACTAGAGTTCAATCCTTCAAGAACAATTAAAGCATTCCATACAAACTGACAAAAGAAAACAAAGGAAAGGGAGTAAGAAATGCTCATAGACAAGTTCTCTTCATCTCCATCTTCAATCTTCTTTTAAATCAATCTCCAAATCTCTCAAATCTTTACTCTCTTGTGTGTGGGTGTTATTCCCTAATGTTGGTCGCCACTCATTATTTCATAAGGTTCTATTTATAAAGCTTGGAAAGCCCTAAAAGTCACTTAAAATCATATATGTGTTTCTATTATGCAAACTTGCACGGCATTGTTATACACACTGTTGTTTACTCTATGCTTGCACGGCACAGTCGGACATGATCTACATGGTGCCATGCACTCTTAGCATCTCTAAGCACAGCCAAACAATACTTTTTTGTTGTATTCTTCTTCTCTATCCTTTTTTCTTAAATTTTCATCCATTTTCATTCTTTTCTTCATTCAATCCTTATTTGTTTAATCCTACACAAAACAATATAAAATTTTCAGAATGAGTAATTATTCAGACATTATTTTATAATAAATATAGTATAATGTACATAGAAAATAAATGCATTATGAGCACTTATCATTCTCCCACACTTGAACCTTTGCTTGTTCTCAAGCAAGCTAAAATTATTTCCAAACAAACAAATAGTTTACAAATAAAATAAATGAATTAAATCATAGCATATTGGGAAAATTAATAAGAACAAGTCAGAATATATGCAAATAAAGTCACTATGGTAGAGATATTATTCCTTCCTTACCTTAGATTTCATCCTAACATTTATCAATCAAAGTCAATACTATGTATATCCATATATTAAATATGACACACCAAGACCATTCAAGTCAAATTAAATAAGTTTATATTAAATAAATGTGATTCACTCTACTTCTCCAATCAAGAATACAAATGATGTGATTAATACAAGTTAGGGTTAATCGACTCACTCAAGTCCGTGGCTTGCAAAAGGTACAAATATCACGTGTTACATCCTATTACAACAATATACTACACTTTGATACAACATTTCAACAAAATACTTCAACTTGAAATAGCAAAGTAGAAGCTTCTCATTTTTCATTATTTTTTTTACAAATGAATACATTTATAATGATTTTGATTTGAATACTCTTTTTGCATCCTTTGCATTTTTTTTCCTTTTCTTTCCTTTTCTTGCTTTTTTTCTCTTTTGTTTATCATACGTTGTTTTTCGTCATAGGACATGCTTTTTGCATTCCTAAAGCCCTTTTTATCCTCACTTCAGTAGGCGTATTTTTACATCCTATCTCTTGCTCCTATTTGCTTTTACATTGGATTACAAATATACAATTGAAGATTAATATAATACAACATGGAAAATAAATAAATAAATAAATAGAAATTGTCATGAAACTAGAGATAAGCCAACAATCCACACTCTATATTTCATCAAATAATCCTTATCCATTCTCAAATAATCAAGCTTTACAATATTTTCAAAGGCATAAATAAGGTTAACCTCACTCCTCAAGTAATTAGCCTATGTCATACCAAATATAAAAGTATACGTAAAATCAACTCTCCTAGAAAAGTCTTAAGTAGAATTCCCATTCAAAAAGATAAATAATAGCTCCATCAAACTAACAAATATTAGCACATATACCAAAAATTCATGAAAACTAACCCAACAATGCAAAAAAATTTAGCTCAAATACAAAAAATAAAAATAAAAATTGTCCAAAAATAAGAAAACTTCCAAAATAATCAATAAAAACTAATAAAGAAAAAATTATTGAACCTCTCCCCCACAATTAAATGGGACAATGTCCTTATTGTCCAAAATATATGATACAAACACATATTTACATAATATAAAATAAGAAAATAGGAAGGAATGGGTAAGTAATACTCCCCGGATATCTTGAAACTCAGAATCCAAAATATATCCAAGAGGTAGTAAATACTACAAAAAATAAAAATAAAACACAAGTAAAAATGCTAATGAAGGAATAACAAAATGAATTACAAGAACAATAAAACATTTTTTTTTACAAAAAAAAAAAAAAAAAAAACTGAATGACACCGTTTGAGATTATATAGACGGCATAATTTATTCTCAGTATCTCTACAGTTTTGGTTCTCTGGATTGAGTCGGCACTGTTTGATATGAACTAGACGGTGCCATTTATGTCCTGATTCTGCAAAATAATAGGAACAAAAGCAAATAGCACACAAATGCGAGATAAACAGCTACAAGGATGCAATTAAAAAGATTAAAAGATAAATAATATACAAAGAAAAATAATACAAATACAATAACAAACAATAAGGATACCACTTGTTATCATAACTAATTAAATCAATTAGACAACAACATTCACTAGTATCAATATTACAAAGTACAAAATAACAAATTTTATGATATACAATAGAGGGGCAACTCATCTCAAATATTTGTATAAACTAGAGATGTGGACATTCTATCAAGGACATTTCCTGCCCAGTCTGCATCTGTATAACCAGCAATATCTAGATGACCATTCTTGTAGCATAACACTTCTCTCTCTAGGGTAGATTTTAGGTATTTAAGTATCCGTATGATTGTAGCCATATGTTCTTCGCTAGGAAAATGCATAAATTGGCTCACTACACTAACTGCATACGCTATATCAGGGCAAGTATGTGACAAGTAAATCAGCTTCCCCACTAGTGTTGGTGTCATTCTTTATTAGCTAGAGCATGACATGAATATTCTCCTAGCTTGTGATTTTAAACCATAGGTGTATTGGCTAGCTTACAATCAATTAGCCAAACTTCAACTAACAAGTCAAGAACACTCTTTTTTTCACAAAGAAAAAAACCTTGCTTTGATCTGGCCATCCCAATTCCAAGAAAGTATGTTTACATTCCCCCAGAGTCTTCATCTCAAATTCAATAGCCAATTTATCTTGAAGTCCATAAATCTCTTCTAGATCATTCCTTATGATAATCAATACATCATCAACATAGATTATTAATACCATTACCTGAAGGCATAGAAAGCAAAAAACATAGGGCACACAGCAGAAGCGAAGATAAAAAAACTAGAAAAACTTAAGAATAGGGGATTCCCGAACAGAGCCGGCACCAGCTCAGGCAGCCTTAGCCGGCACCAGTTGAGCTCTGTACAGGTTCCGAGGTTTAAAATTTTTTACCTCTTTTCCTCGTTCTAAGAGTTGGCTGGACCAGAATGTATGTTACCGGGGTTGGTACGCTGGTGGAAGCCTCTGGTGCGATTCATGCAAGCCTCCTACTCCGTCTTTGCATGTAGGTGAACGCCAAACTCTCTATCTTCCAGTATATGGCCTGCCTAATTCCGTTTTGGTGAACAACTACAGACTAAGGAAGCTTTTTTCTGGAGAGAGACAGAGAGAAAGAGAGACGTCTGGCTATTTTTACAGAGAAGAAGCCGTCTCCAAGAATAACATTATTTTTTTTTCATTCTCCCATTTAACCTAAATAAAAACCCTAAGTTAAATTGGATTGGGCCATTGGACTCTTAGTTTAACCTCTTTGGGCTTAATTAATTATTCTAATTAGAACCACATAAATGACCCAATTAATAATTAATTTTTCAGCCCAAATAAACTAGTCCAATTAATAAGCCTATATTAGTTTAGTCTCAGGTTAATCTTTAATTATTCAAAGTGGGCCAAAGTCCTGAATAGTTAATTAACCTACTAAACTAATTTAATTAATTCTCTCTCACCATGGACTTTTATTTTATTCTAGCCCAATAATTAAATCAGGCTACTTGAATAAAATAAATTCTATTTAATTTAAGATCAGTTCCTTAGCTAGTATTTAATTAGGACTCACGGTCTATACTGGGGACCAAAAGACACACCGCCTTGGCTACTAAAATGACCAAAATACCCTTGTCATATAAATAGCTGTATTTTGCATTTTAAATATTTCCTGATGGTCCTAATATCACCATCAGGAAATATTGACCCCAAGGACAATGCTGCATTAGCAAACTCTCTGACCTACAGGTGTAATAACTAAAATACCCCGTTATACATCGTCGTACATTTAGAGAGGAAGAAGTATACTAACACATCTCTAAATGACATCTACCATCCTTAGGCCTCTAGTCCAATAATCCACGACTTCCTGGATTGTTTTCGCTTTCCAAGGGAGCTACCCTAAAGCAAACATCCAAATCATGTTTCCCAGGGCCCTGGATATGTAGATCATTCAGACAACCACAAGGAGCGATATAGTATAGAAACTATCTTGTTCAAGTTTGTCTTAACTAACTAGTCACACATACCCAACATGCAAGTATATTAGCCCTACTATAGAACCTCAACTATAGCATATCAAAATATATACTTCTAGCTTCATTAGACCACCAACTTATACTCAAGTCGTAGAGTACTATTCCACGCTGTAGCGGTAGTAGTTTAGGTTTCTACCATATAGTACTTTTAGAAACCACTACTACAGGTCATGTTCTACGTATTCGAAATACGCTTATGTCATGAAGTGAGTGAACTACTTACTGGCTAAAGGTAAGCCATTTCCCATTTAGAATTCACAACATAATAACCTAGACATGATGAGATTTCCATTCTCAATAATCGGTTAAGAACGAAAGTTTATGTGTTCAGTAACCCGTGATTCATACCTTATTGTGAAAAACCTCCATTCACATGGACCACTTACTTAAACACAATGGGTCTTTTCCAAACGTAATTGTGCACAAATAAAATTGTAAATTCATAAACAATTTCTAAAACTAAATTCTTTTATTAAAACATTTGATATTTACATCAGAAGCCTAGTTTAAGAGGGCATATTCCCAACAATCTCCCACTTGCACTCTAAGACTAAGTAAGTCCGTAGGTGCCCACCCCTATGGCGTCTAAATGTCTCTTGAAGACTCTCTCAACCAAAGGCTTGGTGAATGGATTTGCTAGATTGTTCTTAAAGGCGATCTTTTCCACCACGACTTCCCGCCTCTAGATGAAATCCCGAATCAGGTGGTACTTCTTCTCGATGTGCTTCCCTTTCTTGTGGTTCCTGGATTCTTTGGATTATGATACTACTCCAGTGTTGTTGCAGTACATCACAATCGGCCTGTCCATGTGTAGCACGACTCCAAGTTCTGAAAGGAACTTCCGGAGCCAGACTGCTTCCTTAGATGCCTCTGAAGCTACCATATACTCAGCTTCTATGGTTGAGTCAGCAATGCAAGATTACTTGATACTCCTCCATGAAATAGCTCCTCCAGAAAAGGTGAAGATATATCCACTAGTGGATTTTCTCTCATCCTTATCCTCCTGGAAGTCTGAGTCTATCTATCCTGTAGGAACCAAGTCGTCAGCCCTGTAATTCAGCATATAATCTCCCGTTCCCTTGAGGTACTTAAGTATATGTTTTACAACTTGCCAATGAACCTCCTCAGGGTTTGACTGATATCTGCTAACCAAACCTACGGCAAAGCAGATCTCTGGCCTAGTACCCAATATGGCGTACATGAGACTTCCCACAGGCGTAGGGAATCCTACTCATCCTGTCCTTTTCTTCTTGAGGCTTAGGACAGTCCCTTGAAGAAAATGACAACCCATGTCTGCAAGAAATTAGTGCTCCCTTGCATGAGTCCATGCTATACCTGGCCAGCATCTTGTCAATATATGCTACTTGGGATAATCCTAACATTCTCTGCTTCCTATTTCTAAGAAGTCTAATCCCGAGAATATAGCTGGCTTCTCCTAAGTCCTTCATACTGAATTGACTAGACAGCCAAACCTTTGTAGATGATAATAACCCTACTCATTTCCAATAAGTAGAATACCATCCACATACAAGATAAGAAAAACCACATTAATACCTTCAAGTTTCCTGTACACGCATAGTTCATCCTCGTTTTGAACAAAACCATAAGACTTTACAGTCTCATCAAAACGAATGTTCCATGCCCTTGATGCCTGCTTAAGTCTATAAATAGACTTCTTAAGCTTGCAAACCATATGCTATTGGCCTTTTGCAATAAAACCTTCCGGTTGGGACATATAGATGTCTTCACTAAGATAGCCATTTAAAAATGCCGTCTTGACATCCATTTGCCATATCTCGTAGTCATAATGGCATGCGATGGTAAGGAGGATACGGATGGACTTAAACATGGCTACCGGGGAAAAGGTTTCCTCATAATCGATTCCTTCTTTCTAAGTATACCATTTCACCACAAGCTTAGCTTTGAAGGTTTTCACCTTCCCATCTACTTCCCTCTTTCTCTTGTATACCCACTTTCATCATATGGGTTTTATCCCTTCAAGTAAAGCCACAAGATCCCAAACCTGATTGAGATACATAAACTTAATCTCAGCTTTCATTACTTTATGCCACAGATTTGCATCAGCATCAGCAATAGCCTCCTCATATCTAGTGGGTTGATAGTCAGAGACCAGCTTAAATGCTTCTCCAGTCCACCTCTCTGGAACCCTAGACACTCTCCCACTACGGCGAAGATCCATTTGTACAGGCTCTTGAGGCCGTACCTCTTCTTGTTCTACAATCGGGTCAGAAGAAATTGCTTACAAAGATAACTTCTCCTCCGATTCCAACCTAGTTGAACCTTTCCTGGAAGTACTTTGATCATCCTCTAGGTATCTAGTATTGGTACTAATCAATACCTTCTACCCTTAGGATGATAAAAGTAACCACCCTTTGTCCCTTTTGAATACCCAAAAAAATAGCATAATTCTAATTTTGGTTCCAACTTGTCTCCTTTGACTAGTACATAAGCTGGACAGCCACATATCCTAAGATGATTCAGACTTGGCTTACGCCCAGTCCACATCTCATAAGGAGTCCTAGGTACTGACTTGGAAGGTACCAAGTTCAGAATATATGCCGCTGTTTCTAGGGCACATCCCCAAAAAGATATTGGAAGAGTAGCATGAGATATCATACTTTGGACCATTTCCATTAATGTCATGTTCCTTCTCTCAGCTACTCCGTTCTGTTAGGGTGTCCTCGACGTAGAGAGTTGGAATACTATCTTATGATGTACCATGTAGTCCTTGAATTCACCAAGAAGGTACTCTCCACCATGATCCGATCGTAAAGTCTTGATTAATTTACCTGTCCGACGCTCCACTTCAGCCTTAAACTCGTTGAACTTGTCAAAAGAGTCAGACTTGCATCTCATCAGGTAAACGTATCCAAACTTCGTACAATCACCCGCGAAAGTGATGAAGTACTCAAAACCTCCTCTAGTTGGTGTAGACAAGAGACCACACACATCAGTGTGAACAAGACTTAATACCTCCTTGGCTCTCTTCGCCTTTGGGGTAAATGACCTTTTGGTCATCTTTCGCATTAGGCAGGACTCACACTGAGGCCAATTTTCCAATCTCAATGAGCCTAAGGCCCATCATGGATCAACCTCTGAATCCTGATTGAGTTAATATGACCCAACCTTAGATGCCAAAAATAAGAGTCATTGACATTAGTCTTCCTCTTCTTTGTTAAAAGTTCAGATTGAACGTTATTTAATTGATTGTTAATAGGGTTTAAGAAAAATAGATTTCCATACATGTGCCAAATACATAAATTTTTTCCATCTCTATTGATAGAAATACCAAAATGGAAAGATACAGAATATCATTGATTTATTAGTTTCGCAACCAAAATCAAATTCTGTCGAAATTCAGGTACATATAAAATATCTTTCAAAACCACTATTTTATTACAATAAAAAACAAGATCCAGCTCTCCCACTGCAATGGCCCAAACTTGTGCTCTATTTCCCACACGTAATCCATGTTCGCTCTTCTGGAGTCTTCTAATTTTTCTAAACTCCTGCAAGGAGTTACAGATGTGATCAGTGGCTCCTGAATCAACAATCCAAGTGGAAGTTGATCCAACCATTGATATAGACTCTAGATAGAAAATATTACCTGTGGGGTTATTCTTGACTTGAAGATCCGGACACTCCTTTTTCTAGTGTCACTTCAGTCCACATTTGAAGCACTTACCCTTGGGCTTGTCTTTGGGCTAGGTCTTGGGCTGGACCACTGCGTTCCCCTTCTTCTTCTTGAACTTCCTGGGCTTGGGCCCAGTTCTAGAAGATAAAGCCTTAGCAATCATGGCCTTAGATTGTGGCTTCATGACCTTCTCTGCCATCTGAAGCTTCTTCATCAACTCAGCTAAACCTATGTTCAACTTGTTCATGTTATAGTCCGACTTGAACTGAGTAAAAGAACCCAGTAGAGATTCGAGAACCATGTCCACTTGGCTCTCGGGATCAATGATAGCCCCTAAGATTTTTGCCTCCTCGAAAGTAGTAATCATCTTGAGCATATGCTCTCTAACTGATGCTCCCTCAACCATCTTAGTGTTAATGATGGTTTGAATAGCCTCCTGCCTTGCGGGCCGGTTCTTATCCACGAACATCGTGGCTAATGATTGAGTTATGTCATACGCAGTGGTCATATGCTCATGTTTGGACTAGAGCACATTAGACATGGAGGCCAACATGTAACAACGATCCATCTCGTCGGCCTTCTTCCATGCCTTCTCAGCCTCACGCTCCTCGGCGGTGGAACCCTCCCCGATAACAGGGCAGGTTTCGTACAGGACATACTTATACTCTTCTGCTGTGAGTATTATGTCCAAGTTCCTCTTCCAGTCCACATAGTTTGGTCCCGTTAGCTTATTCTCTCGGAGAATAATGGCCAATGGACTAAAAGAACCTCCCACCATTTCTGAAAAATTGAAAAATAAAAGAAAAAATTCAGTTTGTGAAAACAAAACAAATATGTGCATTTTATCCTTATTATCAAAACTGATAATAATCAATTTGGCTCTTAGGAAAACTGACATAGCTTCTTGGGAAGATTAACAATTTCGTAAGCTAAGTGTGTTAACCACCACAAATTAATTTTCCTTCTATGTAATGATCTAGAAGATAACTCTATCGAGGGGATGGCCGTTTCCTCTCATTTCCTATGGACATACCTCCTACTATGACCTCCAATAAGGGGTTGGCCGATCATAGTACATGTCCCGGGTTATTAATTACATCCTTTCATTAAATCTAGATCCTTGTGATATCCCCATCCTATACGGGTTCACTCTCAAGGTGACGCAAAGGGACCCACGATCTCTAATGAGGATCGTGATGGAAGCCGTGGGGCCGTTGGAACGCCTCTCCCACTTAGTCTTTTAAAACAAGGGTTTTCTGAAAAATATCATTTTGAAAATTTCAATTAAGTTTTTCCCTTAACTCAAAAATAAAATATCTAAATCCATAAAAATCTCTATGTCAAGGTTTATATCATTTGAGAGTTTTTTTCCCATGGACTAATTTTATTTAAGTTAAAACCTTAATGATTTCAAAAATTTTCCAATTAAAACTTTCTAGAGACTTTGATCTCAAGTTTATTTGACAAAACAATTTTTCTTGTGCTAAAATAAAACAAAATGGCTTTCTATTTTAACCTTACAAAAATATCTAAATCCAATATATTTTATATGTTAAGGATTAAATCCTTTGAGAAAATATCTAAGGATTAATTTTTTTTCAAGTTAAAATAACCATTTAATTTGTAGAAAAATGTTTTCGTTGTCAAAACATTCCCAAAGACTTTGGTCTTTGAGAAAATGTGCACATAGGTACATAAAAATAAATAGCATGCTAGAAAATAGTAGATGTTTTCATGCTATTCTATTTTTAAACCTAAGTGCCCAGATAATAGAATTAAACATATTAATTAATTAATTAAAGACCTTGTTTAATCCTAAAATCCCTTACTAGTATTTTTCATGCAAAAATATTCCTTGAATATTAACTATTGCGAAATATTAATTTCGTCTGGTATGAATCCCAAAACCAAAAGAAAATGTAAGAAAAATTACAAGGAAAATTAAAAAAAAAAAATCCCCTTGGTCCACTGCAGCCACCGCATTGGATCAGGCACCCATCTGAACTGTGGTCCACTGCATCCGCCGCACAGAACTAGGACCCATGAGCAACCAGCGCGTGGGCTAGGTTCCATACCCTAGTCGGCGCCGGTTTCGATCTGGACGCCTCATCCTGCGGTTTTTTTTTTTTTTCTGCGAATCTCCCCTGTTTTCTTCTCAACTTCTAGTATCAATGGCTCTTCGATTTCAAACCAAATACAATGAAATCAACCAAAACCAACAATGGCCTATACCCATAAACATTGGGCTTACACGATTTGCTAAGAAAAACAGTAAATTACAAATCTCCTATACCTCCACCCGTGAGGTGTAACAGAGAATCTATCCATACCATAAACAGCGAAGGGTCACAATTTTAATCACACATATGTGTCCAGTTTTATTCATCTAGATGCATGCTCCCTATATTTTCACAAAACTTTCATGCTCTGATAACAATTGAAGGCATAGAAAGAAGAAAACATAGGGCACACAATGGAAGCGAAGATGAAAAAACTGGAAAAATTGAAGAACAAGGGATTCCGGAATAGAGCCAGTGTTGGCTCCAACAACCCTAGCCGGCGCCGGTTGAGCTTTGTACAGGTTCCGAGGTTTAAAAAATTTTACCTCTTTTTCTCGTTCTAAAAGTTGGCTGGACCGGAATGTGTGCTACCGGGATTGGTACACTGGTGGCAGCCTTTGGTGCAATTCCTACAAGCCTCCTACTCCGTCTTTACATGTAGGTGAACGCCAAACTCTCGATCTTCTAGTATATGGCCTGCCTAATTCCGTTTGATGAACAACTACAGACTAAGGAAGCTTTTTTCTAGAGAAAGACAGAGAAAGAGGGAGACGTTTGGCTATTTTCACAGAGAAAAAGCCGTCTCCAAGAATAACGTTATTTTTTTTTTCATTCTCCTATTTAACCTAAATAAAAACCCTAGGTTAAACTGGACTGGGTCATTGGACTCTTAGTTTAACCTCTTTGGGCTTAATTAATTATTCTAATTAGAACCACATAAATGGCCCAATTAATAATTAATTTTCCAACCCAAATAAACTAGTCCAATTAATAAGCCTATATTAGTTTAGTCCCAGGTTAATCTTTAATTATTCAAACTGGGCCAAAGCCCTAAATAATTAATTAACCACTAAACTAATTTAATTAATTCTCTCTCTCCATAGACCTTTATTTTATTCTAGCCCAATAATTAAATCAGGCTACTTGAATAAAATAAATTCCTTAGCCCGTATTTAATTAGAACTCACGGTCTATACTGGGGACCAAAAGACACACCGCCTTGGCTACTAAAATGACCAAAATACCCTTGTCATATAAATAGCTGTATTTTGCATTTTAAATATTTCCTAATATCACCACAAGGAAATATTGACCCCAAGGACAATGCTGCGTTAGCAAAGTCTCCGACTTACAAGTGTAATGACTAAAATACCTATCTATACATCGCTGTACATTTAGAGAGGAAAGTGTACTAACACCTCTCTAAATGACATTTACCATCCTTAGGCCTCTAGTCCAATGATCCACAACTTCCTGGATTGTTTTCGCTTTCCAAGGGAGTTACCCTAAAGCAAACATCCAAGTCATATTTCCCAGGGCCTTGGATATTTAGATCATTCAGACAACCACAAAGGGAGATATAGTATAGAAACTATCTTGTATAAGTCTGTCTTAACTAACTAGTTATACATACCCAACATGCAAGTATATTGGCCCTACTATAGAACCTCAACTATAGTATATGAAAGTATATGCTTCCAGCTTCGTCAGACCACCAACTCATACTCAAGTCGTAGGGTACTAATCCACGCTGTAGCGGTAGTAGTCTAGGTTTCTACCATATAGTACTTTTAGAAACCACTACTACAGGTCATGTTCTACGTATTCGAAATATGCTTATTGCATGAAGTGAGTGCACTACTCACTGGCTAAAGGTAAGCCATTCCCTATTTAGAATTCACAACATAGTAACCTAGACATGATGAGATTCTCATTCTCATCAATCGGTTAAGAATGAAAGTTTATGTGTTAAGTAACCCGTAATCCATACTTTACTGTGAAAGACCTCCATTCACCTGGACCACTTACTTAAACATAATGGGTCTTTTCCAAACGTAATTTTGCACAAATAAAATTGTAAATTCACAAACAATTTCTAAAAATAAATTCTTTTATTAAAATATTCGATATTTACATCAGAAACCTAGTCTAAGAAGGCATATTCCTAACATTACCTTCCCTTGTTGGTGCTTCAAAAGGACAGTATGATCAAAGTTACTTTATTTGAAGCCATATTTTCTCATGGGCAGACTAAACCTTCCAAACCAAGCTCCAGTTGATTACTTTAATTCGTATAGAGTTCGTTGTAGCTTACACACAACCCTTTTATTTAATAGTACAATGTATCCTAGTAGAATATCTATATGCACCTCTTCCTTTAGATCACCATGGAGGAAAGCATTCTTCACATCAAATTGGTGCATCGATCAATCTAAAAATTCACAGCTAATGACAACAAGACTCGTATTGTATTAAGCTTTGCCACTAGGAAAATTATCTCTTGATAGTCTATTCCATATGTCTATGTATACTCTTTTTCCACAAGCCACGCCTTGTAATTTTTGATGGACCTATCTATTCTATATTTAATGGAAAACACCTATTTACAGCCAACTAACTTCTTCTCCTTTAGCAATGGAATAAGCTCCCGGGTATTATTTTTCTGTAGTGCATCCATTTCTTCTTTTATTGCTTGAACCCACTTTGGATCTACCAAGGCTTTAGATACTCCACTTTGAATATTAGAAGAGGATAGCATCTGCACAAAAGCTTTGAGAAGCTCTGAGAGTTTTTGAGTATTCACATAGTTTGCAATTGGATACCTCGATTTTTTCCCTTCAACCTCCGGAGATTATGTCTAAAAGATAAATTGTAACCTGCAGAAGTGTTTTAATGGTGAATATGAGATGGTACTGAAGTGCCTACCTTAAGATTATTTGGAAGATCAGGATTGTGAAGCCCCAGTCAAAACCAACATTAGAGTAAGGGGGTTATGATGCATATCATATTTTATTGTATGTTTAAATATATTTTTATATGATTTTATGTGCTTTGGATTTATGTTTTATTGTCTCGAAGGCTTGATTGTGAGTATTGAGTGAGAAGGACAAAATGGTAATTTTTGCTTGAGGTGAAAATGGGGAGATAGCTTGAGGATTAAATAGGAAAAATATTTTAGGGAGAAAATAAAAACAAGAGTTGTTGTGGTTTAGTGGTTAGAGCTTTGGAATTAATTCTTGAGGTCTTGAGTTCAAATTCCATCATTAGAGCTATAGCATGATTGAATTTTATTTTTGCTTGGGAAGTGATATTTTCAGCCTTAGGTGCTTTAGAATAGGGTAGAGGTGTTATCCTAAGGGAGGCATGATAGGAGTATCCTAATTCTACTCTTTTACCCTACACAAAATTCCTAAGGGGAATTCATTTCCTCTTGATCCTTAATTTTTCCTATTTCTCAATTCATTAGTTTGTTCAATTTGTTCAAGCCAGTTTTATTCTAGAAAAATTCCAGTAATGTGCTGTGGCTTTGGAGGTTCAAAATGTCTTAGTGAAAGACATCTTATGGACCGAAACCATGGAAGAAGGGGAAGGATTCCAAGTGAATTAATTTCCCTATGAACTTTCTAAAACTTCACTCTAGCTAGGTTCATTTTCTTTCTCGTATTGAACTGAAATTTTTCTAGCTTCTTATGCCTTCAAGGTGTCGAAATTCTTAGCCACAATTCCCTCCCAAATGCTACCAGAAAATGACCCTTTTTATCAGCTTGAAATCTGAATTTTTCTGGCCATTTTCGGACTGCACAAAGGCTATGCAAAACCAGAAAAATCCCTAGGCAAATTCGCAGCTTTGGAGGTCCGAAACCAAGCTGTTTTCTTTCAATTTTTGTTCAGCATCTTAGCCACGTTTTTCCTCCATAAAGAAGGCTGGATACCAGACTTGAAAGACCTCCGAAATGGCCTTCAAATCCTCTGCAAATCGGCTGGAAAATGGCAGCTAAAACTGCCCAGAAAAATTCCAGCCCTTGCAAAAATCCTGTGCAAATTTTTTTTTCCAGCTTATTTCCTAATTCAGCCCTAGCCGAAACTCCACCCTTCTATTTCACAAACCACCCTTAAATAGTCATGAACTGAACTCCATTGTCCTCCCCAAGCTTCTGCATGAAAATCCAATCATGGCTGCCCTAAAAGATTTCCAAAAAAAATATTGCAATCATACCTTGATTGGATACCAAAATTCCAGCCACCATAATTTAGCAACCTTCCATAAAATATCCCTCAAACAACCAGACCTTTCCTTCATCATTATACTCCTTATTTTTGGCCACCCTTAGCCTCCTTCTGTTGGGGATATGCCCTAGAGTCAATTTGTACTTATATAATTGTTATTATGTTTTATATAATAATATGAGGCTTTCATTTCCATGAATAGTAAGTTTTGTTTTGTTGGTCATCAAGTACGTGACTTGATAGTAAAACCCTACAATGAATGCAATGACTATTCTAAAACTGTCCCTGATCGATTATTATTATTGGAATAATAATAAATTAAGATTAGTATGTTTGTGACTTGATGACTATGTTTTACTGGCCATGGATATTTGTGATATCGAGTCAAGACATAAATAAATGTTAGAGAACATTGTATTGGACATGACCCACTGTGAGAGTACTTCATGGAATATGTCATAAGTACTTTCTAGCCATAATAATATTGAAGGTCCTTCGACCTAAATTCATCATAGTTTCTTACTTGATAAATTCTATATTTTGACATTGTCTAAAGTTGTCTTTAACCAGATAATAAATTAGACTACTGTTGGATATAGAATAAATCAAGGAGAGGAATATGATTGATTGTGAAGGAATTTGTCCCTCTCAGTTATGGGAGAGATATCCATGGGCCCCTTGATAAGTTAGACTGTTAAAATGCATGGCCGTGCTCAAATATATCAATCTAAGATATTGATATCATTTGTTTGAACAGTCTACTATGAAATCAAGAAATAATTGATTAAGCTTAATAAGGATGACATGCTCCGTGCTTTATGCTTAATTTGGATATCGTGTGACAAAAGGACTAAATATAAAATTATGGTTTGGTTCAAAGAGATCACCGATCTTCATTTAACCTGGATAGTTATAATGTTTTGCTAGAAACCGCTTATAACTTGTAGGCCATTTAAATATGATTTAGGCACACTGCCAGTGTTAAATGAACCTATAGGGTCACACAATAAGCGAACTTGTTAGGTTATTTTTCTGGTGACCAGGTTCGATGAATCTGGATGATATCCAGATTATAAGAATCTAACTCGGTAAAATAATTAGTTAAATTACCGAGATAATGGCAGAATCTTATCATATCAGTTTTAATTTAATTTGAATTTAAATTAGAATATGAAAAGATATTATTAAGGTTGGACTCTAAGAGGTTCGAGGGTTTTTTAAGAAAACCCTAGCCGTCTTTCAATAGTCCAATTTTTCGGTTGAGAACATTCGTGCCATTCTCTACCAGAAAAAAAACCTCTCAAACCCTAGGCGCTAGCACTCCCCGGGTATCGAGTGAGTTCGCGTGTGTATCTGATAGAGGACGTTCGCATACTGCAGCGTCTGGTGATTGTTCGGGTTGAACGTATAACAGCGCAACCAGAATCGAAGGATTTCGATTACAGCAACCAGAGGTAATTCTTAAAGCTTAGATCTTCTTAATCGTTTACTTGGGTCCTCGGGAGGGATTCGTAGATGTTTTCCGTGTTTAGGAGTCCACGAATCCCAACACCTTCAACCAGCTTTCATCCAGCCGAAATACTGCACAAGCAGTCGACCATGGCAGCTTCCCAAAAGCTCTCCAATAATCAAAGATATTCTTGTTATATTTAGTTTCCAAATTTGCTTTCCAAAAATATTCTTTAAGGATTTCAACAACTAACCTTTCATTTTCCCTTCCAAACCAGAAAATCATCTACCAAAACCCTACAAGCAGTCGGCCAACCCTAATCCCTTTAGAAATTTGGCCAGCCTTGAACAAAACCTCTCTACTCTCTTCAATCTTCAAGAACACATAGCACACCAAGAACACCTACTCCTTCCTTTCGCTTAATACCTCTCCAAATCACTTCAAACTTCTTCTAAAAATTCTAGATTTCATCCATACACTACCGGGAGTCCATCCATACCAGTTTTAACATCAAACTCCAAAATCCAACTTCCTCTTTTGGATAAAAAACCAGAAATTTTGTGAAGGCTCAAGAACACCTTCAAGGTAGGTTTGTTCAAACAACTTCATCTTCTCTAATCTTTGATCTCTAATGAATATACATATGAATAAGCATGCTAATGGACTCTCTCTCTCTCTCTCTCTCTCTCTCTCTCTCTCTCTCTCAGCCGAACCACTCTCCTTCTTGGCCGAATGATTTCATCAACCATGGCCATGCTTTCTTCATCTTCCTTGGATGGATTTAGACATCTAGGAGTTGAGATCCATTCGAAACTCCTTCAAGGTATTCACCAATCAAGTAAGCCTTTTTAATCATCCTTTTAAATTCTAGATTCATGTCTCTAGGATGATATTAGTAGAAGATGGATTATGAATAGGGCTTGAGCATGTATTGTTGTGATGAGTTGAGATTGAAGCATTAATAAAAGTGTGTTTATGATGGAGATGGGATCTATGCATGAGTTGATTATCTTGGTTGATTGTATGTTATTTTTAGGGTTTAATGCATGCCTCCATGTCATAAGTAGTATTTGTGATCAAGTATGCTAGAGATTATGTCACCTTTGGTGAATAGGATTTATATTCATGTTGGATTATTGAAGCCATGATTACATTTATGCTAGTAGAGGTTAGATCATGTCTTGATAAATTTAGATCTATGCTATTATGCATGATTTGGATGATTTGATGAATTGAATGGATGCATATGTTCATGATTGTAGTTAGCAATAGAAATATGATCATGATCTAGTTGTCCCAAAGCTAATTTTATTTCATCAATAAAATATTTAATATTATAATTTTTCTAGTAAATTCGAAAAACCCTAGGAAGGTAGATTTGGACTATTATATATATAATAAGGATATTTTAGTCAGTTAAATAGTGGTTTTGAAATAAATAAAATATATAGGTATTACATGATCAAATAAAGCCTTTTTATGGAAATAATCATAATAAGTAAAATATTTATTATTAAAATTTAATTATTATATTTTAATCAAAACCTATTAAAATTTATTTATTATTTTTCAAGTAAGACTCATTAAAATTTATTTTCAACTAATTTTAGTTATCGATTATTTTCTAACAACTAAATTATTAATAAATCGTTATTTTACCTAATACCACCTAGGACTCTTCATCAAATAAACTCTAAATTTTTCTTAGTAAGATTTAAACCTTCAACTTATTAGTACCTATTTCCCAGAACACTAATTATTTAAATATCAAACTAGACTTAGCTTATAAACCCATTTTATTTATTATTTGGCCTTAAAGCTTGGGACACTAGGACCACGGTAGTAGTGAATTGAACTAGTCTTATTTGCGAAAGTGGATTTTGGCTTAAGATTGATTGTGGTTTATATTTACCCCAGGCGGGGTTAGGATAACTGTTGAAGACCTTTATTTTATTCAAGCTAAGGATCAGGTAAGCTCCTGCATAAAACCCGATTGATGTAAAATGTTTATTATGGCAAGCCAAATGTAGAGTGCATGGACACTCAGTTCTGCAAAGGTAATTGAGGATTAACTTCTTTCTTATGTCAGACAAACAAACTATTTGAAAATCAATAAGCAGATTTACTCAAACTTAAAACTCTTTCCAAAACTGATTTTGACAAAGACTTTGGAAACCCTTAATTGCCATTTTCATGTGGAACGGTGTTTTGTTCATTTTCTCCGAAGTGGAAAACGTCGTTGAGTACTCAATAAGGGTGGATTGCTAGGGCTAGTCTTTGAAGGGTTAGGGTAAGTCTCTCAGTAGGTGGCCACCTCTGAGGGGTGAGTCCTTCCCGGATAAGATGTCAGTCCAGTAGGTCGTGCCGGTTCGAGTTAGCAATTTATTTTTTAGTCAAGTGACTGTGTTTTGCCGGAATGGACACCCAGTTGTTGTTTAGGTATAAAGAATGAGGAGTATTTTGCCCGGTAGGTCGATCACCTATCTTTTGTCAGTCTACACAAAGTGTCGACATTCTGATCGGTTATGGGACCCAACATGTGGTAATCCATGACCACCTTTTTGAGTGGTTGATTTTATTGATTATGTATGGTTGGAAAAGCCAAAACACCACTCTTGATTTTGACTAATGTTTATTGCTTGCCAGTGTTCTCTTATAAAGGTTTTATACTTTGTATTCACGAACTATTTCCACTGGACACTCAAAGCACACACGGACTTACTAAGATTTCTGTCTCACCACCATTTTTACTATGATTTCAGGTCGATCCTACTGTGGGGATGAGTAGCTAGATATTGCTTGCCTTGGAAGACTTTCTGATAAATTTATTTTGTGTAATGCTTTGGGGAGATGAGAGTGGGTAAATTTTATTATGGATTTGTTTATGGTATTCTTGGATTTATTCTTAGGTTGTAATAAATTTTAAGTTAAAGTATTATTTTTATTCTACTATTTTATTTGTGTGACCTAATTATAAAGACCCCTTGTCCTTCGGACGGGGCGACGTCCCCGGCCCTGGCGGGCCTAGGTAGCGGGGTGTTACAAGGATCATAGGCATTACATATAGAGAGAGAGGTTCCTTCAAGAGCAATTTCAGATTTAACATCCTCACATATTGTATCTTCATTTGTTTCAGGTTCACCACCCTTAAGCAAAGCATTTATCTGCTTCATCATCCATAGCATTCTTGCTTTCTCTAACCAATATCATGTCATGCTCCTATTCTATCAAAGCACAATATTGTTAGTTACAAGACTATTGTTTTGTCTTGGTAACTTATTGTAATGAGTTAGTTAAAATAACTCGTTCATGATGCTGCTCTTCATGACACCAATTCTGCCCTTCATGCTGCATCTCTCCCTGAAGAGTAAAATTAGATTGTGGAGGAGAGAAGAAAGGCTCAGATTCTAAAAATGTCATATTCATGGTGATATATGTGCACTTGGAGATGATCTCACAGAAATGGTATCCTTTTTTTTTTAATAGCATATCCTAAAAAAAATATAGCAAACTGCACATGGGTCAAGCTTAGTGCGCTAATTTTTATGAAGATGAATAAAGGCCACACAACCAAATATGCATGGTAGAAATAACAATGCAGATGACAGAGTAAAATATCTAGATAGAATCTGCAATGGAGTCTTGAAATCCAATATTCTTCAGGGCATTCTGTTTAATAAGTAAATTGATGTAGTAACTACATTAGCCTAATATTTACTTAGCACATTTGCTTCAATCAATAAAAGGCTATTTCCAATATATGTTTAGTCTTCCATTTAGCCATGCCATTTTGTTGTGGCATTTGGGCATATGATGTTTCATGGAAAAGGCCATTTTTTTGGAAGTAATCTTGAAAATTTTGATTGACGTATTCACCGCCATTATCAAATCGAAAATTTTATAGATTCGTAGAAAATTAAGTTTGAATCATAGTATGAAATGCCTTAAACATACCCAACATCTCATCTTTATGTTTCAACAAGTACAACCAAGTCATTCAAGTGCAATCATCCACAAAAAGTTACAAACCAGCAATAACCAAGAGTAGTAGTAATTGGGGAGGGTCACCAAACATCAGAGTGAATCAAGGTAACAGGAGTACTACTATTATTTAAGTTACTTAGGGCATGCAGGTAAAATGTAGGAATGAAAATAAATTAGGCATCAAGTATTTCATATAACTGAAGGATAGGTGTCCAAGCAACGGTGCCATAACTAAATCTATTTCACCTTTGTATTACCTAGCTAAGTGGCTTATCTTATTAGCATGACTAGGACTGAAGTCATCCATGTAATATAGCCCCTCTCTCTTAGTACCATGCCCATTGATCTTCTTGGTGCGAATGTCTTGAAGTAGGCAAAAAATAGGATACATTAGTGTAACACAATTGAGCTCTTTAGTTACTTAACCAGCAGAGGGGCTATATTACATTGGGCAAGGATTTTATTTCATTAGCAATTCAATTTTTATTGATGGCTGTTCTCTATGAGTTTGAAGAAAAAACCTAGCCCTAATTCTCTAAGGAGAATTACCACACTCCTCTCTTCTCTCTTCCTCGTTCTTCCTTTCTTCTCATCCTAGTTTTCTACTCTTACCAGTAGATAGTCTGCAATAGGTGTGAGGATACCCTGAAAAACTAAAAAAGTGGTATATTTATGTGCGTTTGATGTGAAAGAGTAGGGGCTTAGCTGGTATTCTGCGGAACAAGTATCTGTTATGAATCAAGAGCATCAAATTTGAGCAATCCATCTAAGGAGGTTCCATGTAACCTAACTCCATCGTCGGTATTTAGCCTATTGCAACAGTAAAGTAAGTATTTTCTAGATATTGACAAAAAATTTATTTTAAATTTTAAATCTATTGTGTTATCTTTATTTCCCATGATCCTTTATTCAATTGATCAGATGCTTGGTGGGCAAATTTATTCCACTAAAAGAAACTATGAAACTAGAAACTTAAAACATTTTAAGAGAAAAATTACAAAGTCATATTATTCTAGCATGTTCTAAGATTAGAATTTTATTTTTTAAAAAAGATAATCAAGCACTGAAAATAGGAAAATTAATGCTACAGGAAGTACCTATATTTGTTAACAACAACTACTAATCTACTCCTTCTTTAGTTTGGAAAGAGTTTTCTTTCTCTACTCCAACATATAGATATACAAATAAGGACTACCTACATTTTAGTAGCATAATTTTGTTAATTTGCATTGTCAAATTATCCTTAACAACATAAAAAATATTTTATTTAAGATAAGCAAATTCATACCTGGGACATAAATAGCAAGGCCAACAAAATGTCTTCAATTTAACATGAATTCAAATGTCTTCAATTTGACATGAATTCAAATGACAAAATAGATCATGCTGATCTTTGAAAGAAATATTATGCTTTTTCTACTTCGGTTCACTCATTTCAATGCATTTTTCTTTGTAATCTACATACAAATTTCACTTCCTAAATAATGTTGTTTACTTAAGGTGTATCATTTCTTACAATAACTCAGATTTTTAGTTCAATATGTTGTTATCCCTGGAACTGTGCATACACTAGAGCAGCATAAACAAGGACATTTAAGTAGAACTCTGAGAAAAAAAAAATAATGAGGGCACAAAAGTGGCTAAACATACAAGATAAGCTAACAACCATACCTTTTGTCTATAGCAACAAAATAAACAGACAACAACCATCCACTATTCATACTTGGGAGAAAAAGGCTGTTAGAATATTTTAATAAAATTAATATTTTCATAATTACCTTAATTGTTTTGTAAAGGTTACAAAAATAGTTACAAAATTTTATGTCTTTATATGTTGAGGATTACAAGTTAATGGCATTATATTTTATCATAAATGGCGGTTAATTTGGTGGTCACAACCTCCCTATTGATTGAATATACAAATATATATGTGGCTGTTTTAGAAATATAATAAGAGAGGATGTTTTATGTTTTATATAACATCTATAGAATATTGGGAATAGAAAGGGTGTAGAGATTAGAGCTTCAACTCTCCTAACAGTACAAATTACTGAGAGTTACAGCATTGGAGGCTGGACTGTTGTATCCTAGGGGTGACATGACCAAAGACTGCTACACCGGCTGAATCATTCCGCACTGGCGTAAATCACCTTAAAGAGAACGAGAAATCCGTACTTCAATCCACCTCTACGCTACTATTATTTTGTATCATTCTGATTTCATCTTATAACATAATAGTGTATATGTTTTGTGTGATTATTGAATCTTACATTATTCTATTTTTAGTTCCTAATTTATAAGTAGGAACAACAATTTTAAGGTAATTCATTATATGAATAAAATGTTTTCCTTTGGTTCAAGATTGTAAATGTGGAAACCAAATTTTATTTGGAAGAGTTGGAGCAAGTAAGAAAGTAGAAATACTTTGAGGTAAGTATCTTAAAAGAATTTGATTTAGCAAAATGAAAAGAGTTAGTGATAGGCATCTAGTGCAGAAATTCCAATGCTGGCAAAAATTCTCATAATATAGTTTATGTTGTAGATATCCTTTATTGTCTATAAAATAGATTTTTTTGGTGCAAATATTGCAGTGAGAATAGTACTATATACTTGAGATTGCTATCTACTTTTCTAATAGTATAAAATGAAGTGAACTACTTTTTTTTATGGAAATATAAATATATTAATATTGATCAAAAGGAATATACACGGATTACTAGTTTAAAGTCAACGAGACTACAAACTAGTGGTTCCCAATACAGTCCGCAAAGGTAGGCACAACATTAGGGTACAAAGTAAAAAAAACAGTGTACACATGTGTTTTACTCTTCTTTATAATCTCTAACGGTAGGCATACCTCATTCTCAAAAATGGCCTTATTATGAGCATACCAGATGTAGTAGAAAGTGGCTGCCAAAACAGTAGACTTAGCCTTAGTAAACCACGAAGTACTTCGGTTGGTGCGCCTAAACCACCTAAGACAGGTTTTGGCTGAATCTAAAGTATTCGGTAAACCTAGCCACCTTTTTACTTCCGTCCAAATAGTAGCTGAAATTGAGCATTTGAAAAAAGATGATTAGACGTTTCCAGATGTGCCTTACACAAAGGACATGACAAGTCATCAAGCCTGAACACAAGTGTATCCTTGGTCTTAAGCCCACCCTTAGCACACAACCAAAGAATGAATGAGTGTTTAGGTGTCAGTCCCTGTTTCCATATGGTATTGGCCCAATACACCATCTGTGCAGTTGATCTCAGATAGTCATAAGCGCGGCTGGTGAAAGAATTAGTGCAGATGGCCCAAGAATGAAGCAGATCAGCCGCACAGTTAATATCCCATTCGTGCTCCGATAACATGTCTGTAATTGCTAACAGTCTACGAAATAAGGGTGAGTGTTCCCTGTGATGGTCGATCTCCCAAACAGATTTACCCTTCAAATAATAGTGTCACCCATTTGACCCACAAAGATTGTTTCTTCGTTTAGATGTCCCAAATGATTCTAGACAGTAGTGCTCCATTCCAAGTGTCAAGTCCCGCAATCCAAGTCCACCCTCAGTTTTTGGGAGAGAAATATTCTTCTAGGCAACCAGGGAGTTCTTTGAGTCCCACAAAAAATCCCTAGCCATCCTATCCAACTGACAAATGATAGCCGTTGGCATGGGGAGTATAGATAACTAGAAACACTCAACCCCTTGGAGAATAGATTGGATCAGTTGGAGGTGCCCAGCATAAGAGAGAGAACGAGCGGACCATCAGCCAATGTATGAGCCAATGCGATCAAGCAATGGTTTGTAGAAAGTGAGTCAAATTTTACCATTCATGATTGGTAGCCCAAGGTAGTGGAACAAGAATTCCCCGATAGGTATGCCGGTAGTTTCCAGAATATTCTCCTGATCATTCATATGGATCCCAGCAAGAAAAATATTGGACTTATCCTTATTGATTTCTAGACCCGAGCAACTTTTAAATTCTTCCAGGCAATCAAGGAGAATGGGAATAGAGGAGCAATCACCCTTAGCAAACAATATAAGGTCGTCCGCAAAAGCAAGGTGAGTAATCCTAAGCCCCTTACACTTGGGATGATAGTTGAATATGCCGCCAAGTGTGTGCACTTTGATAACCCGTGAGAAATATTCTAAGCAAATGACAAATAGCAGGGGGAGACCGGATCCCCTTGGCGTAGACCTTTTGCTCCAGTAAAGAAACCATGGACAATCCCATTGATAGCAATAGAGTACGAAGTAGCCATGACACATTGCTCGATCCAGTTCACGAAAAGAGGAGGGAACCCAAGCTCCGTAAGAAGATCCATTAAGAAATCCCAATTAACTGAGTCATAAGCCTTCCTTAGGTCCACCTTAATAGTACATCGAGGAAAAACTCTTGTTCTACTATACATACGCATAAGTTCTTGAACCATCAAGATATTATCAGTCATGAGTCTATCTTGTATGAATGCCGACTGTGATGTGTCCACAAGGATAGGTACAACCAGTTTAAGTTTGTCAGCCAGAATCTTGGAGATAATCTTGTATACCACGTTACAACAAGAAATAGGACGATAGTCACACACCTTCTCATCATGAAGTGAACTACTAACTAAACATTATGTAGATGTTCATGTCTTATGCCTTATGCTTTAATGGTCCTATATAAAAGTTGATCTTTTACACCATAAGCATTGGATTAGAAAAATCACGAATATCTTAGCATAAGAAATAGTAGGGGTTTGCCTTCATTCAAAATTATCCAAATACAGTGACATATAGGTTACATCTCTTGGCAAGATGTTGGATTTGCATTAAATTACTAAAAATGATATCAATTCTTTAAGTGGAGATTCAGTTTTGATTTATTTAAAAGTCTAAAGAAAATTTGTTCATTTTTGTAATTCGATAATTCCTTATGGCGCACTTGTCATTTTTAAATAATATATAAGTGGATAAATTACTAATAGGTTTTGTGCCTTTAAGTATCAAATTACAAAGAAATTTTATTGTATTAAAAATTTAGTATTGGAAAAGAATTGAGGTTTTACTATGTTCATTGATATTATTATCATCACTTATACGTGCAGTATTTGTTTCACTTTTCTAGCGTATTGCATTAGATATTTTAAAATGCTCGGTTAATTTTAGTGGTATGTGAAATGATTTTGCTTTGGTGGCATTGTTTATATATTTTTTAGTGGAATGTTATTTATGACTGGCTATGGCTATGGCAATGGTAATATTCATACTCTTTTAAAAATAAGAGCAAGATGTTATTGTGATTAAGCCACAAAAAGGTCATAAGTTACTAAATATTGCCATAAAAAAGGTTAATGGTGAAAAACTCATCTAAAATCTTTGTTGAAGACGTTATATAAGTCATATCACAATGTTTAGGAGTTTTTGTATGGAGACAAAATATATACCAATGATATAATGAACAAGCATTCTGTAAGGTATTGGCCATCTTTCATACCAATAATGTTTTTTATTACATATTCATTTAATATTAAATAAACAATTATGAGAATTTTACTATTATTCAGTATTTTATAGTAGCGAATTGATTAAAAGTTTGTGATGGCCAGATGACTTTGAATATTACACATGTTATTGATTGATCCTTCTCACTAGAAGGTATCAACTAAAGTGAATTTATGAGCACCTATATGAGCTTCTAGTAGAAGTTACAAGCCACTTGTGAAGTGAGTCTTAATTATAAGATAGTATTTGTGCAGTTATTACTTTAACAAACACAAGATAGTTGTGATATTTTAGTGTTGATATTGGTGGACTGGGATTATATTATGAATTGTGTTTCCACCATTAATGGCAAATATGAGAAAGTTTAAAGTTATAATACGTGTTATGCATATTTGTAAAATGTGTGTGAATGCCATCTAGTTTTTGAGATTTTATAACTTGACCTTTGTGATAAATATAATTGTGGATAATATATTTGACGAGCTCAAAACAAATGGTTAGTTTTACATCGAGGGGATGTGATTTGCACAGCTACCTATGAGGATACCCAATTTGATGATTGGAGATCCCAAGAGTCAAATTCAACGGGAAAAATGAATCATAGGGTAGTTGGTGGTGAAACATGCACATTAGAGTCTATGATGTAATATCCATCCCCTAAAGTGCAGTGCATGTATCCTGTAACGTTGAAGGTTAAGTTATTATTAACTCTTAATGAAATCTATTACTCTTATGAGTGGGGTGTCATAGTTACATGAGCACCCTTAACAAATTTCACCTATATGAGTGTGAAAATGGGGCCGCTTCCTAGGAGAGTTGGGCTTAGTCTCTAATTTACTCATGAAATTGGGATAGAGCACAAGGCCATAATGTGTTAGTTAGAAAAGCTCAAATGACACCTAGATTGCCATGTGTTAAGTAGTTTTTGTATCATACAAGTAGCCATAGTTCAATATATTAATTCACTACTAGCTCTGGTACTTGAACTACTGAATCACTAAGTGTAAGTTCAAAGCATAGCAATCTACATTATGCATGAAGGTCCGTCCTTGCCCAATATTGTCATATATTTTATTTTATTAATATATTTCATGTTAGAGTATTTAACTAAAATTAATATTTTCATAATTATCTTATTGTTTTGTTAAGGTTACAAAAATGATTACAATATTTCATGTCTTTATATTATTTATCATAAGTAGGGATTGATTTGGTGGTTACAACCTCCCTATTAATTATTCTTTGAATGTATACGTCTATATATGTGGCTATTTTAGAAATAGAATAAGAGAGGATTTTTTTTTTTTTTATGTTTTATATAACACATACAGAATATTAAGCATAAGAAGGGTGTAGAGATTAGAGCTTCAATTCTCCTAACAGTGCAGATTAGTGAAAGTTATAGTGTTGGAGGTTGGACTGTTGTATATTGGGGGTGACACAACCAGAGACTGCTGCACCGGCTAAATCATTCCACAGTGAAGTGAATAGCCTTAAAGGGAGTGAGATATCCGTGCCTAAGTCCACCTCTACGCTACTATTATTTTGTATCATTATGATTTCATCTTATAATATAATAGTGTATATGTTTTGTGTGATTATTGAATCTTACATTATTCTATTTTTAGTTCCTAGTTTATAAGTAGGAACAACAAAACCCATTCAAATATAGCTTATCAATTAAAAACAAGTCTAACTTTGCAATTCTTTCACTGGATGGACAGTAGAAGATAAAGTAAATTGATGTAATTTACTTATAGATGAACATGTAGAGATGCAATAATCTAGATGCTTGAGCAAAGTTAAGTGTAGTCTCTACAATTAAATTGAAAATATGAGAAGCAATTACATGTTATAGCACTGCACAATGAAAACTAAATGAAAAAAGGAACTAGCTAAATCGTTACCCTAGTCAAGAGTGTTCGTATAGAAAAAAGATGTCATAAATTACCCAAAAGATTGGAGTATTGTGGGAAAATCCAAACCAGAATACCTTAGCAGAAGCAGTCCTAATACTAGGCTCCGAATGGGTACTTATATTAGTACCATCCTGATAACCATAATCCTCGTAAGAACATAAGATATCTTCTGAAGCAAAATCAAACCACTTGGAACCCGGTGTATTACCTTTTTTGGCCGATCCAGATGCCATTGACAAAAACCATAAAAAATCAACCTAGGGTTTCCAGAAACACAAGTAAAAGTAGACAGAAACACCAATTTATTTGAATCTATCTATGGATTGCTTTGCTTGTGCGAAAGGTTAACAAGAAGAAGGAAATTTTGGTCTGTATTGAAATCTGCATGAATCTATGAGTCATAGTGGGTGTGACTGTGGAGGCCCGAAGAAAACATTTTTGGAGTGAAAATCATGGGGCGGGGTTTAACTTTCTATAAACCGAGATGTATTTCTAAAGTAAGTGGTCATTTGTGACTTCTGAAAACAAAAGAGGGGAGACGGAGAAAATGATGATGAGTGTTACGATCAAGCATGGTAATTGTTTTAATTCTTGAATATAAATTTTCTTCTATTATAATTTGTTTATATATATATATATATATATATATATATATTGTTATAAAAATAGAAATAGGATATTTGAAGACAAAGCAAATGAAATATATTTCTTAAACAAATTAATTATCAAAAGTAATGGTATGTGTGTGTGTGTGTGTATATATATATATATATGTATTTAGACAAATTTGGATCGCTAAGAATATTCTTTCTATAAATTTATAGCATTATATTAATCAAAATAATTCTTATGAAAGCTAATTAGAATGATGTTGTGATAAAATATGAAGCTAATTAATTAAATCAACATTTATCATATACAAATTAAGTGCACACATATAAAAACCTAGGATGTATACAGATTTTTACTTAGAAAATCAATGATCTAGCTGTTACATGTGCTAATAAAGTTGGAATAAGTTTTCTGACCAAGTTTGAATATAATTTGATATATTTTGTCATATTTTTCAGTGTAATCTCTATGTAATGACCCAGAAACCCTAACACATTTATAAACATAAACATATCAAATTAACAATTCAACCATTAGATTTGTTAAAACAGTTTAAAAAAAAAAAGTATTATTACCAAATTTGAAGGTACCCAAACTTAAAAAATTATGACAATATATAAAATTGTCACTTAATTTTATACTTATATAACTTCATAGTACACGACGCAAACATATTGTCACGTACAATATTGTGTGAATGTGATCTTTTTTGTGATTGATTATTAACATTGTAGATTATTTAAAATTTTGTAATATTATTAAAGTTGTCACTTAATGCTACACCTAAGTGTGATGTAATGAGATTGTCATTAATACTTATATTATAGTGGCAAATGGATTTTAATTTTCCATTTAGCTTGAATAGTTGTCCAACTGAAATTCAATAAAGTGAAATTTACTTTACTTAATTTTAATAAAATAATTTCACTTTATGTTATATCAATACAAATACATGTCACATTATTCCCACCAAAATTCAATAGTCATCTTTCAATTAAATAAAGTAGCTTTATTAAATTTCGAAGCTATTCCCAAGTATAGCCTCAATATTTTTATATAAAAATAAAGTACTAAGTTATTGTTTAACTAAAAAAATGTTATTGTTTAATTACAATGATTGAATTTCACTTTAAACAAATGTTAATTAATAGGTATAATATACTAATTAATTTTGAGATATTATACATAAAACATGCCAGATTATGTAGCAAAATATATCTGACTATCTTTAAATTTTGTGATAATATATATTTTTTAAACAATTTTAACAAATTTAACAGTTAAATCATTAATTTGATTACTTATCTTTATAAATACGTTAGATTTTTGCCGATTGTATTGAGATTATGCTATATAATATAGAAAAATATATTTGATTACCATCAAATTTGGTCATAATACTTTTTTTTTGTAATTTTAATAAATCTAACGGTTGAATCATTAATTTGATATATTTAGCTTTATAAATGCATTGGATTTTAGGCTCTTATATAGAGATTATGCAAGATTATATGGCAAAATATATTCAATTACCTTCCAATTTGGTCATGATACTTTTTTTTTTAGCAATATAGAGATTATATTAGATTATGTAAGAAAATATATCCGATTATCTTTAGATTTTTTTTTCATGATACTTTTTTTTATCAATTTTTACAAATTTAATAATTAGATCATTAATTTGATATGCTTATCTTTATAAATAAATTAGGTTTTAGCTCTTATATATAGATTATACTATATTATATGGCAAAATATATCCGATTACCTTCAAATTTGGTCATAATATATATATATATATATATATATTGCAATTTTAACAAATCTAATGTTAAATAATTGATTTGATATTCTTATCTTTATAAATGCATTAAGTTTTGGCCACTTATATGGAAATTATACTATATTATGTAGCAAAATATATCCGATTACATTCCAATTTGAACATGAAATCTTTTTTTAACAATTTTAACAAATCTGACACTAAAGGCTATTTTTCTTGTAGTGAAATATCTACCATCTACCTACTTTAGTTGGTATTTTTGTAACACTCCACACCCTAGATACCTAGATAGGGCAGGACGTCGCCCCGTCCAAAAGACCAGGGGTCTTTATAACGAGGAATAAAATAAAACAAAAACTGCTAAATAAAATTAAAAGAATAATTCCATTACATCCGAAAGCAAAACTTATACAAGTCTGGAAAATCAAAGCTAACAAGCGTCTCTTGAAATAAATTCAAAACACAACTAAATAAGTAAATTGGAGCTCAACCCTAGCTTCACCCCGCTCACTGAAAGCAATCCCCTGAAAACATGATATAAAAGCTGTGAGATTGACATCTCAGTAAGTCCCGTGTGTGCAAATGTCAGTTATAACCATTTCATGTATGTAGGTTTATCAAAACCACAAAATCGTGTTTGCAAGCCAATCTCATCAATAACAGTCGTATAAAGGAGCCTTGCTCAATAAATCCAAAACAGTTCACAATAAATCACTGTTTCATCACAATCACAATTCATTAAATAGGGATTAGCAAATAATTCAACAATATAGTAACATAATCCATATCATGGTTACCACCATGATAGCTTCCCAATGTATTCTTTCAACAAATGGGGCAGTGGGGGCACCGCCCACTAGGTGAGATACTCCTCCATCTCTTCACCCAATACTCCGGTTGTCCAATCCAGATCAACAATATCCACATGGACCAACATGCTAGCTCGGACCGGCCAGACTAAGTAGTACTGTCGCCTCTCCAAGTTGGGTTTATCTTCTAGAGGTGGCCTCCTGCCAGAAGACTCACTCTTACTCTTCGAAACTAGTACTACTAGCCTACCCTCGCTGAGTACTCAACGTTCCCCGAATAAGGGCAGAATCATTTTCTCTTTTTCGAAAGTCTTTGATTAGTTTGACTGTAAAACATGATTTTTGTAAGAGCATTTTCAAATCGTTTGACAATAGTGTAAAAAATCATTTTTTGAGTTTGAATAAATAAAATTTATTAAATTCGTTTTGAAAATAAAACATCCACATTTTCAATCCAAGTCTCACAACAATCCAGCATAACTCATCATTTTTAGTCAAGGCTCAATCCTTGTGTCAAAACATCATATTGACATCAATTCCAAATAGCATCGTAAAAATTGCTTGCAAACAAGTATCATTTATCAAAACAGTTAAGTAGGGACTTACTTAGATATATCACAGCCAAATACAACTCAATCGATTGCTCTAATTTCCACTCCTTCCTTATCCAGAGCAAATAACCCCGCAATTAGGATTTAATCGTTCCACCCATTATTTCATACAACATGACTCTTCATGAGTTCGTTATTTACCTAGCATCAATGGTATTTAATTCACTAAATCACAATATAACTTTCCTTTACGATTCTATTGATCATGACCATGCATTGATCTGGATCAATTCATCACATGACATCTTCCATATTAAGCTAACATAAAATCATCATAAATAGCCCCAAAAACATTAAAAGATCCAATCTTTTGCCTATTTAGAATGGATCTAGATTCATCATGGCAAGATACATCAATGTCCTATCTCATACATGCTTTGTCTATGGCTTTCATCAACATGCTCATCAATCTAATATATTCATGCTTTCATACTAGACTCCACAGGCATCCTTAAGTCAACATTTTGAAGTTTAAGACCTTTTAAATCAATAAAAATAGGATCTTGATTACCTCTTAGCGATTTAGACATAGATCACGGTAACTCCTTGTTGACTAACTTGAGTTTGATCAATAGTTGAAGAGTTTGGATCGCTTGGATGACCTTGATCAAGACTCCCCAAGGAATGGGTAAAATCAGTCCCTTATGATCGAGATTTAGGAGAAGAAGACGAGAGGAATTGAAGAGGAGTTGATGAAGAGTTGAGGAGTTGCTTACCTTAGAGTTGGTTTTCAAGTTTGATGGAGTTTTGGTGCTGTTTTGGTCCAGATGTGAAGGAGGGTTAGCGGCTGGAATTTCTGAGCAATGGAGGGTATTTAGGGTTTAGGTGTTTGAAGAAGTTTTGGCCTTGCTAGGGTTTCTTGATCAAAACAGAAAATTGTTCAGCTTTGGTGTTCTCTAGGGCTGCCGAGATTTTGGAGGGCAATTAGGGTTGGTGGTTGCAGTGTTTGTGAAGCTGAAGGTGCTGAGATTCTGGACAGAAAGAGAGGAGAAATTTGATTGGTTTTAGGCCCTTTAATAGTAAAAATAGGAGAGGAAGAATGGCCTTTGTGCAGCTGTTTTTCTACTTGATAACTAGGGAACTTTTGTGAAGATGTTGTGTTGAAATTTATGGTTGAATTAGGGCTGAAGGTGGCCGAAATCTGGGGGAAGAGGAGAAGGGAAAATTACTGATTTTTTGGCTGCTTCTTGGACGGAATTAGGAAGAGAAAGATTAGGGTTTGTGTAGCTGTTTGTGTTGGTCTGTTGGAGGGGTTTTTAATGTGGGGTTTTGGCTGGAAATTTCATGAGAGAGAGAGAGAGAGAGAGAGAGAGAGTGTGTGTGTGTGTGTGTGTGTGTGAACAGTGACAAAAATTTTGAGGGTCAAGGGGCTGAGATTTTGGTTTCCTTTTGGCTGAAAATAAGTCCTAATTGATTAGGGTTTTCTTGGTCAATCCTAGCTAGGTTTTGAAGAGTCTTTTGGTAGGTTATTTCTCTTCATTGTGGCGGCAGTTTTGAGAGGATTTTCCAAAAAATCTTAGAGGAGAATTAGGTCATCTAATTAGGAAATAGTTTAATTAATTTCCTATATTGAATTGGGTAATAGCTATTAAATAATTATTAGGAAATAAAAATTCTTCTTTCCTATTCATATCTACTGAAATTTTCCCTAAAGGCTTCGAAAATTCCTGGATTTATCTAAGAGATAAATACTTCATTTAAATTCACCTCTAAGCCTTTTTATTTCCATCAAGAAAATATTATTTGAAAGAAGATAAAATATGGGAATTTATTTACTTAAAAATATTACCTATATGCTTTCTTATAGATATTTTTCTCTACTAATATATTATTTAGATATTGCTAAAAGAAAATCTATAGTAGTAATCTTTAGAATTCTCTACAAGATTATGATAAGATATTGGAACCAAAAATCTAATTTGTTCTCAAATATTTTATAAACTAATTTTCAAATAAATTACTCTCCTAATTTATTTTTCTTTTCCCAAGAAATTAATTTCCTAGTGGCTATTCTCCTAGGGATTTCAGCCAAGCTAGGGAAAAATTAGGGAAGGAAGAAAGAAAATAAGAGAATGAAAATGATTTGAAATAGCTAGGATTCAAACTCAAGCCCGTCAAGGTTTAGATGCCAAGCTTTATCCACCAAGCTACATTTTCTTTCTAAATATTCTCCTAACAACTCCCTTGATTTCCTCCCGCTTGATTTACCCCTTTCTCTAATAAACTCTCCTCAATAAATGAAAGCTCAAGCAATCCAACTACTTCAGGAACAATTTAATTCATGCAATCCACAACTAATATTTTCATGAAAAATAATTCAAATCATCAAATGTGGTATAACTCAATATGACATGCATGACTTCTCCCCCACTTACCAAAGACGGTATAACATGGGGTATTACATCCTCTCTCCCTTAAGGGAATTTCGCCCCAAAATTCAGAGTGCTATACCTTTAGAGCAAGTTCAGGTATTTTTTCTTCACCCAATCTTCGGTTTCCCATGTTGCATCCTGAGTACCATGATGATCCCACAAAATCTTCACCATGGGTATCTGTTTACTTCTCAACACCTTAACACTCCGATACAAAACCTTAATTGGTTTCTCAACATAGCTCAAATTAGGCTATAGAATCAATGGCTCCTCATTCAACACATGCTCTAGGTCAGGGATGTATTTCTTCATTTGGGATACATGGAACACATCATGAATTCCTGCTAATCCTTTCGGCAACTCCAACCGATACACTACAGGTCCAATCTGTTCGATCACGGGAAAAAGTCCTAGGTATCTAGGACTTAGCTTCCCTCCTTTAGGATGCTTCAGAATTCCTCTGCTTGGCGTTATCTTTAGGAAAGTTCAGTCCCCTACCTGAAACTCCAACTCCCATCTTCTATTGTCGGTATAACTCTTTTGTCGACTTTGAGCGGTTTTCAGTTTCTCCTTTATTATCTTCACTTTATCGGCCATTTCCTCAATATTCACTTCCCCAGACTTGCTGATTTGTCCATCCTCTGCCCATCCCCAATACAAGGGTACTTGACATTTTCGCCCATATAACGCTTCGTAGGGTGCCATCCCAATCGACGCCTGATGACTATTATTATATGCTAACTCATCGTAGGGTATACAATCTATCCACTTATCTCCAAAATCCAACACACACGCCCTAAGCATGTCCTCCAATATTTGGATGACTCTCTCGGACTGTCCATCAGTTTGCGGATGAGCAGTTGTGCTAAGCTTCAAGTCGTCCCCATTGACTCTTGAAACTTGGTCCAAAAACTGGAAGTAAATCTGGGATCCCGGTCGGATACAATACTGGTCGGCACTCAATGCAATCTAACTACTTCACGAATATATGTCTTGGCTAATTTTTCCATAGAATCCCTTACATTCACCAGATCTTAGTCAATCTGTCAACCACTACCCATATAGCATCCTTCATAGTCTTAGACATTGGTAATCCAGTAACAAAATCCATCGTCACCTCTTGCCACTTCCACTCGGGTATAGGCAACGGCTGTAGCAATCCGGCTGCCTTCTTGTGCTTCGCTTTTACTTTCTGACAGGTCAAGCAAGTAAAGACGTATTGCGCCACGTCTCTTTTCATTCCCGGCCACCAATAGGCCTTTTTTAGATCTAGGTACATCTTAACTTCTCTCGGATGAATGGAATACTTGCTCTTGTGAGCCTCATCCATTATCTTTCTTTTTAATATTAGGTCATCCGGTACACATAGTCGTTCTTGGAAATATGTCACTCCTGATTTATCAGTCCGAAATTCCTTGCTTCCTCTCTTCACTTCTTTTGCCTTGAAAATCTGAAACTCTTGGTTATTCCATTGAGCCTCACTAATCTCTTGCCTCAGCTCAGGCTCTAATCTCAGGTTACTCAAGCTAATTTTTCCTTCTCCCACTTCTGCCTTTTTCCCCAAGATATCTTGTACTACTTGAATCTCTTGTACCCTTAAGTTAGCCATTCTCACTTTTCGACTTAGCGCATCAACTACCACATTTGCTTTCCCCAGATGGTAGTTAATTAGACACTTGTATTCTTCCAAAAACTCCATCCACCTCCTCTGCCTTAAGTTTAAGTCCTTTTGCGTGAATATATACTTCAAGCTCTTATGATCTATGAAAACTTCATATTCCACCCCATACAAATAGTGTCGCCATTTCTTCAAATCAAACACTATCGCTGCTAACTCCAGATCGTGAGTCGGATAGTTTACCTCATGCGGCTTCAACTTCCTTGAGGCATAGGCGATAACTTGCCTGTCCTGCATTAGCACTGCCCCCAGACCTTCCTTAGACGCATCTGTGTACAAAGAGTAGGCCTTACCTTCCTCGGGTACGCTCAGTACTGGTGCCGTCATCAATCTCCTCTTAAGTTCATGGAAGCTTTTCTCACACTTATCATTCCAGACGTATGGCACGTCCTTCCTTAGCAATTGGGTCATTGGTGTCGCCAGCGTAGAGAAGTTCTTAATAAAACGGCGGTAATATCCCACCAATCCAAGAAAACTCTTGACTTCGGTCACGCTCTCCAGTTGCTTCCAACTTGAAACTGCCTCGACCTTCGATGGGTCCACCTTGATTCCATCTTTAGATATCACATGGCCAAGAAAAGCCACTGAATCCAACCAAAACTCATATTTGCTAAACTTAGCATAAAGTTTATGCTCTCTTAATTTCTCTAATACCAACTTTAGATGCTCCGCATGCTTCTCGAGACTTTTAGAGTAGATTAAGATATCGTCTATGAACACTACCACAAACTTATCCAGGTACGGCTGGAAAACCCTGTGCATAAGATCCATGAAAACGACAAGTGCATTAGTTACTCCGAATGACATCACCACGAACTTGTGGTGGCCATATCTCATGTTGAAAGCCGTCTTAGGAATATCCTCCTCCTTGATTCGCACTTGGTAGTAACCTTGTCAGAGATCCAACTTAGAAAAGTAGCACGAACCTTGCAAATGATCGAACAACTCATCGATCAAAGGCAAGGGATACTTGTTCTTGATTGTGAGGTTGTTCAGGCCCCTATAGTCTATGCACAATCTCAAAGTCCCATCCTTCTTCTTCACGAACAACACTGGGGCTCCCCATGGCGATGTATTGGGTCTTATGTACCCTTGCTTAACTAAGTCTTCCAGTTGCTCCTTCAATTCTTTTAATTCTGCGAGCGCCATCCGATAAGGAGTCTTTGACACCGACTCCACTCCCGGAACTAGATCGATGGTGAACTCGACTTCTCAGGAAGGTGGAAGAGAAGTAAGTTCGGCCGAAAATACGTCTACAAAGTCCTTCACCACTTCGGTGCTCTCCAAAGTACACTGGTCCTTGGGTTTATTGATCAGATAAGCCAAATATCCCACACAACCCTTCTTCATCATTTTTCTCGCCTTTGTGCCTGCTATCAAGAATTTCAACTCCCTCACCTTCCTCCTGCTAAACTCTAGTACGTCGCATCCGGGTCTAATAAACTGCGCGGTCTTGGCCTTGCAATTCACTCTTGCTCCATGCTTTGCTAGCCAATCCATACCCAGAATCAGATCATAGTCGTCGATGGGTAGGATTATGAGGTCTGCCTTCAGAATCTCTTTTCCAACCACAACATCTCACCCTTGCACTACTTTACTCGCACTTCTTTGCCTTCCCAAAGGTGTACTCACTAACAGGGTATAAGGTAACTCTACCCCGTCCCAACCCAAATAGCATGCACACTTATCGTTCACATATGAATGAGTCGATTCGGGGTCTATTAAAACATAAATAGAGTGACCTTGCACAGAAAGCGTACCTTCAACAACCGCTGAATCAGCTCCGACCTCCTCCCAATTGAACGCGAAGACCTTGGCTTTCACTTGAGGCTTTTGGCCTCTTCCTCCATTCGTCCCAATAGGGGCTCCTTTGGCTACCCCAATTGGCTGCGCCACAGCTCCCGGCCCTAGCCTAAGTGGTCTTGGGCAGTTGTTCCTCAGGTGGTTCGAGTCACCACAATTGAAGCATCTTCTCGCCACTCCCCGAGACCAGCAATCCCTTTCGACATGGCCTCACTTCCCACAATTCTGATACATTGGTGCACCCGACATAGGACCTGGTAGTGCTGTCCTGGGTTGTTTCCCTTTATTTCCCCATTGCATCAGGACGACAAGTTGTTTGTGAGTCGGGGGTCTCATCGGTGGTCGGCTCGGTAGGAATGGCCAGTTCATCAGCCGATTCCTATCCTCATTTTCCGTGCGGGTCGCTGCATCCACCGCGGCCGTGTATGTCACTGGAGGAGCTGGTGCCAGTGCCTTCCTCAAATCTTGCCTGAGTCCCTTCACAAATTAACAGGTCTGTTTCTTCTCGGTATCCACCAGACACTTGCAGTACTTGGACAACTAAGTAAACCGGGCGGCATACTGAGCCACGGTAATTTCCCCTTGCTTGAGAGTCTGGAATTCATCTTCCCTCTTCTCCACTATCCATCGTGGTACATATTCTGCTCGAAAAGCCTCCACAAAATTCTCCCAAGTCCAGTCATTATCTTCCCTCTCCTAGTCTTCCTGGACCCATTGCCACCAAGCTCGAGCAGGTCCCCTCAGCCTAAATGCAGCAAATTTCACTCTCCTCTTTTCAGTGTACTGCAGGGTTGCAAAAATATCCTCCATCTGTTCTATCTATTGCTCGGCCTTTTCATCCTGCTCCACTTCTCCTTGAAACGACGGAGGTTGGAACTTCAAGAATCGCTCCAAGGCCTCATCCTCCCTCTTAGGTGCCCTCTTATCCACATTGTCTACCTTCTCAGTTAAGTTTTGCAGAATGGCAGCCATCTTATCGAAGGCCTGCCCCAGGGTCACTTCTTTGGACCCTCCCGATGACAACTCCTACTCCTACTCGGAATCCCCTTCCCCTCTGTGTTGATTGCCGTGCCCGCTCAGACTCAAGAGCCGATGACTCGCTCTCTTGAGCAGCCCTACCTCATCCTGCGGCCCTACGTCTCGGTGCCATCTATTGGCATCCAATACAAGGTTCATTAGGGGAAAAGTTCATGGCATGCAATAAATTAACTCATGATTTGGAAAGAATTTGCAAGTTGATGAGAAATAAATTTTGCGAATGATACTCCAAAGGGCATAAAGAAATCAATAAGATTATGCTTTCCTTAATAAAATCTAACTTAGTACAAAATAAGGAGGTATCCTACTAAGTACTTCTTTTATTCTTGCAAAACAAAATTCAAAATAAAAGAGTAAACGCTAAATCAAATAAATAAACAAACATATCTTCATGAAAATAAAAGAGTAATTTCTAAGGGTCCTATAAAGTCTAAGCTTCACTAGAGTCACTGGAATCCTCAGAAGTCTCAGGGGAATGTTCCACTATCCATCCTGCATTGCAGTTGGGATGATCTCGGACACAATCCTTGGCGAAACCAAAAGATCGAGGCTTCTTCTCGGGCTGACCCAAAATGTACCCCTCATCATCCCTACCCCTCGACTTGGCCCTCAAATCTGCATCCCTAAGTTGTTCCATGGCCAACACCACTGCACTCTTAAGCCTCCTAGATTCCGTCCCGTGGGACTCACCTCCTAGAAGTGTTGGGATTCCTCCCTCTATGGATGGGGTCACAGGTGTATCATTACTAACCTCCCCCTCAATCTCAAGTCCCCTAGCTCCACTTCACTCAGGATTTATCCACCCTCAGGTTCCCTCTCTGACTTGGATGATGAGGAATCTAGTATGGGTATTGGGTTACATGCTTTACCACCTGCGAGACCGCACATAAAAGGCCAGTCTCGGGTTACAACTGCAGATCTTCTAGACATCCTATAAAAGAAACACAAAGAAATCAGAATTAAATCTCAACTCTTATAGGTCAAACACCATTCAACGAACCACGATTCCTAAAGTTTAGGTACCATTCAATCAAACCAATTGATTAAACCTAGCCTCTGATACCACTTGTAATACCCAACGCCCTAGGTACCTAGATAGGGCAGGAAGTCGCCCCGTCTAAAGGACTAGGGGTCTTTATAACGAGGAATAAAATAAAATAAAAACTGCTAAATAAAATTAAAAGAATAATTCCATTATATCCGAAAGCAAAACTTATACAAGTCTGGAAAATCAAAGCTAACAAGCGTCTCTTGAAATAAATTCAAAATACAACTAAATAAGTAAATTGGAGCTCAACACAAGCTTCGCCCCGCTCACTGAAAGCAATCCCCTGAAAACATGATATAAAAGGTGTGAGATTGACATCTCAGTAAGTCCCATATGTGCAAATGTCAGTTATAACCATTTCATGTATGCAGGTTTATCAAAACCACAAAATCGTGTTTGCAAGCCAATCTCATCAATAACAGTCGTACAAAGGAGCCTTACTCAATAAATCCAAAACAGTTCACAATAAATCACTGTTTCATCACAATCACAATTCATTAAATAGGGATTAGCAAATAATTCAACAACATAGAAACATAATCCATATCATGGTTACCACCATGATAGCTTCCCAATTTATTCTTTCAACAAAGGGGCAGTGGGGGCACCGCCCACTAGGTGAGATACTCCTCCATCTCTTCACCCAATACTCCGGTTGTCCAATCCAGATCAACAATGTCCACATGGATCAACATGCTAGCTCGAACCGGCCTGACTAAGTAGTACTGTCGCCTCTCCAAGTTGAGTTTATCTTCTAGAGGTGGCCTCCGGCCAAAAGACTCACTCTTACTCTTCGAAACTAGTACTACTAGCCTACCCTCGCTGAGTACTCAATGCTCCCCAAATAAGGGCAGAATCATTTTCTCTTTTTCGAAAGTCTTTGATTAGTTTGATTGCAAAACGTAGATTTCGTAAGAGCATTTTCAAATCATTAGACAATAGTGTAAGAAATCAATTTTGAGTTTGAATAAATAAAATTTAGTAAATTTATTTTTAAAATAAAACATCCACATTTCCAATCCAAGTCTCACAACAATCCAGCATAACTCATCATTTTTAGTCAAGGCTCAATCCTTGTGTCAAAACATCATATTGACATCAATTCCAAATAACGTCGTAAAAATTGCTTGCAAACAAGTATCATTTGTCAAAACAGTTATGCAGGGACTTACTTGCATATATCACAGCCAAATCCAACTCAATCGATTGCTCTAATTTCCACTCCTTCCTTATCCAGAGCAAAATAACCCCGCAATTAGGATTTAATCGTTCCACCCATTATTTCATACAACATGACTCTTCGTGAGTTCATTATTTACCTAGCATCAATGGTATTTAATTCACTAAATCACAATATAACTTTCCTTTACGATTCTATTGATCATGACCATGCATTGATCTGGATCAATTCATCACATGACATCTTCCATATTAAGCTAACATAAAATCATCATAAATAGCCCCATAAACATTAAAAGATCCCATCTTTTGCCTATTTAGCATGGACCTAGGTTCATCATAGCAAGATACATCAATGTCCTATCTCATACATGCTTTGTCTATGGCTTTCATCAACATTCTCATCAATCTAATATATTCATGCTTTCATACTAGACTCCATAGGCATCCTTAAGTCAATATTTTGAAGTTTAAGAGCTTTTAAATCAATAAAAATAGGATCTTGATTACCTCTTAGCGATTTAGACATAGATCACGGTAACTCCTTATTGACTAGCTTGAATTTGATCAATAGTTGAAGAGTTTGGATCGCTTGGATGACCTTGATCAAGACTCCCCAAAGAATGGATAAAATCAATCCCTTATGATCGAGATTTAGGAGAAGAAGACGAGAGGAATTGAAGAGGAGTTGATGAAGAGTTGAGGAGTTGCTTACCTTAGAGTTGGTTTTCAAGTTTGATGGAGTTTTGGTGCTGTTTTGGTCCAGATGTGAAGGAGGGTTAGCGGCTGGAATTTCTGAGCAATGGAGGGTATTTAGGGTTTAGGTGTTTGAAGAAGTTTTGGCCTTGCTAGAGTTTCTTGATCAAAACAGAAAATTGTTCAGCTTTGGTGTTCTCTAGGGCTGCCGAGATTTTGGAGGGCAATTAGGGTTGGTGGCTGCAGTGTTTGTGAAGCTGAAGGTGCTGAGATTCTGGACAGAAAGAGAGGAGAAATTTGATTGGTTTTAGGCCCTTTAATAGTAAAAATAGGAGAGGAAGAATGGCCTTTGTGCAGCTGTTTTTCTACTTGATAACTAGGGAACTTTTGTGAAGATGTTGTGTTGAAATTTATGGTTGAATTAGGGCTAAAGGTGGCCGAAATCTGGGGGAAGAGGAGAAGGGAAAATTACTGATTTTTTGGCTGCTTCTTGGACGGAATTAGGAAGAGAAAGATTAGGGTTTGTGTAGCTGTTTGTGTTGGTCTGTTGGAGGGGTTTTTGATGTGGGGTTTTGGCTGGAAATTTCATGTGTGTGTGTGTGTGTGTGTGTGTGTGTGTGTGTGTGTGTGTGTGTGAACAGTGACAAAAATTTTGAGGGTCAAGGGGCTGAGATTTTGGTTTCCTTTTGGCTGAAAATAAGTCCTAATTGATTAGGGTTTTCTTGGTCAATCCTAGCTAGGTTTTGAAGAGTCTTTTGGTAGGTTATTTCTCTTCATTGTGGCGGCAGTTTTGAGAGGATTTTCCAGAAAATCTTAGAGGAGAATTAGGTCATCTAATTAGGAAATAGTTTAGTTAATTCCCTATATTAAATTAGGTAATAGCTATTAAATAATTATTAGGAAACAAAAATTCTGGTTTCCTATTCATATCTACTGAAATTTTCCCTAAAGGCTTCGAAAATTCCTGGATTTATCCAAGAGATAAATACTTCATTTAAATTCACCTCTAAGCCTTTTTATTTCCTTCAAAAAACTATTATTTGAAAGAAGATAAAATATGGGAATTTATTTACTTACAATTATTACCTATATGCTTTCTTATATATATATTTCTCTACTAATATATTATTTAGATATTGCTAAAAGAAAATCTAGAGTAGTAATCTTTAGAATTCTCTACAAGATTATGATAAGATATTGGAACCAAAATCCTAATTTGTTCTCAAATATTTTATAAAATAATTTTCAAATAAATTACTCTCCTAATTTATTTTTCTCTTCCCAATAAATTAATTTCCTAGTGGCTATTCTCCTAGGGATTTTGGCCAAGCTTGGGAAAAATTAGGGAAGAAAGAAAGAAAATAAGAGAATGAAAATGATTTGAAATAGCTAGGATTCAAACTCAAGCCCGTCAAGGTTTAAATGCCAAGCTTTATCCACCAAGCTACATTTTCTTTCTAAATATTCTTCTAACAAGTCCCTTGATTTCCTCCCACTTGCTTTACCCCTTTCTCTAATAAACTCTCCTCAATAAATGAAAGCTCAAGCAATCCAACTACTTCAAGAACAAATTAATTCAAGCAATCCACAACTAATATTTTCATGAAAAATAATTCAAATCATCAAATGTGGTATAACTCAATATGACATGCATGACTTCTCCCCCACTTACCAAAGACGGTCTAACATGGGGTATTACAACTTTGTTAGAAAAATAACAGGAAAAACTTTCACTCTATTACTAACAGATTACAATAAAAAAATAGTTACCAATTACTCAAATCTTATTAATAATCTATTGGTAAATATTTTTTCACCAATTCACCAATATATTATCAATAGATTACCAATAGAAATAGCACTAAAAAAATACACACATTTGATAATTCTTTTAGTAGTTTATTAGACATTAATTTAATATATTTCCAATAGATATTTCAATTAGTAATTTTGTTGGCAACAAATTTTCCATCACATTACCAACTATATTACTAACAGAAATATCTACTTACCATCCACTTCAGTTGGTATTTCGTTGGTAAATCGGCGGGAAAAACATTTCCTCCATATTGCCAACTGATTACCATAAAAAAAAATAGTTACTAACTACTCGAATTTTATTGGTAATTTGTTGGTAAATATTTTTCTATCTTTTTACTAACAGAAATATCACTAATAGAATATACACAATTAGTAATTTGTTAGTAAACAACTGAAATGAATCACCTTCCACATTTGTTAGAAATTTGTTAGTAATTTATTAGGAAATTACCACCTGAACTTGGTTTGTTAGGTACGGCCAGTTGGTAATTAGCCTTTTTCTAGTAGTGATCTCAAGTTTTTCCTAAGAAAAATAATTCTATTCTACTTTCACCGGTAGTTTGGTTTGTGAAATTGAGAGAATACTTAAAAAAGATAAAAGTTTCAGCATTGTATGCATTTCATCGTAGGAGCAGACATTTGATAGGACTTCCAGTTAGCACAACTTCAGAGGTTATGGTTCAAACAAGTTCCCACCAATCTACTAAATGCTTGAATCCAATTATTACCACAGTTTCTTTTATTCCTAGAAGAAACAGTAATCATCCAATCCTAAACTCTAATTTAACTTATATTTTCTACTACGCTTGTGTGATATTCGATCCTACAACATGCTTCCCACCCCCCACAAAAAAAAAAAAAAAAGGGAAACCGTTAGATTCATTTGTAGATGCCTAGGCACCATATGCTATTAGGGAGACCTAATGGTTTTTAGCACAAGTAGATCTTCCCTTAATGGATATAGGTACTTTAAGATTTAAATCGCAACGTCTATGCATACCGGTAAAACTTAAACCTAAGCATAATAGCATTCTTTATCATCTTTTGTCATCATGAACATATTAAAAAGGGAAGAATTCTTATGGAACATAGCAGAGTTGCAATACTAGGATGTAGTTCAATAGTCCAACAATGTTTGGGAGTCACAAAAATGCTGAAATCCTATGTCTCTGCAATAGTAGCCGATGCTACATTCTGCAATCCACTTAATGGTGATCTTATCAAAAGACTAGCAAAAAAGCAAGAAATCTTGATCACCATGGAATAAGGTTTAATTGAAGGTTTTGGATACCATGTAACTCACTTTTCAAGTCTGATAGGAATTTTGGATGAACTGATAATTGCTCATTATATACATATTATTTGTGTTTTAAAGTATTTAGAATTTTCTATGGATTGCTACTTAATCCCCCATTTTCTTCTTGTTCAATGTAGGTTGAAAAGATTTGAAATTAGAATTTGATTTAAGAGGAAAAAAAAAAAAGAATGGAACAAGAGCTAAACTGAAGATACGCGGTGTCGTGGAGGTAACCATGCACACCACCATGCATCACCTGAATATCAAAAGTTAAGTTATTGAAAGTCCATGATGCTATGCCCAACATTATCCACATCGCCATGCACTCTCAGAATTCAAAAATGCTAAGATTTTTGGGCTTCAACAGTGCCGTGCAGTTCATCTTCAACACAACCGTGCATGTTTCTAGTACACAAACAAATCAAGTGTCACAACATCATTTTAAAGTAGAATATAGCATATCAAGGTATGTACGGTGACGTGCAGAACACTTTCCACGGTGCTGTGCAACATCGCAATTAATCCCTATTTTGCAATTTTTAAGGCTATTCACGCTCAACCTATAAATTCCCCTTTATAATAACATCTAAAGGAGAGGGCAAAAGAGACAAGCGAAGTAATATTGAAAAACCCTTTGGAAGCGCAAGGAAAAGTCAAGAAGAGAATATCAAAAGTAGATTAGAAGAGAAAAGGAGCACACAAAGGAGGATTGCAAAGTAGAAGAGAAACAATGTCTATCAGTTTTCCCTTTCTCCCATATGTAATATGAATTTGTGAATGTTGAATTTATTTGAATTGAGTTGTAATTAAAGGGTCATACCCTATTTTACTCTTGGATTAGACGATTGCTTGATCAATTGATTTCTATTTTGAGTATTTTATCACTTGGGTTTGATTGATTAGATTGGCTATTTAGGTAATTTTTTGTACTAAACTTGAGAAATGATGTAGGAGATGGGTTCCCTTTTATGTTAATCCAATAGATTTGTTTTCTCTTGATGAAATTGAAAAAGGATTTGGGGGATTGAGAACTTGGTGATAGATGAGGATATTGGGTCACCTAAAGATAGGAATTCTATGGCTTTTTGGCTTAGATTTTGATTTCCTTGATTTCTATACATTCTTGTGTTTAATTTGTATAATAGAGATATTTATGAATTAGGTTCAATGATAGGAAATTCATTACTTGAGAGAGAGTGAATTTTGTAATATTTTGGAAATCTTACCAATACTTGAATATGACTTCAATTGATTGAATGGTATTTAGTACTCAAGTATAAATAGGAGAGTCTCTTTAACTATATGGTCAATCTCCTTTAATCTTACCTTTGTAATATCTAGACTTTATCTTGTAAGTTGGGTGATGTAATCTTGTGGCACTCCTTTGTAATTAGTTAGTAGAATTTAGTAATTTTACTTCTTCATTTTGATGAATTGAACAATGAAACTTAGAGGGAAGCAGTGGTATTTAACATCATTTTCTAGGGATCTTCAATACTTGCCAACTAAACTCTATACTACATAATAGGTATACTTACCTAATTGTATGTGTGTATTTGAGTTAAATTAGTGTTTTAATTTAAAACTTGAAGTGGGCCTTGAGTATAATTCTTTATATAACATAAGCCACACGCGCAACACACGACATGAACCCATCAAGGTAAAGTTTCACCAACGACTTATTTTTTTTGTTTTGTTTTTATATTAATCATTTAATTTTAAGGTGATATTATTACTCTTTTTGAAATTTACTACAGTTGAGATCAATAGTTCTTACTCATAGATACATTGACCATAGAGCACCCACTGAGCAAATAGAAGAAGCAAGTCTATTTTCAAGACATACTTGTGCCACTATTCTATATATCAGTATTAGGGAAGCCAAAAAAAGCCCTTAAACATCAATGAAGCCATATGTTGAAAAAGTATAATTCCTAGAGCCTTCTAGATACTTTGATTTAACCATTTCTTTTGCAAAGAAAACTGATGGGCATCGATCATGAATACAATTTCTGAATATTCAACAACATATAGAGATGTTTGCTTATGATAGTTAACTTAGATGGCAAGCTATATAACAATATGTTTTGGCCTATAATAGCAATTTCCTCCTTAGTGAATTAGGGGGAGGGGGTTAGTGTAACTTCAAAATTTGTGAATATATAAACATGCAGTTCTTCGTCTACATACTATATTAACAAAAGAATTTCTTTTGTGAGGGATGTTTGGGAAGATGTTTTGCACCATTCCACAATACTTCTTTGCCATATACCATTACATTAAAAATTTATACCATGTTTTTTGCAAATTGACCTTTCGAAGTACTATGGGTTTCACATACATTGGTAAAACTCGAGTCTATCTAACAATTTTCTGTACCCCAAAGTAGAAAAAAAAAATTAGCATGGAAAATAACAACAATATATAAATTCTAAATTGGGATTCAAGGAGTTCTTCATTTTTGCTCCAATTGGAAGAACGTTGTAAGCTCATGAAATACATAATTAATTAATTGGTTGGAGATCATTAATTAGCTATACCAGATTGGAGATGTAATTTTCTAGCCAGTTTCTCTCTGTTAGGAATACAAGCAACAGATGCATGCAGAATTGTTATTACCAGTGTAAGATATTGTTATTTATATTTTTATCCCAGATGAAAAGTTTATTTACCTCTTTGTGGACCTTTTTTCTATATATAGAGATAGAGAATCAACATTTTATGTAAGAGCAAGTGAAGGTTCCATCTAGCAAAAAAAGAAAAAAAAAAGTGAAGGTTCCTATTAAGAGTTTTTAAATTTTTATAATTTCCTACGTGGGCCGTTTTTCCACTATCCTCTAGATGTAGCTCTCTACTATCCTCTTCAGCATACATGTTTTTTCGTAGATATATGTCTATGACGAAACTATAGATACAGGTCTATAACCGAATCTTGTGAATTTGTGGTATCTTATGTGCCACTAATTTTAGCTCAACTAATTATGTTATTATTTTGTTGGCTTTATTGTTGTTGTAGCAATTGGTTGAGGTGGTTGGTCAGTTGTTTGCTGTCTAGTTCTTGGTTAAGAATCTTGCTACTTTTACTCAAATGGGCTGATATTGTTGTTGTTAGGTTGATTTGTTGTTGTGGTATTAAAGTTTTGGTGGTGCAAGATTGTTCTATTACTGTTATTCTTGGTTTCATTGTTGAATCCATTAGTTCAGTTTCTTCATAATTTGGCATGAGAGTTTGGTTTTCTTTTTCCTCCCTCTCTTTTGGGTCAGTAATGGCTTATATTAAGCATAATATACATGATACCAAGTTTCTTCTATGGCAAACTAGAATGAGAGTAATTTTAACATAAAAGGATTTGGAGAATGCTTGACTAAAAATAGATAAAGTGCCAACAAGTATGACTTATGAAGAGAAGGAGAAGATAAACCATAAAGCTATTATTCAGATTCAGCTATATCTCTCAAATGAAATATTACAAGATTTTCTGTTAGAGAAATCTACTTTAGTCTTATAGGAGAAGTTGGAAGCGATGTGTATGAAGAAGAATTTCACTAATAGACTTTGATTAATGCAGCAACTATACTCTTTCAGATACACACAATGTAAAACCATGCAGTTGCATGCTGATGAATACAAGAATATTGTTGTAGATTTGGAGAAATTGGAGGTCAGGTATGATGAAGAATACCTTGCACTTCCTCTACTATACTCGCTGACAATATCATTCACTAATTTTAGAGACACCTTGTTATTATATGCGCGTGACATCATCAAATTTAAGGATTTTCAAGAAGCATTATTGAATAAATAATCAATTGATAAAGATACTAATGGTACATCTTCAAGTAATCTAGGAAATGGTCTTCTTGCTTATAGTAGAAGACAAGAGTGAAACAACAATGACAACAGTCAAAGGCCAAGTGATCAAAGTCTAAGTCAAGATACTAAGACATTATATGTAACTGTTGTAAGAAGAAAGGCAATATCAAGAGACATTGTTACATGTTGAAGAGGAGAGATTAATCTGAAGTGCCGAAAAATAAGAAGAAAGAAGATAGTAGTGATGTAGATGTTGTGCAAGAAGAAAGTAAAAGAAGTGCCATATCATAAATACAATTAATTTATATTAGGATCATCCAAAGAATAGAGTTTTCACTTAAGATGTTCCTCTCATATGAAGCCTCATTAAAAATAGTTTTTCTTTAATGAAATTTTCAAAAAAGAGTTGTGTTAATAGGGCAACTATGCTTCATGCAAGATTGTTGGAAGAAAAATAATTAAAATCAATATGTTGGGCTGAGTAACCAAATCCTTGACAGATGTTAAAAACATTCTAGAGATGAAGAAGAACATGATCTCTGTATATATGTACCCTTGATACAAAAAGTTATTATTCCAAAGGTTCTAACGGAGTTCTCAAGGTCAGTAAAAAGGTGCTAGTTGTGATGAAAAATAGAAAACACGGAGGAAATTTATATATTCTTGAAAAGGTCTATAGTTGTTGGTGGAGTCACCAAACTATGGCACATATAACTTGGACACATGAGTGAAAAGGGGCTAATGGTTCTGAGCAAACAAGGTCTCTTTTGTGGTCAAAGTACTGCCAAGTTAGATTTCTATAAACACTGTATGTTTGGAAAGTAGATGAGAGTTTCCTTCAGCAAAGACATTTATAGAACTAAAGGGACTTTAGATTACATCCATTCAGATATTTGGAGCCCTTCTAAAGTTCATTCACTAGGTAGAGCTAGCTATATGTTAACTTTTATTGATAATTTTTCAAGGAAGTTTTAGGTGTATTTTTTGAAGTACAAAAATAAAATATTCAAGAAGTTCATGCGATGGAAGATATTGGTTGAAAAGAAAATAGGAAGAGAAATCACCTGTCTATAAACCAACAATGATCTAGAGTTTTTTTTTTTTTTTTCTTTTGGTGAAGAATTCAATGAGTTTTGCAACAATGAAGGCATTGTTTAGCATCGAACAGTTGTTGGAATACCTCAACAGAATAGAATAGCTGAACGGATAAATACACCTTGATCAAGAAAGCACGATGCATGCTCTCAAATGCTAGCTTGTGAAAGCAATTTTGAGAAGAGGCAACACTGACGACAACTTATTTGGTAAATAAGTTACCATCGACTACTATTGAGTTGAAGACTCTTGATGAAGTTTGGACATGTACTTCTAATTACTCAGATTTAAGAGTATGTGGATGTCTTGCGTATATTCATGTTGATGATGTAAAATTTGAACCTAGATACAAGAAATGTATCTTTTTAGGCAATTATTTTGGTGTTAAGGGATATAGGTTGTGGTGTCTTAAAATATCAACGTTGTTTTAAATGAGATGTATATGATAAAACCAAATAAGGAAAATTCATCTTCAATGGAACCTAGCTCAGAAAAAAATCCTTCGAAAGGGTAGAGTATGTGACTAGGTTCTCAAGATCATTATATTGAATCCTTAGTGCTAACTCAAAGTAAAAATACTAAAAATGAAGTTCTGAAAATCGGACCGGTCATCGAATCGGTGAAGCAACAGTTCAATGGTTCACAGGTCTGATCGAGTTAAACCGTGATCGAATTAGAATGTAATTAAATATATTTTTAATATTATTTATACATAAAAATATTATTTATTATTATATATATAATAAAAATAAATAAACAATATAAAATATGTCTCTTAAAACCAATAGATTTTAAAACATAAGAATAAATTTATTTTCTTTTTTTTAATTTCAAATTGATCGGTTTTGACTAGCCCGGCCAGTTCTTAATCAGTTTTCTCACTGCAAATTTATAATATGTAAAGCTGTGGGGTAAATTGCTGTGGGTTTGAGAACTCAGCATAATAAGGTAAGTAGCTATAATTTTTTGTTGACTTCTTGGCTGCTTTGCCAGAGAAGTATTTGTGAAGTAGTTTATAGTATGGCTTTAGGTTTTTTCTTAGGTTTATTAACTAGGTATAGATCTTAGTTTTAGAGTTTTAGGTTTAGTTCATAGGTTTTGTTTGATTCTTATTGTCTTTAGAGTAGATTTTTTATAAGAATGAAATGAATTATTTATAGGATCTTGGGTTCAAGATTTTATGGACTCTTAATTTCGTGCACGGGTTCTTATGGAGGCCTCTCATCTTCTTTGTCAAATGACTCAAATCACAATATGTCTGTGTCATTTCAATGTTCACCGAAGTATTCAAATTGATCCGCATCCCCAATAGTTACTGATTTAATTCGTGTCTTTTTTATTTCTGGGTAGAAGAAGGAAACCCAAGAGAAGAATCAGGATCGGAACATCGCAGGGAGCTGAGCAGGCAAAGCAGGCCGGTTTGGTTATTCGGGACGTGGTTTCGGAGAATGGAAACTCCCATAACTGGAAGGCCTACTTCTACGTATCCCCCTACAAGTGAACCAGGGAGACTCTACAGGAAATCGGACGGTCATTTCTGCAGGATCGAATTATTGGTGTCAGGGAAGAGTGCAGCGTGAGGGAACAAGATTTTGGGAATTTTTAGAATTACTACATAATGAAGGCGCTAAAGAACATTAGAGACATATATGGGAGGTTTTACTATAGATTTCCTGAGAGTGCACTCATCTCCGAGCCCCCCTTTCAAAGCTAAACGAAGCCCAAAAGGAAGAAGAAAGACCAAGCGAGACGCGGTGTCGCTTCGGCTCGCATGAGCTATGTGGACTTCTGCTCCACCATCGTCGAAGCAGAAGCCTATCAACTTCGCTCCTTCAAGCCTAGATCAACGCCTCTCATCACCCCCACCATGAAAATTTACAACATCAATAAAGAGGAGCCTGACCCAGATGAAGTTATCAACGGTGAATTCTCCGACTACATTTCTAATCTCCCTGACAAGTGCTTGGCTTCTATTTTCCAGTCCTTGAGCTCCGGCGACCGGAAACGTTGCTCATTGGTTTGCCGACGGTGGTTTGTGGTCGAGGGACAGAGTCGTCATCGGCTCTCCCTCAACGCTCGCGCTGATCTGCTTGAGGTAATTCCGTCGATCTTCTCACGGTTTGATGCTGTGACGAAGCTTGCCCTCAAATGTGACAGCAGATAGAACAAATATGGTATGAAATTGCTTTGCCTTCACATTCTTAGACTCGAAGAACAGCGAATTCTATTCTTTTTGAAATTCCTTTTGTTGATTTGATTTTTTTTTTTCAAAAATTTTATACCCATGAAGGGTTGACGGTCCACCACCAGCTGCAGTAACATTTGGATTGATGGAAAACCAGAAATCGGATGAGATGACCTCTAACGGCGGAGATCGCCTTAGTATGGTGGTGGAGCTACCACTGGGGTTGACTGCTGCTACATTCAATTTGGAAAAAGCTGTATGCAACCATGGACTATTTATGATGGCACCCAACTACTTGGACCCGCAATCCAAGACACTCCAACGCCCTCTGCGTCTCAGCCTCGACTTTGATCATCCAAATTATGAAACTTCTTTAACTGTTAGAATCTCACAGCCCTTTGATTCTCCTCATTCTCTACAGATTGAAGTCTTTGACACAGATTCGCTCTCTCCTCAGCATCGCCACTCTTTGCTGGTACTTTTTTTTTTCTTTTAAAGCTTTTCTTGCAAGAATTTGTTTGGAAGTTGTCAGGGAGCAATATCGAACAGTTTCAAGATTTGATTTTTTGGGCTCAAAGAGGCAGCAGTTGGTGCTTCATTATGTGATTCTTGACTTTCTATTTCTTAAAATGTCTCAGAATGCATAGTCTTTTGTTTTTCAATAGTGGGAAGAAACTTAAAATTTGAAATATTTTCTTTTACTTCATTTTCGTTCCTAGATAAATCTGGTATCAAAATGTTGCGATTGTCAGAGGAAGATGAGAGAAATGTGAGGGAGTTTCAGGAGATCTATGGGGAAGCAAAAGAGATGGGATTTGGAAGAATGTTCCGGTCACCGACATTACTTGAGGATATGGTAAAATGTATCCTTCTATGCAATTGCCAGTGAGTAGGTTTACCTTACTTATATGGTCTTCAATTTAGCACCTACTTTACTGCAGACATATATATGTTTTGTGTGCTCACTTTTTTTTTTTTTTTTTTTTGTCAAGATAAAGAAAATTTTGATGGATTCAGAGAGAAGGAGAGAGGGTGGAAATTAGGACTGTTAAAAATGTATGCGAACATTCAATACTGCACCCTTACATAATTTCATGGGCATAAGGCCTGAAAGTTCGGGACCAGAGAATGAATATATGTCTTTAAGGTTTCTAATACAGGTTTTTAGGATAGGTTAACTTATTTTAAATTAAAGTACTTAAGCAAAAGTAATGTGCATTAAGTTCATGATCATCTATGAAAGAAATTCGCAATTTGTGCAAATTATATTGGCAGATTTTATATAGTGGTTAATTCTAATTTGAATATATGTGCAGAGACTGTTATTATGTATTGAAAAATTGAAATAGATGTGGAAGAGCTGCTGGAAGACTAGGCTATGGAGTTAAATGAAAATGGAGAAGATGAAGTCGTGAGAGAAATTGATGTGTACTTCAATCCTGCTATTGATCCTAACACTAAAGTAAAGCTTCAGTATTTACACACTTTGTAGTATAGTGTTGCTTTTTCTTTTCCTTGAGTAAATGTTTTTTCTAAATTTTTTGGGGGGCAAATTTCAGCTTTATGTATTCCAGTATCCATTAAGGCCATTGTGGTGATCGTATGAATTGGATGAGCTATGAAAAGGGGTGCGTATTGAGTTATCATTCTTGATATTTAGCTTTTCGATTTCTAATTGAGAAACAGAAGTTTAGAACTATTGGAGCTAATATTTTATGCAGTGCTGTAGTCACTAGAAATGTATTTGCTTTGTAGGTGAGGGTTAAGCCTGGAAGTGCTGAAGTAGAGGTTGATTTGGCAGTTGATGTTGATTCCAAGAATTATGACCGGGATGCTGATCCTAGAGCTAGAAAGGAAAAGCAGGTTTGCTTTATTTTGTTTACGGCTCAAGCTAAGGTTTCAAAGCCTTTTGTTAGTTATTAGGAAAAGGAATTGTAGTGGAGTCATTGGAAGAGATCTTTGCTTTCACTTTAGTCCTTGAATATGCATTTGTGAACATGTAATATGTTGCATTTCTCTTCCTTGATATTTAACATCCTCCACATTGCTGCCTTGCAGGTAGCTGCCAGAGGCACATATTCAGTTGTCTTAACACGGAAAGGACATTTATGGACATGGGGTCAACTATGGCCTCCTGATGACATGTATACTCTCTTTGTGATTGGCTTTCCGTAAAGTCATTATAGCTTACGAAATTGGACTTAAATTTTGTTTGTGATTTCTCCTCTGAACTTGCACAGAAAGCAAATTTCTACTCCTGTTCGAGTACAAGGTCTTGAAAGTGTGAGAGTGATTGCTATCGGAGCTTTCCATAATTTGGCTTTCCTTGATGATGGAGCACTAATGGCGTGGGGTAATAATGAGTATGGACAACTAGGAACTGGTGATACTCAACCAAGATCACAGCCTATTCCCGTTCAAGGGCTGTCTGGCCTTACATTGGTTTGTATTTCTGTGCAGTGATTGTTTTCCTAAATCTTGAAAGGCCTGCTTGTATTCGTATAACAATTAGCAATTGAAATTGCTATCCGCATTTTCTTGCTATGTGATATTTGAAATCTTAAGCCTCATAGGAATAGGCAGAATCACGAAAACATTTCATGGGGAAACTATGCTAAAGTTTTAATGAAGTGAAGAGCCAGATGTTGTATGACAGAAAAACCAATCGTATTCCAGGCAAACTGTAAGTTAATAGAGATGTTCGGTAAAATTAATGGAGCTATGTGATAAGTGTCATATATCTCCCTTGCTTTCTCCACTAATTATATTTTTCATTCTATGATATCTAATATGTCATTGTGTTTCTTAGTGATATACTTCAACTCTAAGGGTAACTTTCTTTGCACTCCTTTTATTTGGTTAGAAGGTAAATGATGTCACTTTTCTTTTTCCTTGACTTTGTTAGCGTTGAACGATCCCAATTTGCAGATGGTAGTTGTTTTTAAATATGAAAAACATCAAAAAAATCTATATATTGTATCAGTTATGTGTGGGACAACCTAGAATCCAGTCAAAATTCAAAGCACTCTGGGATCAACCATTTTCTTACTCACAGTCATAGAAATTATAAACAAACAGTTAAAAAAGGCATCACCTGAACTGTCTTTCCAAGATAATCACCTCTCATTTCCTTATCAAGGACAGACTAAAAAGAATAGAATAAAGTAAATTCTTTAAGAAGTAAGCATAATTCCATAAACCAAAGCACTGAAAAGTTGGCATCCAAAGCAAATAACACCTAATCACCTGATATATCTTCCCAGTGGTAATGTTGTTATCCCTGGTAAGTGTCACATCCAAAAATCGCTCATAATTCCCTAAATCTAGATCAACCTATTAAAAGATTGCAAGGTGACACTAATGAGCTTCATACAAACAAAGCTCCCAAAGGATATCAAGTCGGCCTAATCAAAGCATATCATGGAGAATAGAATATACCTGGGCTTTTCCTAAATGTTTTGTAATTTTTAATCCAAATCATTTTTTTTAAACAAATCTCATAGAAAAATAATTTATAATAAAACATAAATTTCATAAAAAAAATTTCTCAATTTTTTTAAAAAAAAATCATAACAAATATTTCATATACAAAATTTATTCAATTCTAATAATATAAAATTTCAAATTAAATTAAAAATTTAATTATTTTTAAATTAAAATTATAACCTACATCACCAACTACATTTAAATAATAAAAATTCTCATAAAAATTAAACGAATTTTTGCATACCAAATTTACAAAATAAATTTATAAATAAAAATGAATAAAATATCTAAAATTTTAAACCGTGCGGAGCACAAGCATCCAAACTAGTTTATAGTATAGAGTCGGACCGGATTAATGGCCGGTTCCCATCCGACCAGTTGAACCGGTCGATCAAGTTCGACTTTCAGAACACAGCTAAAAACAGTCATGAAGAGCAATATTCCATTGCTAGGGACAAGTAGAAAAGACAGACAAGAATACCTCAAATGTATGCAAAATATAGACTTTGTAGCATTCACTTTACCTACTCCATAAAACACCTTCTTAATGTTAAACCCGCCCTACATTTGATCAAGCTATCAAATCAATCAAGCCAGTGGAATGGATTAAAGCAATAACTCAAGAGTTGGATTATTTGCTCAAAAATCAAATGTGGGAGTTAGTAAGTGGATAAAAAGATTGTTGATTATAATTGAGTCTTCAAGAAAACCATTGAAACTCTTGGGACTGAAAATACAAGATATAAAGTAAGACCCGTTGCAAAAGGTTACACTAAGAAATGTAGAGTTGACTTCAATCAAGTATTCTCTCCGATGGTAAAACACTATTTCATTTGAGTATTGTTGGCTTTAGCTTCTAGGTTTGACCTTCAACTTGAGCAACTTGATGTCAACATAGCTTTTCTTCATGGAGCCAACAGAGACCATGTACATGAGACCGCCAAAAGGTTTTATAGTTCACGGAAAGGATCATCATGTTTGTTTACTAAAAAGGTCTCTTAGTGGTTTGAAACAATCTCCAAAATAGTGGTGCAAGCAATTTGACAGCTTTATGATCAGCATTAGTTACAAGAGAAGTGCCTATGATGCATGTGTATATTTTCAAATTTTTCTTATGGTTCTTTCATGTACTTACTTTTTTATGTTGATAAGATATTGATAGCTGGCAAGAACATCGTTGCATTGAATAAATTGGAAGTTTAATTGAGTGGTGAGTTTGAAATGAAGGATTTAGGAATTGCAAAGAAATATCGGGAATGGAGATTCAGATTGTCAAGAAGGGAAGTCACACCTATCTTAGAGCTAATATATAGAGAAAATTCTTAAACATTTTGGCATGGAAAAGGCTAAGCCTATGACAACACCATTGGCAACATGTTTCAAGTTATCAGCAAAGTTATCTCCACAGACAAAAGAAGAGGAACAATACATGTGCCATCTCCCATATGCTGGTGCTTTTGGGAGTTTGATGTATGCTATAGTTTGCACTTGTCTAGACATGCCTTATGCAGTAAGTGTTGTAAGTTGCTATATGGCTTATCTAGGAAAAGAGCACTGGTAAGTAGATTTTACAATATCTCAAAGGAACTATGAAACTGGGTTTGATATATGGTGTTGATTCCTATGTTCAAGATGGAGTTATGGGTTATGTAGATTCTAATTATATTAGACAAGAGGAGGTCTACCACAGGGAATATCTTTGCATTGTTTGAAAGACTGTTCTACAATCTAATGTTGCACTATCCACAACGGCAGTTGAATATATTACACTCTATGAATGCACTTTGGTTGAAGGGCATGATTTCTAGTTTAGGTTTGGAGGTTGATCCTTCAGTACTTTGTGATAGTCAAAGTGCTATTCACTTGAGTGAAAACCAAATGTTCCATGAAAGAATGAAGCATATTGATGCCAGATTTCTCTTTGTGCTGAGAATGTATTTCTCGAGATGATGTGATGATTACGAAGATAACTACTTCAAAGAATCCTGCAAACATGTTGACAAAGCTAGTTCCAATTTCCAAATTCAAGCACTTCTTAGATTTTATTAGTGTTCTATTTAGGTGATGCCCTCAAGAGGGTATATTTGGGGAAGATGAAGGAAGACCATGGTGATGATTGCAGATACAAGGTAAGGTGAAGATTTGTAAAGGATATTACCTTTTGTATCTTCATCCTACATGAAAAGTTTGTTTACCTCTTTGTGAACCTTTCTTTTATATATAAAGGTGGAGGGGGATGGGGGTCAAAACTTTGAGTAAAAGTGAATGAAGTAAGGTGTCTTTTGATTATTATGTGCCTTTTAAGAGTTTTTAAAACTTTGTGATTTCTTATATGGGCCCTTGAGTAAGCTTTCCTCTTCATGTTAGGCAATCTCCAGTCCTCTTCAGGATGTGCAGCGTTCAAATATAAACTTTATGAAATAAGCAACTATCCTCTTCAAGATACGTGGTCTTTGGTTGTAAGCCTTAGATAATTTAATGATCTTGCTGCCTCTTCTTTCTGAATGTAGGTATATGACCAAACCTCATAAATTTGTGCGTCCCATGTTTCTTGCTCTTCCTCTTTTTATTTTCATTTGTTATTGTCTGGCTAAATTCGTACTCTCTTGTGTGCTGCTAATTTTAGCTTAAGTTATTCTGTTATTGATGTGTTGGATTTATTATTGTTGTGGCTATTGGTTGAGGTGGTCGATTAGAGTTTTGCTGGTGTGGGATTGTTCTATTACTGTCGTTCTTGGTTTGATTGCTAAAGCCGTTAGTTCAGTTTCTTCACAACTAGCACTAGTTTAATCTTATTCTTTAGTTAAAAGTATTGAGATAGAGGGGGGGAGAGAGAGAGAGAGGGATTATGTTATAAGAATCAAAGCACAAGAGTTTCCTATACTAATAATTCAGGCAAGATTAACCCATAATCAATTGTTTACATCTGCTTCTGTGGAGTAGAATATAACCTCTACAAATCATCCCAATAGGAAGCAGCAAAGGTGACTGAAACTTTGGGAACATCTCATAAAACCGTTTAGTCATTTTTCTCCGACTTGCAAGTTAGTTTCATTGCTTAGATATTTAGACAATTGAAATTGAGCACTGTGATTTTTCCCACGCCCTTCAAGTACATTACAAAGTTACAATCAACAGTATTCTCATACCAAACATTATAAGAGGGAAGAAATAAAATCAGAATAAGAAAATGTCCAGATGGCAGGATAACAAGATCTTATAAGTTTTTTTATTTTTTTCTTTTTTTGAATATCTCAATCTTGGAGACTGAAATAATTAATTGAAAGGAAAAGAAGAAAAGGAAAGGAGACGTAATAAATTATTTTAATTTTTGTCAAATTAAGAGAAGTGTAATTCAAATTTTCCTCTTAAAATTTTATAGATTTTAATGCTCTTTTAATTTGTATGAATTCTCCGAAAGTAACCACTAAAAAAACGAAAGGAATAATTGATTTGGAAATCAATAAGGTTATCGGTTCAGTTCTTTCGGGCCAATTGGTCAAATAACTTGACAATACGGTGAAATAACAAAATAAATTAAATTCTGCATATTCTCATAGATCTTATTTTAAAAATTCTAAAATATTTAAAAATATAAAAATATAATGGTAAAATTAGAAAAGCTTTCATCTACATTGACATCAAAAATAAACAAATAAAATGGAGTTTTAAACTATAAAAAGGTGAAATAATTGCAAATAATAATGAATATTTAAAGAATTGAAAATTGGATCATAAATAGTAGAGGTCTTCTATAACCAATTCACTAATTTTGTTAATTTTTGTGCAGTTCTAAAATTGTATCAAATAGAACCAAACCAGAATAAACTAACACTGGACTCATTATTCAAATAGATTGGCTAACTGATTCAACCTTATTCTTAAAACATTGTTCTAGAGGGATTTCAAAATTTTTAATCATACACAGAACACAAACTATGAAATAATTGACATTGAAAATTATGGAACCAATTAATTCTACTCTTAGAGTCTAAGGAATTTTTATTTCATAATTCTTAAATATTCAATATAGGGAGCGTGTGAAGTTATTCATGAAGTGAATTAATATCTCTTGGTAATCCCCCCCCCCCCAAAAAAAAAAAGAAAAAAACCCAAGAAAACAATAGCACCTATATTATTATTATTATTATTATTATTATTATTATTATTATTTAACGAAACACCTATATTACTTAATGTCCTATAACATTATAAAATTAATCGTCATCTCACTTCTTTTCTCTTCTCATTCCTCTCATCTCCTCTCCTCGCCTCTTTCTCTTAGTTTAATTCATGTCTAATTTTTATCTACCAAATTAATGCATGCAATTCAACAATCTTTGATTTAACTTTTCCCCCAAAAAATTCATATTTTCTTTTAGTGAAAGTCACAATTAATTACTTATTATTTTTTCGATTCCTCTCATCATGATATGTTATGCTCTTCTCTCTCCTTGGGAAAAATCAAGTTTGCAATGGCGAAGCAAGCATTAAGAACCTTCCCTTTGTATGATTTATTAAGGAATAATTTATCGCTAAATTAGCTTATAACCTTTTTTTTTTTAGCTTATTAAGCAAACATGTTGTTCAATGATGGTACGGTGTGAAGGGCAATATATTTAATAATTGATAAATTTGCCAAATTTTGAGTTAGGTTCGATTAAGCGAAAAAGAAGGACAAAATTACTAGTTAAGGATTAATATATATATATATATATATATATATATATATATATCATAAAATCTTATCAAATTTAGAAGTGACGAAACACTTACTATAAATTTAATTGTGCTAATTCGGAACTCTTCTTGATTAATAACTTAACAGTATCATAAATAATTTTCTTTATTTTAATTAAAGAACATGAACGACGCTAGTTGTCCATCTTTTATTCATATTAAAGATTTTGTTCTCTAAACTCCTTTCTCAACAAATATTGTGAACAAACACTTTAGATTTTGTACAATTTTTGGAAGGGCCATTTTAACCAATATTTAAATATTTATATTTATTTGGCAATCAAATATCACAAAATGCTCTTTATATCCTTATGTATTCCCAAGGATAAGACTCCATCCCATCTCACACTCTATCCCATAACAAATTCCTTCTAATCTAGGGAGAAATATGATGTGTTTTAATTCAAAGCCCAAATTAGTTCCTTCTAATTATACTTGGTAAATATTAGAATTTATTCTTTCCTATCTTGGTTTTTTTTTTTCCTGCTTAACTATCATATAACTCCCTTAATTCCTTTTTTTTTCTTTTTTGGAAGAAATGGATCTGATATATATTTCTCCAAATAACAAAAGATAAAAGGATTACATGCTAGAGGGATTCATCCAATATATTTACTTCCTTATTCATATTTTTGAAAAAATGAAAAAAATAAATAATATTGTAAATAAAGTAAAGAAGTTCGAATACCCTTAATACTATTCATACTATTGAATTTATCTATATTCACGTCATCTATGTTTTTTCAACATCTTTTGTTTTGATCTAAAATAAAATAATTAAATACATTTTCTCGAAAATTAAAATTTTAATTCTTTATAATCTACGCAATTTCTACTTAAAAAAAAAAAAAAGAACATGAGAAATTTCAAGTTTTATTGCATAATAAAATAGATGCTAATCCATTGTATTCCTTAAACAGTCGCATCTTATTTAAAAGATTTCGTGTTATTGAATGTTTGCATTAATCTATGAATCCTATTACTAACATTTGTAATTAACAAGGATAATGTAATAACTTAGCTATAGGGCTGGTTTGATAAAATTAAAATATGAAAATTAAAAATTGATAATTGAAGTATTGAATTATAAAATCTTAAATTTGAATTAATTATAATTTATTTTTATACTATATTTTATTCTATTTAGATTAAATATAAAATAATATTAATTATTATATGAATATTTAATATACTAAAAATTCATACTTAATTAGTAACTTTTATTCATTAAACATTTATAATAAAATTTTAGTACATATTAATTAATTAGTGATAACAAAAATCTGTTATCAAATATAACTAATTAATTAAGTATTTAATATTATAAATTATCAAATGTACTTTATAAAATAATTATTTAATTAATTGAATTATCAAACAGGCCAAACACTTTTTAAAATTTTTATAACAAGTCAAAATAGGACATTTAGTTACCAATAGAAAGAATTTTTATTTTAAAAAATAAAAAGAAAAAGAAATTTTTGAATCATTAACTTATGTGTTTAAAGAGATTCCACCTAGTCGTCCTTACTGTAAGCATTAGGGTTTTTTATCAAATTAGGGGCATTTTAAAAAAGACACCCACAAGTAGCCACGTACCAATTTTGTGGTAGCCACCCAGAGGGGCACCTCCGTCTGGGAGACACGATATGCACTGAGACCTCGCATCTTCCAGATACCACAAAAAAAGGGACAAATACGACGTTCACTATTACGACGATCATAAAACCGTCGTATTTAGTTACTTTATATGACGGTTGTATAACCGTCTTATTTGATAGGCTTTATATGATGATTTACTCAAAACTGTCTAGTTAACCAAATGCAATGGCTTAACTAAACCGTAGCAATAGATTCGAACTAAACCGTTGTATTGGGGTAAGCTCTATTATGACGGTTCTTTTAAACCATCATAATTAGATGAAATAATAGTATTTTAAATTTAAATTCTCTTTTTCACAAATACTATGCTTTGCAACCGTCGTATTTATTCTGGATAAAATGACGGTTTAGGCGGACGTTTCTGTTCGAATTATAACAAAATCAATCAAAAGTAGTTTGAATATTTATCTAATTATTTTCAAATTTGGTCACAATACTTTTGGTAATGATTTTAACAAATCTAACGATTGGATTATTAATTTGATAACCTTATATTTGAAAATACACTAAGGTTTCTTGCTTTTTGAAAATACACTAGTGGTTAGATCATTGATTTTTTAAATAAATTTTTTTTACATCTTAAGTTTCCATATAGTTGTATTAAAGAGTTTGAATTTCATTATATTAGTTATTCTACTATATATATATATATATATATATATATATAGTTGTTTATATGTGTGTATGTGTGTGTATATATATAGTATATTATCTTAATTATTACATTCATTCATACATATACAATCTATGTATAATTATTATTGTGAAAGTAAAATTTATATAATTTTATGTGACACATAAAATAAAATTCACTTGTTAAATAATTGTTATTGTTAAATTCATTTTTTTAAATTGTAATTAAATGCGATGGTTGATAGTAACCGTCATATTTAATGTATTTCATACGACGATTAATAACAAAATCGTCATATCGGGCTAAATTAATATGATGGTTTGTAGATAATCATTGTATTTATTTAACTTAATACGACGATTTGTAGTTAACTCGTATTTACATGAATTTAAAACGATGGTTATTGCATAACTGTCCTAATTATTTGCATTTAATATGATGGTTAGTGCTAACCATCGTATATGGTCTTCATTACTCCATCATCTTCAAATTTAGCCTCATTTTTCAGTATTCTTCTTTTGCGGCGGCCTGCATATTTTGCGAAAAACTCTGGCACTTGCTGGTCTTTCTTCTCCAGTGGGGGCTCTTCCTTCTTTGGTGCAAATGGCGCTCATTACTTTCCATTTCATCTCCGGCGCCCTCTCTTCTCCGTCGTGGGCAAAGCTTCATCCTCTCTTCTCCGTCGCATTTCAACCTCAGCATCTTTGGTACCGACTTTGACACAGCGTTTGGGCTACTGCTTTTTTTATCCAGCTCACTCAAGAGGTATGATATTTGCCTCAACTGAATGCTATGTCCGAAGTATTTAGTTTTGAAGTTCAAATCTAACCCTTCGTGGTAAATTGGTTGCAGAAAACAAATTGATTTACATTATTGCAAATCAATTTTTATTGGAGGTTTTTAATGCTTTTTCTGAATATCTTATGGGGGTGCAGCGGATTTTGGAAGCAAAATTTTCCCTGTTTGTTTCTGTATTTTTTGTGTTTGTTGAAAGGCGGAAATTAGTGATTAGGGATCTTGAAGAAAAAAGAGTAAGTGCAGAATTTCCTGTTAAATCAAGGGGGAAATTTTATTGCCAAAAATCTCTTTGATCATATTTTGTTATGGCTAAGTATAATGCTCAAAATATTCATCTAGTGCTGCTACAAATTTTGCAAACATCCTCTTCTACTTGGAGACGAATCTTAAGGATACGTTCTTAGCTAAATAGAATGTTGTTTATTTAATTCAAACTGGAAGTGTTCTTTTTAGTTTGAAGATTGGTCGGGCTTAGGAAAGTTGAGTGAGCTGAATTCTACAATTTCTTATCCTCTGCTTTCTGTTATGGATTGTGTTTCTGGAGGTTTTTGGAATGTCAATTTTTTGCTGCAAATATTGGATGATCATGTGGCATTTATGGTTCTTAAAATTTTGTCACCTTAGCTAATAGATTCCAGAATGCATGATCTAATTTAGTTCCCATCCTTTTCTGGAAAATTCATTCTTTCTTCAGCGTGGGAAGTTGCTACACAACGGTGCCAACCTAAGGAAATCTTTTCACGCATCAAGAAGGTTAAGGCATAGCCCTAGGTGATGTTTTTCATGTGAAAATTTTTGAATAAATTCTTGCCTTTGGATTCAATTTTGAAAACCTTGGGTTTTCTTCGTCATCTCGTTGCTATTTGTGTTTCTCTAATGAAAAGACTTTTCATCATACTTTCATTACATATCCTATCTCCTCTTCTATCTGGAGTTTTTAGCTTAGTCTTTTGATATATGGAGGGACGGATTTTAGTATTTTTAGCTCACTCATTTTATAAACTTTTGGTGGTACTTGCCTACATATTGCTGTGTACAAAGGCATTTGTATTTTATGTGTGATCACTTCCCATATTGGTGGTTGAATTGTATAATTGCGTATTTTGAGGTGGCCTAGTGCCTAGAAAATATTTAATTTATAGGGGAAACTCTATCAAAAAATTTTTACAAAGAATCTGAATAAAATAGATTGATTTTATTTTAATTTTTTATACTAATGTGGGGTTTCATTTCATTACTGATTTTTTCTTCGGTTACACTACTAATTAAATCTACCGAAAATGATTGCATTGGCCATTTGTTTAAATTGAACTAGGATTCTATATTTTATTTTGCCAATCCTTTGGATATATATATATATATATATATATATATATATATATATATATATATACATTTTTAATATAAATTGGCAGAGGTAGATGACGAACTAAGATTGACGATTAGTTGGAATACAAATTGTGTTATGCATTTTTGTTGTTGTAGTGGGTTATAGAATTGGAATGGTGATGTTTGTGTGTTGAGATGGACTCTATCAAAAAATTTCCAAATATTTAAAATGGCATCCATAGAAGTTCATAGATTTTAATGATATTTTTGATAAAGATTAACGTTCGTTTGAGATATTTAACACTTGTAAATGTATGAATCATTAACTCAAAGCTAGTAAATCTCTAATGCATTATTATTGTTATTGATTTTATTATTATTATTATTATTATTATTATTATTATTATTATTATTATTATTATTATTATGTTCAATGCATTTTTTTTTTTTTTTATTAAGATGTAAATGTATGTATTGATCAAAGTGTATGTACACAAGATCTTACTTAGTTAATAGTAATGTAACTATTAACTAGTTGTGATAGATAGAATCCTCAAAATGGGTCAAAACATGAGGGTACAAGGTAAAAAGAATAGAGTACACGTGTTTTGATCCTCTTCGTTGTTTCCAAAGGTCGACAGGCCACTCCTTCGAAAAGTACTTAATTGCTTGCCAAACCATATGTAGTAAAACGTGGCAGCCATTGCAGATACTTTGGCTTTGACAAGCCACGAGGATTCGCGAGTTGCCCGGTTGAACCAACTAAGGCAAGTGTCGATCAAATTCATATGCTGTGGTAAGGCTAACCATGCCTTGATATCCATCCATACTTGTTTTGATATTACACAGTTGAAAAAATGGTGTCTAGTCGTCTCCGGGTATGTATGGCATAAAGGACATGACATGTCGTCCAGCCAGAACACCAGAACATTTTTAGTTTTCAACTGGCCCTTGGCACATAACCAAACCATGAATGAATGCTTTGGCGTGAGCCTCTGCTTCCAGATCGTTTTGGCCCAATGTACCATCAGCAGTGATGGTCTGAGATAGTTATATGCCTGTGCAGTGAATCCCGTGGTCCTTATTGCCCAAGACTGCAAAAGTATTGCTGCTCAATTTGCATCTCTTTCCCTTTCCGAAATGGTATCCCTGATTAATAGTATTCTTTGGAACAAAGGAGAATGTTCCTTATGTTGTGGTATCTCCCAGATTGAATGCCCCTTCATGTAATAGTGATTAGGCCATTTAACCCATAGTGACTATTTCTCTGCTTGGATATCCCATAAGATTTGGGATAATAGTGTTCCGTTCCAAGTGCTCAAATTCCTAAGTCCCAGGCCTCCTTCTTCTTTAGGAAGGCAAATATCTCTTCAGGCCACAAGTGCATGCTTTGAGTCCCAAAGGAAGTCCCTGGACAGTTGGTTTGTCCAACTGATTGATAACCACAACTGGAGTTTGAAGTATAGAAAGCCAAAAGCAATCAACACCTTGCAGGATAGTTTGGATCAGCTGCATTCACCCCGCATATGATAAAGACCGTGCCGACCATCTTCTAATATAAGAGTCTATCCTGTCCAGTAAAGGAAGAAAGTAAGAAACTCTCATTTTACCTGCCATGACTGGAATGCCAAGGTAGCGAAATGAGAAGCCACCCATAGGGATGCCAGTGTCATCCAAAATAGAATTCTGGTCCGAAATTCCCAACCCAGTAAGGTAAATATTGGATTTGTCCCTGTTGATTTCTAGGCCAGAACATCTTTTTAGTTCCTCCAGACATCCCAGGAAGAGGTATACTGATGATCTATCACCTTTAGCAAACAACATTAAGTTATCTGCAAAAGCAAGGTGAGTAATCCTTAAGTAGTCACACTTGGGGTGGTAGTTAAAAGCAATCCCAAGTGTGTGAACTTTAACCCAAGAAAAATATTCCAAACAAAGAATGAACAATAACGGAGATATGGGGTCTCCCTGGCGAAGCCCCTTTGCTCCCTTAAAGAACCCATGTATTGTCCTATTGATAGCAACAGAGAATGAGGTAGTGGTAATGCACTGCTCAATCCAACCCACAAACTGCTGCAGGAATCCAATTTCTTCTAATAAGTCTAGCAAGAAATCCCAACTAACCAAGTTATATGCTTTTTGCAAATCCACCTTAACGGTGCAGCGTGGTGACACTCGCTTCTTGTTGTACCCCGCAATAGTTCCTGAACCAGTAGGATATTATCCACCATAAGTCTATCCTCCATAAATGCCGACTAAGCAGGATCCACCAGAACAGGGAGGACAGTTTTGAAACTGGCTGCCAGCATTTTTGAGATAATCTTATAAATCACATTGCAACATGAAATGGGTATATAGCCCCCACCCTCTTAATGTGGTCAGATTTAGGAACCAAAGTAATAACCGAATGATTGAACTACTTTAACATCCTGCCAGAATGAAAAAATTCCCGAACCACCACACACAAACCTTGCTATACCATTCCCCAGGCTTTTTTGAAAAAATAGGCAGAGTAACCGTCCGGTCCTGGGGCTTTGCAATCACCAATATCCCACAAGGTAAGCTTGATTTCCTGATCCGAAACCTCTGTTACAAGGTCTGCCATGTGATGGTGTGGCACCAATGGACCAGCCCTAACATAGTCCATATTGAGTTTCTGGCACTGAACCCGAGTCCCAAGCAGTCTGTAGTAGTAGTCAACAAATTCTTTCGCAAGTGACTTTTTACTGTCTGTCCTTATTCCATCCTCCATTATAATGGATGCGATGAAGTTCCATTTCTTATTCCTATTCACTATGGCATGGAAATATTTGGTGCATTTGTCTGCCTACGCCACATATTTCCCCTTTGCTAGCTGCTAATAAAACTTCATTTCTGCCTCTGCTAACCTCCAAGCAGTCAGTTACCGGTCCTTGTACTGGACAATCAAGGTGCTATCTAAGGGATTATCTAACAATAGCTATTGCGCCCTCTGTAGCTCTTGGTTGGCCTGCTCCACACGAGACGAAATATGGGAAAATTCCTTTCTGTTCAGTCCATGCAAATCCCGTTTGAGTGCCTTCAACCTTTGACACAGTATAAACTGATGATAGCCTTCAAATCTTTGTTCCCACACTCCTTTAACCAAATCAAAAAAATCTTTCATGGTCAGTCCAAATATTTAAAAATCTAAAGGGGAGAGGACCTCCCTTGGAGAATCCACCTATGTCCAAAAGCAAGGACTATGGTCCGATATCCATGTAATGGAGGAAAACTCCACGGATGCCTAGTTTTGACCCCGGAACCAGGCGTCATTACTCATAACTCTGTCCAGCTTGGACCATACCCAGGAGTTTGTCCACGTGAATCGTGTGCCAACATATGGTAGGTCAACTATGCCAGTCTCTACACAAAGTGAGGAGAAGTTATTTAGCTCATAGGTAGAAGGGGTTGTCCCTTCCCGTTTATCATCCACCTATAAATAAGTGTTGAAGTCTCCTACTAGAATCCATCGGGTCGAAAGTTAATTGGAAAATTGCTTCAAGTCATTCCACAGAGTTCTCCTAGCAACCACTGTATTGTAAGTGTACACGAAGGTGAAAGAATAGGAGATATGAGTAACTTTGCAAGTGGTGCTGCAAGATTATGCCTGAGTCGAGGTATGCTAAACATGCACATCAATCATAGCCTCATTCCATAGTATGGCCACCCTACCCCCTTTCGAGTCTTCAAAATTGTGTTTGGCAGCCCAATTAGGAAAATGGTTCCTTAAGATGTTCTCCAACCTTTCCTCATTGAGTTTAGTTTCTAAAATACCCCAAACATCCGCACAGTGCTTTGAGATGAAGTCCCTAACCCTGTGCTTCTTGAGGGTTTCATTAAACCCTCTTATGCTCCAGCATGCAACTCTCATTGTTGACCAATTAGTGTCCACTAGGCACCAACCAAGTCGATGTTGCGGTCTATGAATTTCTTCCAGACAGTGCGAATAATCCTAGAAGCTTGCATGGATACTCTTTCAGCCTTAACCACCACATGTGGTAAATCCTCCAATCTTCTTTCTTCACTCACATTTGGCACAACGTTACTAACCTAAAACTGTACTCTACCCCAGGACACGGATTAAGTTCAGTTATGTCTCCTATGCCTACCCCTTGATCTACCCTGACTAACCCTGCACACATTGTGCTGAGCTTGTTTAAGAGATGCAGTAGTCATGGTCTGTTTCATAGGATCTTCAGTAGTAACTGGAACACTCTTGGACTATGAAGTTGACGCCCCAGATGCCCCATAATACCCGTGGTAGGTCCGACTTGACCACTGATTTCCCGGTCCACAGCAATGACTGGCTCCTTTCCTTTGTCCGTTATTGGGGCCATAGGTGCAACGCCAATTGGAAGGTCTGTTGTTCCAGCCAGTACAGATTTAGGCCTAGAATTAGACCTCGACTTTGCCCGGTTATGCTTAGATGTTACCTGAGTAGACAGAATCTGTTCCCGATTTTTCACTTTGTCCCCCATGCAATTATTTGTGGCATGACCAAACTTACAACACGTCTTGCAGAACAATGACTCAAATTCATAACGAACTGCCTCCTGATATTTAGTTTTTCCAGATGGTAGTCGGATTGGCACTTCCTTGATCAAAAGCTTAGATACATCGACTGAAGGCTTAAAATGACAAAAATAATGAAAACGAAGGCATGTTAGGAAAACAAAAATATTACCTCTGTGACGAAGTGGCCCTCATCAGACTGGTGTAGATATCTGTATAATGATATTCGAGACTAGTGGCTCACGTCCTTGCAAACGTCTACTGCGTCTCATCCACATGAAGCTTTCGATCTTCTGAAATGGTACCCGTAGCACAATCGGTGAAGGTTTGAAATTTGGGTTTTGATCAACTTTTTCCAAAGTTAGAAAATGGGTTTTTGCTTTTGAGAGTGTGAAATAAAATATGCAGAGTTTCTATATTCACTTGCCTCTGTGAATTCAAAGCTACAAATCCAAAATCCATCACAGTCCCCCACTTCTCTACCATCCATATACACACAATGAGAGGGAATTATTTCTCTGTGTGAAAAACAAAAAGCACCCATGCTTTCTATTATCCTTCACGCAGAACAACACGGGATCCATCCTGTGTTGTCTTTTTTTTAATTTATTAATTAATTAAATTAATAATTATTTAATTTAATTTAATTTTTTTATAAATTTTATTTTACCTTGGTCTTATTCATTGGGCTAGATAAATTATTTATTCTTGGGTCTGAACACCCATAAATAATAAATCTCAATTATTTATTTTCTAAACTTTATTAAATATCCCAATAAATAATAACAAGCCCAAATAGACCACATAAAATTTTATATCTTTTATCTAGTTCCAGATTAATTTTCTAATTATTCAATTTAAGCCTTGGGTCTTGAATAATTAATTAACCAATTAAACTAGATAAAATTAATACTCTCTCTCGGACCTTTTTATTTTATTCTAGTCCAATAATAAATTAGACTAATAAAATAAAAATTCATAATTATCAAGACCAATTCCTTAACCCAAATCCTTCACGACCTAAGGGTCATTCCGGGGACCAAAAGACACATCTCTGTGGCTACTAAAATAACCAAAATACCCCTACTATATAAATAGCTATATTTTGCATTTTAAATATTTTCTAATATCACCATAAGAAAATATTGACCACAAGGACAATGCTGCATTAGCAAAGTTTTCGTCCTATAGGTGTAATGACTAAAATACTCCTCTACGCATCGCTGTACAATTAGAGAGGAAGAGTGTACTAACACCTCTCTAATAGATATCTACCATCCTTAGACCTCTAGTCTAATGATCAACGACTCCTAGAATGCTTCCACTTTTCAAGGGAGTTACCCTAAAGTAAACATCCAAATCATATTCCCCAAGGCCTTGGATAATTAGATCATTTGAACAGTCACAATGGGCGATATAGCATAAAAGTTATCTTGTACAAGTATGTCTTAACTAACTAGTCACATATACTCAACATACAAGTATATTGGTTCTACGAAAGAACCTCAACTACAGTATATCAAAGTATATACTTCTAGCTTCGTTAGACTACCAACCCATATTCAAGCGATAGAGTATTAGTCCACGCTGTAGAAATAACAGTCTGGATTTCTTTTAAATAATACTTTTAGAAACCACTATTACAGGTCCTATTCTACGTATTCGAAATATGCTCATGCTATAAAACTAGTGGACTACTCACTGGCAAAAGGTAAGTAATTCCTCATTTGGAATTCATAACATAATAACCTATACGTGATAAGATTCTCATTCTCATCAATTGGTTAAGAACAAACATTTATGTGTTAAGTAACCCGTGATACATACCTTACTGTGAAAGACCACCATTCACATGGATCACTTACTTAAACACAATGGGTCCTTTCCAAATAAAAAATTGTACACAAATAAAATGTAAATTTACAAACAAATTTTAAGAATAAATCTTTTATTAATAAATTCGATAATTACATCAGATAATCTAGTCTAGAAGGCATATATTCCAACATTGACCTCCACTAGGACTCGGGCATAAGATAACCTTTCAAGTCGTGCAGTGAGCATATCAGTCATTAGTAGCACTCCAACCCCAGATGCAATTTTACTTAGAGCAAAACAGTTCCAACATCCCAATGGTAGAGTAGGGAATGTTACCCATAGCGGCAATATGCTAATATCATCTAATGAGAAATCAAATTCTCTAGACATTGCCTTTAACATTAGTGAACGTCCAAATGTAGCATACGGTTCGCCTCTAAGAACCACCTACCTATCTTTATCTGAGTTGAACCGGAAGATAAGCCAGCCAGTAGCATGAGGAAATACCTTGGAAGGGACTGTCCACGACTTCATGAGTTCCGTGACCGCCCTTAGTCCAGGAAACCACCCAGCAAACATACCAATTAAGCAAAATCCCAATTTGAATTCCATATCTTTGAAATCATCTTCCTCAATATCAATGAATTCTCCAGTTCGGGGTATATGTTGCAGTCTCATACCATTGCACTGATACCGGTTTCCTTTAACAATGTTTATCCAAGTTCAATCAGATTTTCTCGAATTTGTTTCGAAGGGTTTAGCATCATTCCCGGGAAGAGGAGGTATGGTTTCAGGTATGAAGGAGCCAGAGGAGTTAGAGGATTTTGGCTCAGAAATATTATCTACAGATGCCTGAGGCTCCACATCCACATGACCGAGGCATGGTGCCTGGACAGGGGTAGGGGAAGCCTAGTCATTCGGGTCTAGAACAAGAGTTATGGACAGAGAGGGATCAATAGGCTTAGGAAATGAAGGTAAAAAGATTTCATTGGTTTGGGAGTGGATGTTGGTTAGTATGTTTAAGGTGGAAACCCCAGGGGAGGGTCTCTGATTCGTATGATTTTCTTCCTGTCCCCTTGAATGGTTTGGTGAGGTTGTATCTCGAGTACCGTGGTTACCAACCCTTTTGCTTCGGGTTTGAGCCATAGATGGTCGAATGAGAGCTGTCCTTATGTGGTTAGGATAAAATAGTTGGTGTTTGTGGGTATATGATAGAGATTTGTCCGGTTGTGGGGAGTTGGACGAAGAGCACACATGGAAATTTAAATTGAATTAGACTTTGTTCATTTAGTTGGTTGTGAGTTGTCCAAATGTGAATTGGCTTGATCACTTGGCATTTGTGAGATGGTGAAAAGGTTTTGTCCAGTTATGGGGAGTGTAACAAAATGACAAAAGCATGGAGACTTTATCTTGATGTGGGATGGGTTTATCAGGTTGTCTTTGTGAGAGAGTTAAGGATAGATGTCTAGACGAGGGGATTGAAACAAAATGATAACAATATGGCAACAATGTCCTGATGTGGGATGGATTATCATTTGGCCGATTGTGAGTTGTCCATTTGTGGGTTGGATTGATTCATTTGGCATTTGTAGGTGGGGAAGGAGTGTTGTTTGGTTGAAGGGAATGTCTCAAAGTGATAGCAGCAAGGTGGTTTTGTCTTGATGTGGTTTGGATGAACCAAGTAGCGGTTGTGAGTGGTTAAAGTAGGGTTGTCCGGTTGTAGGAGGTGTACTGAGATGACATCAGCATGGAAATTCAAATTGAATCTATACTGTGTACAGGCAACATCAAGATTTGGGAATCAAAGATGGTTGTTGAAGATCAAGTTAGATAGATGATGGATATGAACTCAGAAAGAAAGAAAAGAAACTAAAATAGATGGATGAAAAACTACCCAGCAGCGAGGAATAGAAACAACATATGCAATTAAGACACTATCATTTGCACTGGAGATGTTGAGAGGGAAACAACGCACAAAAATATACTACATGGATAGACATCATGCTGGACATAAATCACTCAAATCGGTAGTATTGTCACTAGAATTCCAACACCTCAAAGACACGGGACACCATAATTTCTAGACAATACAGCAAATAAAAAACCCAAATATTCAAAAGTAAGCATGGCAAAACACAATTTGCAATCTTGTAGGAAGTAAAAAAAGAAAAACGATGGCAGTCCATTGTACTAACCAGGCAAGTAAGAAATATTCTTTAGTTGAGCTCGAAGGATTTCAAGAACCGGGAAGAAGACACAAGGATGTTGAGAACTTCACTCTCTATCACTGTCTCTTTGCTCAATATTGAACTCAAAGAATACAAGCTAAAACCACCAAGTTAATATAAGAAGAAAGCATCTTTCCTTAGATGTAGGTTTACCGGTCAGCTATAGATCATGAAGATCATGGTGTCTTGCTTGATGCTGGAGATTGATGATGGTGTCGAGGGTTTAGTTGAGAAGTCCACTAGGAGTAAAGTATCACCTCTCTTTTTTCAGAGGTGTAGTAAGACCAGATCTTAACCAGCCCTTAAAAGACCATTTCCATAGCATAGCCGATTCATTCTACATGTAACTTAATGCATGAGGTTAATAATATTTTATGATATTCTTTATAGAGGTTAATGATATTTTACTATGGTTTATAGATTTTCATAAACAATATGATATTTTGTGACTTTAAAAAAAATATATTTCTTATTAACATTAACTGAAAATATGGATAAATGAACAAGAAGATGGATAAATCATGGATTGACTTACAAGACCGTTTAGGTGATGAATATAATAAGGGTTTAGATGTCTTTTTTGTAGAATTTGCATTAAGAGGCAAACTTGATGGATCCAAAATCTATTGCCCTTGTATGAAGTGCCAAAATAGGTATCTTTATAGTACAGTAGAGGTCAAACAGTATTGCCAAATATAAGGTTTCATGAATTGGTACAAAAAAATAGAGTGTTCATGGGAAGCATACTTATCTTCTCGCAATACGACTAGCAACATTTCTTCGACCAAAAACGTATAGGGGATGATATGGTTAGGATACTTCAAGATATTGGTGACATTAGTGACTTCGATAATATAACTGAAGAGTCTGAAGATTTGAGAGAGATACATAAATTATTAGAAGAGGCAAATGTAGAGTTGTATCCTGGTTGTACTAAGTTTTCTTCACTGTCATTCATTATGAGATTATTATATTTAAAAGTCCTTAATGAGTGGTCGAATAAGTATGTTGATATGCTACTTGAGCTTCTAATAGATGCTTTTAGTGAGATATGAGTGAAAATACCCAAAAATTACTATGAGACTAGTAAGATAACGAATATGTTAGGAATAGAATGCAAAGTCTAGGATTCTTATCCAAACAATTGCATAATATACAGAGGGGAAAATGAGGTCGTACACCTTTATGAGGTATGCAATGCTCCAAGGCAAGAAAAAGGGCAGTACAGTTGCATGCAAGCATGTTAGATATTTTTCATTGACTCCGAGGTTGAAGAGGTTATTCATGTCTCATAAAATCGCAGCCCTTATAAGGTGGCATCAGGAATGTCATGTGAAAGATGGAGTCTATTGACACCCAAGTGATTCTAAAGCTTGGAGAAAATTTGATGAGTCGCATTCAGAATTTGCAAGTGACTGCCGAAATGTTAGACTTGAATTGGCTTCGAATGGATTTCGTCCATTTTCAAATATGCACATACCACATAGTATTTGGCCTATTGTTTTAATACCGTACAATTTGTCACCCTAGCTATGCATGAAGCAACCTTAATTTATTCTGTCAACTCTTATCGATGGCCCCAAGAGTCCGGGAAACCATTGATCGAGGAGTTGAAAGAATTGTAGCTTAACAGTGTGACTACTGATGATACTGGGGCAAAAGAGTGTTCTATTTGCATGCAACTAATATATGGACCATAAGTGATTTCTCATCTTATGGTAATCTCTCTAGCTATAGTGTTCATAACCAGAGGGCTTGTCCGATATGCAGTGTGAATTGTTTGTCTTACGACTCTTACCGGTTGCTTAATGGTAGTAAATATTGCTTCTTATATCATCGTAAATTTTTTAACCATCGCATAAGCTCCGTAGGGACAAAGTTTCGTTCTATGATGGAATGGAGATACGATAAGCACCAAAAAGGTGTATAAGGACAGAAATTTTGACACAATTTCAGGGTTGTTTAAAAGAATATGTAATAGATTATATGAAAATAAAAATGCAGCCTGACTACAAACGAAAATTTGGCATAAATTCTTATAACTGGAAAAAGAAGAGTATTTTTTGGGAGCTGCCATGTTGGAAAAGTAACTTAATGAGGCACAATCTTGACCTAATGCACATTGAGAAAAATTTTGCAGACAATCTGTTGTTTACAATATTAGATGATAGTGTATCTTCAAAAGATAACTTCAAAGCTCGTCATGACTTACAGGTAATGAACATTAGAAAATCTTTACATCCAATTTAAAACCCTCTAAAACTGGATACAGTTTGCCATCAATTCCTTATACAATGAGCAGGTTGGAAGTTGAAGTATTTTTTTTAGTATTAAAGGAATTGAGAGTTCCCGATGGTTACTGTTCTAATATTTCTCGACGGGTAAAAATGAGGAGAAAGACTTCAGGAGGTTTGAAGAGTCATGATTCTCATATTTTACTCCAACAATTAATCCCATTAGCTGCCTGTACAATTTTGCCTAAGATTGTTGTGCAACTTTTAATTGAGGTTGCTTCATGTTTTAGGCAGTTGTGTTCTAAACTTAACAAAGAGAAGCATCTTGAGTATCTTCAAGACCGTTTCATAGTTACAGTCTGGTTTCTTGAAAAGATATTCATCCCTAGTTTTTTTTATATAATAGAATATTTATCGATACATTTGGCCGATAATACATTGTAAGCTGGTCCAATTTAATGTCAATGGATGTTTCCTATTGAAAGATACTTAAAAACTCTCAAGTGTTACGTGCGCAAAATGCTAGGCCTGAAGGTTCGATAGCCAGTGGATATTTAATGGAAAAATGAATGACATTTGCGTCGAGATATTTAGATAATGTTGAGAGCAAAGAAAATAGGCCCCCAAGATATGTTGATGATGACAATCCGATGGGCAAACCAGTTGGAAAGGGGATTGATGTAATATTTGATCGTTTAACATTGATGCAAGCACATCGGTAGGTTCTAGCCAACTCTAACATCCTTAAACTATATAGAGAGTCAGTTTTCCTTTAAATTATTATCTTTCATTTTTATACTTCTTTTATTATAACTTCTAAATTTTCACGTATGTCTATATGCAGCCTTCACATGTCTACCATAAATAGAGAGCATCCAAGATCTCGGTTACATGACAGACAACGTATTCATTCTCAAACGTTTCACACTTGGCTCAGTCATTATGTAAGCAAAATATATACAATACAACAAGTAATTCCTTTAGAACATTTAGTTATTATAACACTTATATTTATTATATGTTGATGAAAACGAAGAATGCACTGATATTCCTGTTGAAGTTAAAAAGCTTGCAAATGGTCCTTTCAATCAAAGATTGCTCTACAATGCATGCAACGTGAATGGCTTCCGGTTTCATACAACAACATACGAGGCTAACAAGTCAACCCAAAATTCTGGTGTTATGTGTAAAGCTAATACTACGAGTTATTCCAGTCCAAGAGATATGAATCCCATAGTAGCTAGTGTCAATTACTATGGAGTGCTTACTGATATTATAAGGATCCGATATAGTAGTGAACTGAAATTTCTGTTATGCAAATGTGATTGGATTGATGTACATAGAGGTGTTAAGGTTGACGATCTAAAGTTTATTTTGGTGAATTTGGACCGTTTGTTGTACTGGGAAAATAGAGAGATGGACGAGTCATTCATACTAGCAAACCAAGCAGAATAAGTTTGGTATTCTTGTTGTCCTAAAGAAAGATACTAGCATGTGGTAATGCTAATGATGAGAAGAGATAATTATGATGTCTATTCCAGAGATCATGATTTAGAAACTTTTCCCGCATAGCAGTTAGATTATCGTCCTGTTTCGCGCGAAGTAGATGCCATATAGATTAGAGATGGGACTTTTGGGGAGGAAGTAGATTTAGTTAAAAGAAGAATACAACCTTCAATTTAAATATACTTAAATCACTAAACCAGTTACTAAATGTGCTTTAATTGTTAAAATCTTTCATTTAATGTTAAATTTTTGTATTTTGCAAATGGTTAACAAACATTCTCGACGTGGATTGATGTAAGACGCCATAATTGCCTAGAGATTAAGAGCTAGTTCCTCACAGGGTACAGAGATACAAGCACCAATACATAAGGTGGGCTAGAGATCACATACAACTATCTGGACAGACTCCAAAGACTAGGAGTCTAATCAAGAGATAGCTATACCTACTTATGATGTAGGTCCCAATTGCACGGGACCTTCTTTCTCAGACCTTAGCACCTCAGGTTTGCTAAGTTAATAGGAAGTAAATATTAGGAGAAATTGATCTATGTGGTTGAATAAATCGCATTAAACTTTTTTCTTTCTTAACTGTTTTTCTATTAATTTTCATGTTGATATTTTGTAGGTTCCAAGGCAAGGAGTTCTTGCGGCGGTAGAAAGTTACCTTTCGGATGGGGTGAGTCAGGCTTCAGAAAGTACGATATTAGTATTAACCAACATGGAAGGCTTGTTGGGATAGATGCATCTCACTATAGTTCAGTAGTGGGCTGCTTTGCATGCTTGAGTAGTAGGATCCCTCTGAATTACAGAGATTGGCATTCCATACCTCAAAGACTTAAAGACAAAGTTTGGGAAGAAATATAGGTAACTAATTGAATTCTAACATATACAAGAGTGTTTTCTTCATAAGTTAACATTTTGTTTAATTAATTATTTGTTTAATACGTACAAGGACAACACCACGATGCCACCACAAGGACGTAGTGTCACAATTAAGATGCTATGTACAGCGTGGAAAGATTTTAAGTCGAAGTTGAAACAAGATATTACATTCCTGTCCAGCATAGTACAGAACCTATTGTTTGTGGAGATAAATGGATTGACGAAAATTAATAGAGGATGTTAGTTGATTACTTGCGTTTGGAAAATACATAGGTCATACGTATAGAAGTTGACTACTTTTATATCTCACAACTTGTTTATTTTTTTAATCATAAAATTATTTTATATGTTAATTATTTTAAATATTCACATATGGAGGCGGAGCAGAATAGACAAAATTGATCATATATGGCATATCCACTGGTTGTTAAGGATATGCCCTTGAGTCAATTTGTACTTATACTATTGTCATTATATTTTATATAATATGATGTTTTCCTTTCCATGAATAGTGCATTTTATTTTGTGGTCATCAAATACGTGACTTGATAGTAGAACCCAACAATGAATACAATGACTATTCTAAAACTGTCCCCGATCGATTATTATTATTGGAACAATAATAAATTAAGATTAGTATGTTTGTGACTTGATGGCTATGTTTTACTAGTCATGGATATTTGTGATATCAAATCAAAACATAAATAAATGTTAGAGAACATTATATTGGACATGACTCACTATGAGAGTACTTCATGGAACATGTCATAAGTACTTTCTAGCCATAATGATATTAAAAGTCCTTCGACCTAAATTCATCATAGTTTCCTACTTGATAGATTCTATATTTTGACGTTGTCTAAAGTTGTCTTTAACCAGATAATAAATTAGACTACTGTTGGATATAGAATAAATCAATGAGAGGAATATGATTGATAGTGAAGGAATTTATCCCTTTCAATTATGGGAGAGATATCCATGGGCCCTTTGATAAGTTAGACTATTAAAATACATGGTCGTATTCAAATATATATCTAAGATATTGATATCATTTGTTTGAACAGTCTACTATGAAATCAAGAAATAATTGATTAAGCTTAATAAGGATGACATGCTCCATGCCTTATGCTTAATCTGGATATCGTGTGACAAAAGGACTAAATATAAAATTATGGTTTTGTTCAAAGAGATCACTGATCTTCATTTAACCTGAATAGTTATAATGTCTTGTTAGAAACCGCTTATAACTTGTGGGCCATTTAAATATGATTTAGACACACTGCCAGTGTTAAGTGAATCTATAGGGTCACACAATATGCGAACTTATTAGGTTATTTTTTTGGTAACCAGATTCGATGAATCTGAAAATATGTCTAAGTTAATCAAACTTAGAAAATTTACCACATACAATAAATTTGGAAATATGTCCACATTCGATGTATCTAAATGATGTCCAGATTATAAGAATCTGACTCGGTAAATTAATTAGTTAAATTACCGAGATAATAGCAGAATCTTATCATATCAGTTTTAATTTAATTTGAATTTAAATTAAAATATGATAATATATTGTCAGAGTTAGACTCTAAGAGGTTCGAAGGTTTTAAGAAAACCCTAGCCGTCTTCTCAATAGCCCCGTTCTGTTGAGAATATTCGTGCATCCATTCACCCGAAAAAACTCTCAAACCCTAGGTGCTAGCACTCTTAGGGTAACAAGTCAGTTCGCTGTGTGTATCCGATAGAGGACGTTCGCATGCTGCAACGTTTGGTGATCGTTCGGGTTGCACATACGACAGCACTATCCGAATCGAAGAATCTTAATTATGCCGAACAGAGATAATTCTGTAAATCTTAGATCTTCTTAATCGTTTACTTAGGTCCTCGGAAGGGATTTGTAGATGTTTTATGCATTTAGGAATCCACGAATCCTAACACTGGTCACAAGAAGAATGCTACATTCTATTATATAGGATCAGGTATTCAATTTATCTTATACACTATTCATTTGAAATGTATCTAATTTGCTTGAAATTTCACACACATCTCTACAGATGGCCTCACAAAGCCAATCGACATCATAGTATGATATGTTCCTTGCGACACAAAAGTAACACGATCGGCAGGCTAATGGTTTGACTGCAGAGATGATTGTAAGTAATTTTTAAATGCTAATTTTTCTGAGTTATTAAAATATCACAAAGGTAATACATTAACCTAATATAAATTTGATATAATATTTTTTAATTTCGTAGGACCGATTAGAGATAGAGTGCCAGGTACTACCTGAGTCTAAGCACACAGAGGAAGTGAAGGATCAAATTTTCCAGTGAGTGTTTGGTCTAATAACAAGAGGTCGTGTTAGGTGTAAGGGAAAAGGTCCAACACCAACCTCAGTTAGTCAATCATCAAGTTCTACTGCAAATATTGAGGAGGTTGTCAGAATTGAGGTTGAAGCACATATGTAGAGTATGCAAGATACTATGCGAGTTGAGATGCAACGTGAGCGAGAGGCTTACGAGTCACGTATAGCTGCGCTTCAGACTATTATGGAAGCATTATCCCACAGATTGGATGCAGGCACATTTGATGTAGCGCCTATACCTATATCTAGTGCTTTTACAACATCTCCTGGTGTTGGTTCCACTTTTCGACCCATTAGATCGTGTGATCATGACGAGCCTATCCGTGATGAGTGACATATTTTGATTTCCTTCTTGTTTGTATTTGTACTACTGCTTCTAATCGATTTCTTAACATTTTCCTATTTCTCATACATGTAGTACTACATTTTTTTTTGGGGACTTTGTAGATTATTTGTGATTTGATTATTGAGGATATTGCTTTTGAGTTGTTTGGCAATGAGGAGATTGTGTATTATTATATTTGGTGTTGAATGAAATTGATTTTATTGTGTTTAGCTTGAAATTGTATGTGTACAGGATCAAATACAAATAAAAAATACTTTCAAAACAAAAAAAAACCATAATACGATGGCTACAGATGTCAAATACGATGGTTCTAAACCATTGTATGCTCTACCAAATACGATGGATGGGAACTGTCATATTTTCTAAACAAATAAGACGATTCTCAGCCATCGTATTTGATATTTACCTAATACGACACTTTTTCAAATCGTATCAATAAACCTTATGACTGATAAAAAATGACCATTTCAAATAGCCGTCATATTTGACCGTCGTATTAGCCTAATACAACGATTTTGTAGCCGTTGTCGAACAAAAGTGACGAGACTTATTACGACGGCTGAATAACAGCCATTTAGCCATTGTATTTAGCAAATACGACGTCTCTTCGATCAAATACGATGGCTTTATGTGAGACGCAAGGAATAACCCCCTTCCAATTCCAAATCCCGTCTCGTCCCGGCCAAATTCCGGTGCTGACGTAGTTGCAATTGTTTTACCTCGTGTCTGGTAGACACGAGGTCTTGACACAAGTGTTCTAATTTGTTAAACCAAAATTTTGTCTTTTCTTTATACAAAAAATTGCAATTTATTTTTATTAATTTTTTAAATAATTATAAATCTCAATTATTTGTAAAATTAAATTTTTATTTTTATATTTTAATTAAATTTTTATTTTTTATTTTTATTTTCAAAGAATGAAAATAATTTTTTATTTTTAATTAATTTAAATTTTTATTTATCTTTAATTTTTTAAACATAATATATTTGAAACAATAATTTATTATTTTTATTTTAGCTTCAAATTTTTAATTCATCCTTTAAATATAATTGTAACTATTAAAATTACGATTATCAATTCTGAATTTCAAAATATTTTTATAATTCCTTTAAATTTAATTCTAACTTTTAGAGTTTAATTATTTATTTTAAATACTAAAATTTAATTAGCTATAATTTCATTTATTATAGTATCATTTCCGTATACAACTTAGGGCCAAAATTATTTAGATTTGTTATAACTAAAAATATGACTTTCAAATATTATGAAATAACCTTGAGAAACACACCCAATTCCCAACGCCCATGCATAATTAATTTTTTGAGTAATTAAAAATTCTATATAAAACTTGAAAATATTACTTGTAATTCATTCATATTTAAATTATAACACTTTTTGAGTTTAATTATTAGTTAAAGTATAATTTATAATATTTAATTACAATTGATTATAAATATTAATTATTTACAAAAAATATAAAAATTTCAAATGTCAACTATCTAAATTTATAATTCCCTTATATTTTAATTCGAGTAATCTATATTTTAACTGAATTCAAATAATAGATGAAAAATTAAAGAAAATATACAAATAATAATTTTTATATCTTAGTAAATAATAATTTAAGTAAAATTCAATATTTCATGAATATTTGCGCATTTTTTTATTTAAAAAAAAATGTATAACAATAAGGTATCGGGCTTAAATTTTTGTTATTAATTTTATCTTTAACAATTCAATATATATATTTTCAAAACCCCGTGAAGTTGAATAATAAGTGAATAATTAAATATGAATTTAATTAATATTAAATATTTCAATAAATAATAGTTAAATATGTCATGTATATTTTGCGTACTTTTATTTTAAAAAATAATTTTAAAATAAAATATTATTTTTAATTAAGATTACGTATAATATTTAATTACAATTAATTTTAAATCTCAATTATATATAACTAAAATCGTCAAAACCAAGTATGAAAACTAGTTCCACAATAAAATTCTCAACGATTCCTCAAAGGTTGAACCCATCTTGGAGGTTGTTGCTAAGGTTGTGCTTCAGGTTATCCCTCATCTTATTCTTCTATAACGTTCTCTATAACGTTCGACGGACCTACATCCTCCTCAAACTGTCTATGCTATCACCGAGACAGTTCAATGGATGGACCAGCCGCAAACTAGCCAGCCAAAGATACATACCTAGAATTGAAAATTAGGTCCTGTGGAGTTAAAAAATCATCATGCCTATCTTCAACTGCTACACCTGGGATATAATCATCTGCAACCGCTGCACCTAAGACATAATCATCTACAACCCTTGTAGGAGCACCTAGCATATAAACATCTTCATCTCCATGCATAGGTAAGTAGTGCTACTACTAGGAAACTTCGCCAGTTGCAGCACGCCGACGTGCCTGTCTACTGCCCCGCCGGTTTGGTGGTACTTGTCAAGGGATTTCTTGCGAAATTGGCAGTATCGAATTGGAAGCATACGATCGTCTAGATGGCTTGTATGAAGTAATGACAGCTGGGCCGACCAGTACGGTTTCGGGTCGTGCCGGGCCCTTGGCCCGTGAGGCCCGCGGACTGGGTGGACAGGTCCCGAGCCTTAGTCTCTCCTTCTTTTTTTTCCTACTTAATTCAATTAAAAATTTTGATATTTAACTATTTTGTAATATTTTTATTATTACTTAAATAACACAATTTTTTTAAATTATAAAAAAATATCATCTTGAAGTGGTGGAGGGTTTGGCTTGGACCCCTACCTATTTTATTAATTAATAAAATAAAGATTACATAAAAGGGGGACTTGATGCCTAAACATCTTTAAAATATTACAATGATCAAAATTTAAAAATAGAATAAATATCTTTAAAATAAAATTAAATACATAATATTACTTATCTTAAATTCCTAGTTATTTAAATACTAAACTAACTACTTGGCTCACCCCATTCATCATCTGAGTCATCATCAACAATCCATGAATTAGCCATCCTATCTTCGGCTGCGAACCAACTACTGCAACGCATTAACATCTCCAAAGTATGAGGAACTAATCGAGATCTTCTTTCATCGATTATTCAAGCGCTCTCATTGAAGAATCTTTCCGCTGGCGCTGTGGAAATAGGTGATGTCAAAAGATCACATGCCATTTTAAATAAAATGGGGTATTGACTTACATGAGCCTTTCACCAACCACAAATATCAAAATGTTGATCCTCATTTTCTACGAAGGGCTACAACTCGTAAATTATCATCTCATTGTATGTGGTAGATGATCTTTTTTAACGCTTCATGATACCCCATGGATTAAATACTGATGAAATCGAAGAGGTAGATTTTCATAGTGGTTGAAAGTGACTGCTAGATGATGATGAAGCTTGCGTACTTAAACTAGGAGAACCAGAACAAGAAGACTCAAACTTATACAAATTATACATGTCAGATAGAGCTTTAGCCATTTTTTCTTTTATATCTTTTGTCATACATTACCTAAGTGTTTGAGATTCATCAAAATCTAATGTTTCATATAGATATTCAACAATACTATGAAATCCAACCATTTTTACTCAAGGATCCATACACAATGCCATACAATATAAAATAGGAATATCTTCATAATATTTTTTATATTTTTCAAATATACTTCTCATAAAATAACCATATTGGGGATGGTCTATATACTCACAAAAAATATGTGCTACCTTAGCAAGTGTTGGGAGAATATGATGAGTAGTGGGATAATAAGATTCTAATAAAAGTTCAATTTCTTCTTTGAAAGTAAATAAAAATGTTGAAAATGCAATACAATTTTCAAAATGAGTTTCAGTTAGTTGAGGTTGAAAATTGTTACTATTACAAAATTCAATAAGTTGATTTTGAAAAGGTATAACACTTTCAAACATATCTAAAGTTGAGTTTCATCTAGTTTTACAATCTAATCTAATTTTTTTTAAAAGATACACCTTGTTCTCGGCATAAAGCCTTGAAATTTTATTGTCTAGTTGGGAAAGTTTTAATAAATAAAACAATATTTCTAATTATATTAACAATATCATCAACATATTTATATCCTTTCTTAACACACAAATTAAGTATATGACAAGCACACCTAGTATAAAATAAAATACTATCTAATATAAGATTCATAGTATTTTTCAAAATTGCTATAGCAGAATCATTATTTGAAACGTTATCTAAAGAAATAGAAATAATTTTATTTAAAATCATATATTCATGACATGTTTAAGTAATCATTCTAGCTATACTACTATCTACATAGGGATATTTAAATAATTTAAAACAAATAGTTCTTTTTTGTACTAACCAATCATGATCTATCCAATGACATGTAATGCATAAATAACACTCATTAACAGACCAACCTTTACAAGTAAGAGTAAATTTTCAATTATAAGAATCAAACATAGTAATTAAATACTCTTTTATTTCTTTATATATCTTTATTATATTATTTTTAAACATTGTTCTATGAATCATGTTCTATGCTGGTTGACAATTGTTTTGCAAGTATTGTTTATAATATGGATTTTCTGTAAAATTGAAAGGTAATTTAATTTGAACAATCATTTTAACAAATCCACTTCTATTTTTCTATGATCATATTGAAAATTACCAATAATGTGACCTCCTATAGTTTGGATTTGTTGTTGTTTAAATAGGTTTGCTAACCAATTATTATATGACCTTTTCATATGTCTAATTAACATTTCTGTCCCTCCTCCCTTCTTATATGCATATATCACCCTACAAATTTTACATGTTACCCTATCATTATCATTATCCTTTTCAAAAAGATTCCAAACCATAAATATTTTTGCTTTAGCTATAACATCCGCAATTTCAACATCATCCTAACCTATATTAGATTCATTAGGATTAATAGTTGGAGTTGGTTGTAATTGTGAAACACTAACACTAGGCCTACTAGGGCATTCATCTTCATTACCTATTTCATGATTTATTAAATTCAAGGATGGATCTATATTGAAATCAAAATGTGCAAATGATTGTGATGAAGAAAAATAATGATATTAATTTGGATCCATTATTTTTTTTAAAAAAAAAAATAATCAATCAAAATTCAAATTAAAAAAATAAAATAAAGTATTAACAAATAATGAAATAAGAGAATTGAAAAATATAAATAATAAATTAACTTAAAATTAAACAAATAACTAAAACAAATAAATAATTAATAAAATTTAAAAATAAGAATGTAATATTAGAAAATACTAACTAGTTGATGGCCAAGAACAACAATACTTTGTGGAGCTTTACTTCTTGTATCTACTATTCCGCCACTCAACAATCTTCCAAAATATGAAGACTTTCTTGAAAAATTGAAGAAGTATATAAAAAACTAAATTCTATTCTAACACTTTTTGCAGAGGAAATGAAGAGATTTGAGGATTATGAGAGAAAAATGAATGAAAATAAGAGAGTTTGAGAGAATTGGAGAGAGTTGGAAAGAGTTAGAGAGTGATTGATGAGTTTTAGGGTGAATTATGGGGTATTTATAGAGTTTTGGGGATTAGGGGGAGAATATAGCCATTAGGGGCTAAATTGCAAAAAAAAAAAAAAAAGTTTCAGCCCTTTTAGGGACTAAAATGAAAAAAAAAACTTGAGAGCCGTTGGTGAGCGCGAGCCAGGGTTTTTTACTCATGGCCCAGAACGGCCCGGGACCTAGGACTGGCCCGATGAACATTGGGCAGTTCGACCCTCGAGCTGGGCCCAGCCCGGCCCACTAGCCAATGCTACTCGTATGGCATGCGATTTAAATTATCTTCTTCACTACAATAGTCAATGTATGCCTAGTAATATCTAACATTCTTCTAACTACTTGCTGAGCGTACGATGCATTAGTATGTTGAGACGCTTCATTGCTTGTCTACAAGATTTGGTACAGTGCGTCGGTCTGCATGTGCATTTTCAGGAATATGAATAAAATATATATAAATAAATTAAAATTCTATATATACTTTCATGAACTAGAATAAATTTACTTACATATACTTCAACTGTTGAACTACTAAATTTGTAACTTATGGGGTTCGGTTATTGTATGGTCGGATTGCTAATTAATCGTCGTGTGCAAATCCAAGACTACGCAGAATAATTAGCTAAAACCACAACTTATCTAAAAGTAGGTTGTCCTGTCAGAATATTGTTGGATTGTATGTCCTCTTAGACTAGGTTTCTAATGTAAAATCGAATATTTTAATAAAAGAATTTATTTTCAAAATTTGTTTGTGAATTTACTTTTTGTTTGTGCACGATTTTCGTTTGGAACAGATCCATTGTGTTTAAATAAGTGGTCCATGTGAATGGTGGTCTTTCACAGTAAGGTATGGATCACGGGTTATTTAACACATAAACATTTGTTCTTAACCTATTGATGAGACTGGGAACCTCATCATGTTTAGGATATTATGTTATGAATTCCATATGGGGAATGGCTTACCTTTAACCAGTGAGTAGTCCACTCACTTCTTGACATAAGCGTATTTCGAATACGTAGGACAGGAGCTGTAGTAGTGGTTTCTAAAAGTATTATAAGATAGAAACCTAGACTACTACCGCTACAGCGTGGACTAGTACTCTACGACTTGAGTATGAGTTGGTGGTCTGGCGAAGCTGGAAGCATATACTTTGATTTGCTATAGTTGAGGTTCTATCGTAGGGCCAATATACTTGCATGTTGGGTATGTGTGACTAGTTAATTATGACAGACTTGAACAAGATAGTTTCTGCACTATATCGCCCATTGTGGTTGTCCGAATGGTCTTAAATGTCTAACGCCCTGGGAAACATGACTTGGATGTTTGCTTTAGGGTAGCTCCCTTGGAAAGCGAAAACACTCCAAGAAGTCGTGGATCATTAGACTAGAAGCCTAAGGATGGTAAATGTCATTTAGAGGGGTGTTAGTACACTTCTTCCTCTCTAAATGTACGGCGATGTGTAGAGGGGTATTTTAGTCATTTCACCTGTAGGTCGGAGACTTTGCTAATGCAGCATTGTCCTTCGGATCAATATTTCCTTATGGTGATATTAGGAAATATTTAAAATGCAAAATACAGCTATTTATATAGCAGGGGTATTTTGGTCATTTTAGCAGCCAAGGCGATGTGTCTTTTTTGTCCTCGGAATGCCCGTAAATCCTAACTAATTTTGAATTGGGGAATTGGTCTCAGTTTAAGGGAATTTTATTTTATTTTATTTTATTCAGGAAGTCTAATTTATTATTGGACTGGAATAAAATTAATTAATTAATTAAAATAGGAGTTGAGAGAAATTAATTATCTACTTTAATTGGTTAATTAATTATTCAGGGCCTATGTCCAGTATGAATAATTAAGAAATTAACCTAGGCTTAAACTAGGAGAAATAATTAATGTTTAATTATTTATTGAGTTATTTATATAGGCCCAAGAAATAAATAATTAAAGATTAATTATTATGGTTCATTTGGGCTCATTAATTATTTATTGGGTTGTTTATATAAGCACAGGAAATAAATAATTAATGTTTATTATTTTGGGCCGTTTGGGTCCAAGAAAAATAATAAATATTTTTCTGGCCCAATAGCTTGGACCTTAGGGTTTTTTCAGATACGGTTAAAAGGAGTTTAGGATTAGGCCAAACTGATTCTCAGGATAACATCCAGGTGTTTTGAAATCCCGGGGATATGTTTATCAGATAATGAGAAACCCATTTTTGGCTAACTAATAAACTAGTCTCTGGTAGAAAATAAACCCTAATCTCCCTAACCTTACAGAGAACTTACGTCTCTCTCTCCTCTCTCTCTCACGTCTCCCTTTTCTTGTTGTTCTTCTTGGACTTTGCTAACCAATAGCAAGTGAACCAAGGGGAATTGAGACTGTTCCTCTTCACCATTGTATTCACCGACTAGAGGTTAGGCAGAGGAATATTCCGAGAGCTGTAAAGCTTAGCGTTGATGCAAACAAGGCGAAATAGAAGGCTAGCGGGTGTTCAACCGGAAGCTTCTTCAAGTGGGCAAAGCGAGGCGATTTCAGTCGTTCAATCCGCTCCTACTCAGCCTAGAAGGGTTAAGGAGCGCAAAGGTATGATCTTTACGCTTCCGTATGGCCTCCAAGGCTTGGTTTTATTTTTCTCTGTTTTTTTTTCTGTAACCAGTGCATGCTCCCCTGTTTCGTCTCCCTCAATGTGGTATCAGAGCCACTAGTTTTTGATCAATATAGGGAGTATGGTAGTTAATAAAATGGAGAAGATGATTATATCTGTGATCCTTTGCTGTTTTGGTATGGGATAGATGGATCTGTAAGCTTCACAGTGGAAGTATAGGACCCTCTGTAAATTTTTGGCTTTGATATTTTAATCGTGTAAACCCAATTTTAATGGGTATAGGCGGTTGTGGTTTTGTTTTGGATGTTTTTTGTAAGTAAATATGTCCAAAGAAGCCAAATAAATAAGAAAAAAATGAAGAAGAAAGTCTCTGCAATTCGCGCGGAAAGAGGAAAAAAACGAAGAAGATGATACTGTTCATAAGCCGCTGCCTGAGCCGAGCCGAGAACTGTTTCTGTGAGTGGAGCCGTGCTGCTGGAGCCGCGTAAGCCGAGCCGATTGCATAGAATTCAAGCCAATTCGCATTTGGAATTTGCAATTGAATTGCAATTGGAGACCGGGTGGCGCGCGGGTCCATGCGCGGGTTATCGGGCGAGTTCGCGGGTCGGCAGCAACAGGTCGCGGGCAACGGGTCGGCTCCACGGGCTGCAGCAAGGGAGATCTGGTGTGGCCGCGGTGGATCGCAGGCCACGCAGGCGCGAATCCGGTCCGGCGCGGTGCAGTGGACCGCCAGAGTTTTTTTTGCAATTTTTTTATTTTTTTTCCCTTTTCCGTTTTGGGTCCCATACCAGGCGAAGTTAATATTTTTGCAATATTTATATTCTTGGAATATATTTGCATGAAAAAATATTAGTAAAGATTTTATGATTAAACAAGATCATTAATTAATTGATTAATGTGTTTAATTCTATTATTTGGGCACTTAGGTTTAAAAAATAAAAAAGCATGAAAACGTTTACTGTTTTCGAGCATGCTATTTTTTTTATGTACCTATGTGTGCTTTTTCTCAAAGAACAAAGTCTTTGGGAACATTTTTGACAAGAAAAATATTTTTCTTCAAAAATTAAATGGTTATTTTAATTGGTACAAAAATTAATCCTTGAATATTTTCTCAAAGGATTTAATCCTTGACATAGAAAATATATTGGATTTAGATATTTTTGTAAATGAAAATGGAGAGCCATTTTGTTTTGTTTTGGACTAGAAAATTGATTTTGTCAAATAAACTTGAGACCAAAGTCTCTAGAAAGTTTTAATTGGAAATTTTTTGAAATCATTAAGTTTTAACTTAAATAAAATTAGTCCATGGAGAAAATCTCTCAAAGGATATAAGCCTTGATATAGAGATTTTATTGGACTTAGATATTTTATTTTTGAGTTAAGGAAAAACTTAATGGAAATTTCAAAAGGATATTTTCCAGAAAACCTTTATTTTAAAAGACTAAGTGGGAGAGGGGTTCCAACGGCCCCACGGCTTCCATCACGGTCCTCATTAAAGATCGTGGATCCCCTCGTGTCACTCTGGGAGTGAACCCATATAGGATGGGGATACCACAAGGATCTAAATCTAATGGAATGATGTAATTAATAACTCAGGGCACGTACTATGATCGGCCAGCCCACGTTGGAGGTTATAGTGCGAGGTATGTCCATAGGAAATGAGAGGAAACGGCCATTCCACGATGGAGTTATTCTCTAGACCATTACCTAGAAGGAAAATTAATTTGTGGTGGTTAATACACTTAGCTTAGGAAACTGTTAATCTTCCCAAGAAGCTATGTCAGTTTTCTTAAGAGCCAAATTATTTTCAGTGCACAAATTTTATTTTGTTTTCACAATCTAAATTCTTTCTTTTATTTTCGATTTTCAGAAATGGTGGGAGGTTCTTTTAGTCCATTGGTCGTTATTCTCAGGGAGAATAAGTTAACGGATCCAAACTATATGGACTGAAAAAGGAACCTGGATATAATACTCACAGCTGAGGAGTATAAGTATGTCCTTTACGAGACCTGCCCTATTATCGGGGAAGGTTCCACCGCTGAAGAGCGAGAGGCTGAGAAGGTGTGGAAGAAAGCTGATGAAATGGCACGTTGCTATATGTTAGCTTCCATGTCTAATGTGCTCCAGTCAAAACACAAGCACATGGCTTCTGCATATGACATAAGTCAATCATTACCAACTATGTTCGTAGACAAGAGCTGGCCCGCAAGGCAGGAGGCTCTTCGAACTATTGTGAACACTAAGATGGCTGAGAGAACATCAGTCCGAGAGCATTTGCTCAAGATGATTGCTGCTTTCGAGGAGGCGGAAATCTTAGGGGCTGTCATTGACCCCGAGAGCCAAGTGGATATGGTTCTCAAATCTCTACCGGGTTCTTTTACTCAGTTCAAGTTAAACTATAACATGAATAAGTTTAACATGAGTTTAACTGAGCTGATGAAGGAGCTCCAGATGGCAGAGAAGGTCATGAAGCCACAGTCAAAGGCCATGATTGCTAAGGCTTCTTCCTCAAGAACTGGGCCTAAACCCAGAAGTTCAAGAGGAAGAAGGGGAATGCAGCAGCCCAGCCCAAGAACCAGCCCAAGGACAAACCAAAGGGCAAGTGTTTCAAGTGTGGGAAGAAGGGACACTGGAAAAAGGAGTGTCCCGATCTTCAAGCCAAAAAAAACCCCATAGGTAATGTTTACTATCTAGAGTCCATATCAATGGTAGGATCAACTTCCACTTGGATTGTTGATTCATGAGCCACTGATCATATCTGTAACTCCTTGCAGGGGTTTAGGAAGATAAGAAGACTCAAGAAGGGCGAACATGGGCTTCGAGTGGGTAATGGAGCACAAGTCTGGGCTCTTGCAGTGGGAGAGCTGGATCTTATTTTTTATTGTAATAAGATAGTAGTTTTAAAGGATATTTTATATGTACCTGGTTTTCGTCAGAATTTGATTTCGGTTGCAAAACTTATTAATTAAGGATATTCTGTATCTTTCCATTCTGGTATTTCTATCAGTAGAGATGGAGAAATTTTATGTACTAGGGACATGTATGAAAATCTGTTCTTTTTAAACCCTATCAGCAACCAATCAAATAACGCTCAATCTAAACCTTTAACTAAGAAGAGAAAGACCAATATCAATGATTTATACCTTTGGCATCTAATGTTGGGTCATATTAACTCAACCAGGATTCAGAGGCTAATCCATGATGGGCCTTTAGGCTCATTGAGATTGGAAAGTTGGCCTCAGTGTGAATCCTGCCTGATAGGAAAGATGACCAAGAGGTCATTTACACCAAAGGCGGAAAGAGCCAATGAGGTGTTGAGTCTTGTTCACACTGATGTGTGTGGTCCATTGTCTACACCAGCTAGAGGAGGTTTTGAGTACTTCATCACTTTCATAGATGATTGTACGAGGTATGGTTACATTTACCTGATGAGACGCAAGTCTGACTCTTTTGACAAATTCAAGGAGTTTAAGGCTGAAGTGGAGCGTCGGACAGGTAAATTAATCAAAACCTTACGATCGGATCGTGGTGGAGAGTACCTCCTAGGTAAATTCAAGGACTACATAGTACATCATGGGATAGTATCCCAGCTCTCTACACTAGGAACACCCCAGCAGAACGGAGTAACTGAGAGAAGGAACAGGACATTGATGGAAATGGTCCGAAGCATGATGTCTCATGCTACTCTTCCAGTGTCCTTTTGGGGATATGCCCTGGAAACAGCAGCATATATTCTGAACTTGGTGCCTTCCAAGTCAGTACCTAGGACTCCCTATGAGATGTGGACTGGGCGTAAGCCAAGTCTGAATCATCTCAGGATTTGGGGTTGTCCAGCTTATGTACTGGTTAAGGGAGACAAGTTGGAACCAAGATCAGAATTATGCTATTTTGTTGGGTATCCAAAAGGGACAAAAGGAGGTTACTTTTATCATCCTAAGGAGCAGAAGGTACTAGTCAGTACCAATGCTAGATACTTGGAAGATGAACAAAGTACTTCCACTAAAGGTTCAACGAGGTTGGAACTTGAGGAGAAGTTATCTACGGAATCAACTTCTTCTGACCTGATTCTGGAACAAGAAGAGGCACAGCCTCAAGAGCCTGTGCAAATGGAGCCTCGTCGTAGTGGGAGAGTGTCTAGGGTTCCGGATAGATGGACAGGAGAAGCCTTTGAGCTAGTCTCCGACTATCAAGAACAAGACCCTACTAGATACGAAGAGGCTATTGCTGATGCCGATGCAAATCTGTGGCATGAAGCAATGAAAGCCGAGATTGAGTCTATGTACCTCAATCAGGTTTGGGATCTTGTAGCTTCACTTGAGGAGATAAAACCCATTGGGTGCAAGTGGGTATACAAGAGAAAGAGAGGAGCGGATGGGAAGGTGGAAACCTTCAAATCTAGGCTTGTGGCGAAAGGGTATACTCAGAAAGAGGGAATCGACTATGAGGAAACCTTTTCTCCGGTAGCCATGCTTAAATCCATCCGCATCCTCCTTGCCATCGCATGTCACTATGACTACGAGATATGGAAAATGGATGTCAAGACGGCATTCTTAAATGGCCATCTTAGCGGAGACATCTATATGTCCCAACCAGAAGGCTTCATTACTGAAGGCCAGGAACACATGGTTTGCAAGCTTAAGAAGTCCATTTATGGACTTAAGCAGGCATCGAGAGCATGAAACATTCGTTTTGATGAGACTGTAAAGTCTTATGGTTTTATTCAAAACGAAGATGAACCATGCGTGTACAGGAAACTTAAAGGCATTAATGTGGTATTTCTTGTCCTATATGTGGATGACATTCTACTCATTGGAAATGATGTAGGGACATTGTCATCTACAAAGGTTTGGCTATCTAGTCAATTCAGTATGAAGGACTTGGGAGAAGCCAGCTACATTCTCGGGATTAGGCTTCTTAGAAAGAGGAAGCAGAGAATGTTAGGGTTATCCCAAGCGACATACATTGACAAGATGCTAGCCAAGTACAACATGGACTCATGCAAGAGAGCTCTAATCCCTTGCAGACATGGGTTGTCATTTTCTTCGAAGGACTGTCTTAAGTCTTAAGAAGAAAAGGACAGAATGAGTAGGATTCCCTACGCTTCGGCTGTGGGAAGTCTCAAGTACGCCATGCTGTGTACTAGGCCAGATATCTGCTTTGCCGTGGGCTTAGTTAGCAGATATCAGTCAAACCTAGGGGAGGTTCATTGGCAAGCTGTAAAGCATATTCTCAAGTACCTCAAGGGAACGAGAGATTATATGCTCTGGTTTACGTGGTCGATGATTTGGTTCCTACAGGATACACAGACTCAGACTTCCAGGCAGATAAGGATGAGAGAAAATCCACTAGTGGATATGTCTTCATCTTGTCTGGAGGAGCAATTTCATGGAGGAGTATCAGGCAATCTTGTATTGCTGACTCAACCATGGAAGCTGAGTATGTGGCTACTTCGGAGGCGTCCAAGGAAGCAGTTTGGCTCTGGAAGTTTCTTTCAGAACTTGGAGTCGTTCCACATATGGACAGGCCGATTGTGATGTATTGCGACAACACTGGAGCAGTATCGCAGTCTAAGGAACCTCGGAACCACAAGAAGGGGAAATACATCGAGAGGAAGTACCACCTGATCCGGGATTTCATCCAGAGGCGAGAAGTCGTGGTGGAGCATATTGCCTCAGAAAATAATCTAGCAGACCCATTCACCAAGCCTTTGGCTGAGACGCCATAGGAGTGGGCACCTATGGACTTACCTAGTCTTAAAGTGCAAGTGGGAGATTGTTGGATTGTATGCTCTCTTAGACTAGGTTTCTGATGTAAAATCGAATATTTTAATAAAAGAATTTATTTTCAGAATTTGTTTGTGAATTTACTTTTTGTTTGTGCACGATTTTCGTTTGGAACAGACCAATTGTGTTTAAATAAGTGGTCTATATGAATGGTGGTCTTTCACAGTAAGGTATGGATCACGGGTTATTTAACACATAAACATTTGTTCTTAACCTATTGATGAGACTGGGAACCTCATCGTGTTTAGGTTATTATGTTATGAATTCCAAATAGGGAATGGCTTACCTTTAGCCAGTGAGTAGTCCACTCACTTCATGATATAAGCGTATTTCGAATACGTAGGATAGGACCTGTAGTAGTGGTTTCTAAAAGTATTATAAGATAGAAACCTAGACTACTACCGCTACAGCGTGGACTAGTACTCTACGACTTGAGTATGAGTTGGTGGTCTGACGAAGCTGGAAGCATATACTTTGATTTGCTATAGTTGAGGTTCTATCGTAGGGTCAATATACTCGCATGTTGGGTATGTGTGACTAGTTAGTTAAGACAGACTTGTACAAGATAGTTTCTGTACTATATCGCCCCTTGTGGTTGTCCGAATGGTCTTAAATGTCCAGGGCCTTGGGAAACATACCTTGGATGTTTGCTTCAGGGTAGCTCCCTTGGAAAGCGGAAACACTCCAGGAAGTCGTGGATCATTAGACTAGAAGCCTAAGGATGGTAGATGTCATTTAGAGGGGTGTTAGTACACTTCTTCCTCTCTAAATGTACGGCGATGTGTAGAGGGGTATTTTAGTCATTTCACCTGTAGGTCGGAGACTTTGCTAATGCAGCATTGTCCTTGGGGTCAATATTTTCTTATGGTGATATTAGGAAATATTTAAAATGCAAAATACAGCTATTTATATAGCAGGGGTATTTTGGTCATTTTAGCAGCCAAGGCGATGTGTCTTTTTGGTCCTCGGAATAGCCCGTAAGTCCTAACTAATTTTGGATTGGGGAATTGGTCTCAGTTCAAGAGGATTTTATTTTATTTTATTTTATTCAGGAAGTCTAATTTATTATTGGACTGGAATAAAATAAATAAAGGAGTATTTTAGTCATTTCACCTGTAGGTCGGAAACTTTGCTAATGCAGCATTGTCCTTGGGATCAATATTTCCTTATGGTGATATTAGAAAATATTTAAAATGCAAAATACAGCTATTTATATATCAGGGGTATTTTGGTCATTTTAGCAGCCAAGGCGATGTGTCTTTTTGGTCCTCGGAATGCCCGTAAGTCCTAACTAATTTTGGATTGGGGAATTGGTCTCAGTTTAAGGGGATTTTATTTTATTTTATTTTATTCAGGAAGTCTAATTTATTATTGGACTGGAATAAAATTAATTAATTAATTAAAATAGGAGTTGAGAGAAATTAATTATCTACTTTAATTGGTTAATTAATTATTCAGGGCCTAGGTCCAGTATGAATAATTAAGAAATTAACCTGGGCTTAAACTATGAGAAATAATTAATGTTTAATTATTTATTGGGTTATTTATATAGGCCCAAGAAATAAATAATTAAAGATTAATTATTATGGTTCATTTGGGCTCATTAATTATTTATTGGGTTGTTTATATAAGCACAGGAAATAAATAATTAATATTTATTATTTTGGGCCTTTTGGGTCCAAGAAAAATAATAAATATTTTTCTAGCCCAATAGCTTGGACCTTAGGGTTTTTTCAGATACGGTTAAGAGGAGTTTAGGGTTAGGCCAAACTGATTCTCAGGATAACATCCGGGTGTTTTGAAATCCCGGGGATATGTTTATCAGATAATGAGAAATCCATTTTTGGCTAACTAATAAACTAGTCTCTGGTAGAAAATAAACCCTAATCTCCCGAACCTTACAGAGAACTCACGTCTCTTTCTCCTCTCTCTCTCACGTCTCTCTTTTTTTGTTGTTCTTCTTGGACTTTGCTAACCAATAGCAAGTGAACCAAGGGGAATTGAGACTGTTCCTCTTTACCATTGTATTCACCGACTAGAGGTTAGGTAGAGGAATATTCCGCGAGCTGTAAAGCTTGGCGTTGATGCAAACAAGGCGAAGTAGAAGGCTAGCGGGTGTTCAACCGGAAGCTTCTTCAAGTGGGCAAAGCGATGCGATTTCAGTCGTTCAATCCACTCCTACTCAGCTTAGAAGGGTTAAGGAGCACAAAGGTATGATCTTCACGCTTCCGTATGGCCTCCAAGGCTTGGTTTTATTTTTCTCTGTTTTTTTTCTGTAACTAGTGCATGCTCCCCTGTTTCGTCTCCCTCAAATATATCTGTGTCAGTTTATCTAGTTAGCATGGTGTAGCATATTAACCTCACCCTACCCATCACCAGTAGCTTGCAGGTCACGCTGATGCAAATTCGACCCCGTGTCAATGGCATAAGGAATTGGTTGCAATAATCTAAATTGTCGCATGACTCGATCGGGACGATGTAACTCAATCGTCCCCCAACACAACAGAGAAGCAACAAACATCCAGATTTGTAGCTTATGTGTATAATACAGAGGTAGAGATGCTAATATGTGCTTATCATAAGGTTGCCAAATAAACAACAAAAATAAACAAATTCAGTATCAAACAATAAATAATGATAATTTCATTAGACATTCGATTTCAAATTCGTAGTAATACATAAGTGATTGTGTTGCATCCGATCCAACTAATCTATATACGTAATTAGCACATGTTTTGGGGTGCGAGAGAGTTCTAATGGACTCTGTCATACTAATCATCTAGGCGCGTTCGGACCAATATCCTCTATCGAGTATACTCTATCTGGTCTAACAGTAGGAATGCACTCCCAAACCCATAAATATTCTAAAAGAAATAACAATTTTAGAAAAATATTTCATGATTGAAAATAGTTAATTTAATTTTAGATTTCATTTCGTACCTAAATCAACAGAAGCGGACCACTGATCTAATGTACTGTATAAGTAGAAGTGTTTCACATACAACAGTACAAATATGCTAATGTTGCACTTCCTTAACTTAGTGTGCCGGCCAATTCTAGATTACATATATATCTAAAGAAGTGCAAATGAACTCGATTCCCAAATTTGTATGAGAATAGAAATCCACTAAGAAGTTGTATAATGCTATACATTGCATACTGTGCAACCATATCTAGAGTCACGTGTGGTGAGAGAGATTGACAAAGGGCTCCCTCGAGTGAGCTTAACTTCAATCGAGATTTGTCTAGGTCTGTACCCGCGAGGTGAAAACTAAGGAGCACGTCGCATAGGTCTAACAGCTCTGCCTGCGAACAGTTGAACCCACGGCCAATAATTGGATCACCTCCACACGTAATCCGAAGAAGCCCTCTACATCTTATAGGTAATAGTGGCCTCTTCAACTATAAGGTGGAAGGTATGAGTCTCCTAGTGCCATCTTTTTACCAACGCTATAATCAGGGGATGATCAATCTTCATGTAGGGCAAACGAATAATTTCACTGATCCCAACTACATCCATAAGTTGCTCGACGCGGGGATTGAATGGTCTAACAACCTAAAAAGCGTTATCATTGCGCTTTGCAGTGAAGACAGTGTCTTCCAATTATCCTATCCAAATATGCGTCGATATATGTCTTTGCTGCAAGGCTAACAAGTCTGGAATAATAGGACCAGGATCAACTCCGTCTGGCGTAGATTTGTACATAGTGTCCTAAAATAAGATAGTAAGATTGTAATTTATTATTAAAGAAAATAAAGTGAAAATATCAATATAAGACATAACAAGATACATAAAATGAATAACTAAATGCGTGCTAACAAAGCTGCATAATATTACAAAGTTTACAAATAGATGTGATGGAAGGTATTACATACATAAATAAGCAATCAGTCCTATGAAATAAAAAGTTATTATATGTAAATTATATTAACATCACTCTACGGTACCGTGGGTGCAATTCCTCCTATTATGTCCGTTACAATGGCATAAGCAACATTGAGGAGGTGAATCAAGATTACGTTCATCCATTTTATTTCGAATACACGACATCCACCTTCGACCGGCTCGACGTTTGTTGAAACGGTGAATGATCGGTGTCAAGCTAAAACTAGGGCTGCGTCAATAATCCACTTGCGGAATGGGCTTGAACTGTGCCATATACATCAATATATAGGACAGTGTTGTATTTTTCGATAAACGAAATCCTCAGAATTCAGCCCCAGTTGCTGACATGCTATAAATGCTTATGAATAAAGAATTCCATATATTTCTCATTTTGCAGCAATTGCATGTCCTGATACCAATATTAATCTCGTACGTATTATTTTCCTTTCCATGCTCACAATGTGGTGACACAACACTAAAAATATCCCGATCCTAATTAAAATCCAGCACACGGTGTCTGTGAAACCCCAGTCGAAACCAACCTTAGAGTAAGGGGGTTGGGATGCATATCATATTTTATTTCATGTTTAAATATATTTTTATATGATTTTATGTGCATTGAATTTGTGTTTTATAGTCTAGAGGGCTTGATTGTGATTATTGAGTGGGAAGGGCAAAATGGTAATTTTTACCTAAGGTGGAAAAAGGGAGATAGCTTGAGGATTGAATAGAAAAATATTTTTTATAGAGGAAATAAGAATAAGAGTTGTTGTGGTGTAGTGGTTAGAGCCTTAGAATTGATTCTTGATGTCTTGGGTTCAAATTCCATTATTAGAGCTATAGCATGATTAAATTTTATTTTTGCTTGGGAAGTATCATTGTCGGCCTTAGTGGTATTTGGAGTAGGGTAGAGATGTTGTCCTATGAGAGACATGATAGGAGTCTTCAAATCCTACTCTTTTGCTCTACACAAAATTTCTAAGGGAAATTCATTTCCTCTTGATCCTTAGTTTTTCCTAATTCTCAATTCATTAGTTTGTTCATTGTGTTCAAGCTAATTTTATTCTAGAAAAATTCCAGCAATGTGTTGTGGCTTTGAAGGTTCAAAATGTATTAGTAAAAGACATCATATGGACCGAAACAATGGATAAGGGGGAAAGATTTCAAGTGAATTAAATTCCTTAGTGAACTTTCTAAAAATTCACTCTAGCTAGGTTCATTTCCCTTTGTACATAGAACTAAAATTTTTCCAGCTTTGTGTGCCTTCAAGGTGTCAAAATTCTTGACCATTATTCCCTCCCAAATGCTGCCAGAAAATGGCCCTTTTGATCAGCTTAGAATCTGGATTTTTATGGCTATTTTCGGACTGCACAAAGATGGTGCAAAACCAGAAAAAAAATCCTATACAAATCGCAGCTTTGGAGGTCCAAAACCAAGCTGTTTTCTTCCAGTTTTTGTACAGAACCCTAGCCATGTTTTTCCTCCATGAAGTAGGCTTGAAACCAGCCTTGAAAGCCCCAGAAATTCCCCTTCAAAGCCTCTGCAAATCGCTTGGAAAAGGGCAGCCGAAAACTGCCAAGAAAATTCCAGCCTTGCGAAAATCTATGCAGTGATTTTTTTCCAGCTTTGTTTCCTAATTCTCTCCTAGCCGAAACTCCATCCTTTTTCTGCAAAAACCACCCTTAAACCTCCATTAACAGAACTCCATTGTACTCCCAAAGTTCTGCACGAAAATCCAGCCATGGATGCCTAAAAGATTTCCAAAAAAATTCTGCAATCATACCTTAATTTGGATACCAAAATTCCAGCCACCATGATTTAACAACTTTCCATAAAATATACCTCAAACAACCAGACCTTCTCTTCACCATTATACTCCATAATTTCGGCCACCCTAAGCCTCCTTCATCCAGCTTTCATTCAGCCAAAACACTACCCAGAAATTCGTCCATGGCAGATTTCCAAAAGCTGTCCAACAATCAAGATATTCTTGGAATATTTAGTTTCCAAATTCACGTCCTAAAAATATTCTTCAAAGATTGTAACAACTAACATTTCCTTTTCCCTTCCAAATCAGAGAAACAACTTCCTAAACCCTACAGAAATTCGTCCAACTGTATCTCTCACAAAAATTCGGCAGCTGCATATTACCATCTCTCGATTTTCTTCAACCTCCAAGAACACACACACTACACCAAGAACACCTACCTCTTCCCTACACTTAATACCCCTCCAAACCATCTCAAATCCTCTCCAAAACTTCCAGATTTGACCTACTCACTGTCGTGAGTCCATCAACACCATTCTTAACATCAAACTCCACAAATCATCTTGCTACTTCGGATCAAAACCAGAAATTTCTGTTAAGGTCAAGAACACTTTCAAGGTAAATTTATTCTAACAATTTCATCTTCTCCAATCTTGATCTCTAGTGAGAGCCTGTGTGAATAAACATGCTAGTGGTTTCTCTCTCTATCTCTCTCTCTCTCTCTCTCTCTCTCTCTCTCTCTCTCTCTCTCTCTCATGGCCGAAAATTCCCCTCTCTTGGCCAGGTGATTTTTTCTCCCATGAACATGCTTTCGCCATCTCCCATGGACAAAGTTAGACATCTAGGAGTTGAGATCTACTCTAAACTCCTTCAAGGCATTCATCAACCAAGTAAGTACCTTCAATCTTCCTTTTTAAACTCTAGATTCATGTCCCTAGGATGATGATGATAGTAGGTCGATGGCGATAGGATTTAAGTATATATATATATATATATATATTGTTGAGATTGAAGCATTAATGTATGTATGAATATGAAGGAGATGGGATTTATGCATGGATGGATTATCTTGGTCGATTGTATGATGATTTGAGATTTAATGCATGTCTCCATGTCATAGGTAGTATTTGTGATGAAGTATGCTAGAGATTGTGTCACCTTTGGTGAATAGAATTTATATTCATGTTGGATTATTGAAGCCATGATCATATTTATGCTAGTAGGGGTTAGATCATGTTTTGATAAATTGCGATCTATGCTTGTATGCATGATTTGGATGATTTGATGAATTGAATGGTTGTATATGTTCATGATTGTGGTTAGCTATAGGAATATGATCATGATCTAGTTGTCCCTAAGCTAAATTTTATTTCATTAATAAAATATTTAATAATATGATTTTTCTAGTAAAATTTTGAAAACTATGGGAAAATGTGGATTTGGTCTTTTATATAAAATAGTGATATTTTAGTCAAATAAATAATAGTTTTTGCTAGAAAAGTAAAATATATATATATTATAATATCAAATAAAGCCTTTTGTGAAAATAATCATAATAGGTAAAAATTTATTATTAAAATTTAATTATTATCTTTTAATCAAACCTATTAAAATTTATTTATTATTTTTCAAGCAAGACTCATTAAAATTTATTTTCAACTAATTTTAACTATCAATTATTTTCTAGCAATTAATTATTAATAAATTATTATTTTACCTAGTACCACCTAAGACCTTTCATCAAATAAACTCTAAATTATTTTAGCAAGATTTAAACCTTCAACATATTGTACCTAATTTTCCAAACTCTAGTTATTTTAATATCAAACTAGATTTATTTTATAAACCCCTTTTATTTATTATCGAGCCTTAAAGCTTGGGACACTAGGGACATGATTGTAGTAAGTTGAGTTAGTTTTATTTGTGAAAGTGAATCTTGGCTTGAGTTTGATTGTGGTTTGTATTTACCCTATGCGGGGTTAGGTCAGCTGTTGGAGACCTTTGTTGTGGGCAAGGATCAGGTAAGCTCCTGCATAAAACCTATTTGATGAATAAATGATCTGTATGGCAAGCCAAATGTAGAGTGCATGGTCACTTATTTTTGTAAAGGCAATTGAGGATTATTTCCATTCTCATTTCAAAAAAATAAATTATTTATAAATCAAGGGGTGGTTTTACTCAAAACCTAAAATTCTTTCTAAAACCAATTTTGCCCCAAACATTGGAAAACCTTAATTGCCATTTTCAAGTGGAACTATGTTTTGTTCATTTTTCCCAAGTGGGATACATTACGTTGAGTACTCAACAGGGGTAGACTGGTAGTGCTAGTTTTGAAGTGCAAGAGTGAGTCTTCTGGCAGGAGGCCTCCTCCAGAAGATGAACTCAACTTAAAGAAACATCAGTACTACTTAGTCATGCCGGTCCGAGCTAGCAGTTTTTATTTCAGTCAAGTGACTGTGTTTTACCGGAATGGACACCCGGTTGTTGTTTGGGTATAGAGAAGGAGGAGTATCTTGCCCGATAGGCCGATCACCTACCTTTAGTCAGTCTGCACAAAGTGTCGGCATTCTGATGGGCAATATACACAAAGTGTCTGCATACTGACCATCCGGTTATGAGGCCCAACGTGTGGTAACCCATAATCCTTTCTTTCGAGTGGTTGATCTTATAAATTATGTATGGCTGGAAAAGCCAAAACGCCACTCTTTCTTTTGACTAATGTTTATTGCTTGCCAATATTTCTCTTATAAAGTTTTTATACTCTGCATCCACGAATTATTCCCACTGAACACCCAAAGCACACACGAACTTACTGAGATTTATGTCTCATCACCTTTTCACCATGATTTCAGGTCAATCCTGCTATGGGGATGAGTAGCTAGTGTTATCTACCTTGGAAGAGAATGTTGTCTTTTATTTTTATGTATTGCTTTGGGGAGTTGAGAGTGGATGATTGTATTTATGGATTTGTTTTTCTTTTGGGAATTCATGGTTTTATTCGTGGATTTATTCTTGGGTTGTAATAAATTTTAAGTTAAATTATTATTTTCATTTCGCTATTTTAATTGTGTGACCTAGTTATAAAGACCCATTGTCCTTTGGACGGGGCGACATCCCCGGCCCTGGCGGGCCTAGGTATCGGGGTGTTACAGTGTCTTCTTTCTTTCATCTCGTTCTTCACAAACTTTGCCCATATCGTCGAAGAAAAGTGATATCTACCGTGATTAATCTCCTGTCTATGATCGTTGAAATATTTAACTATTTTTTGAACGAAGACTCAACAATAACCTTGATAGGAAGGGCATATATACCTTTGACGATACTGTTTAATAACTCTGTCAAATTAATTGTCATATTACCCTAACTATGTCCACCGCCATAAGCAAGCATCCATTAGTCCTTTAGAATCAAATCCAACCATGCCTTCACTTGAGGGTTTAGCAAACTAATTTCTTCCTTAATCTGTAAAAATTTTCGCTTCTTGTTTTGATCCCCACTGCGTACGTCAACTTCTTCAACTGATGATTCCTAAACTTACTTTGTATTGAAGTTGCTTCAAATGTGTTTAAGATAAAATTTGTGCAGTGCCATTAGCTCCTGCCACCCGGCTAGTCTATGAAGAGCATTCCTTATCTCAATATGTTTGTCAGATATTAAACAAATTTTTTGAAACAAATTTTTTTTTCCTTTAGTACATGTGCTCTAAGTAATGATAAAAACTAGCCCCAACGGTAATTAATTTCTTCGTCAATAACTACAAATACAATGGATAATATATGATTGTTGGCATCTTGACCCACTGTTATTAACAGTTGTCCCTTATATATGCCTTTAAGAAATATCTCGTCAATGCTGACCACCAATTTCATGTGAATAACTGCATCAATACATGATTTGAACACCCAAAAATATATATCCAAATGTCTTTGCGCCATTGTTGTCCATAGGTAAGAAGTGTCACGCCATGACAGTACCTAGATTCGCATCTTGTAAGGCTAGTATATACTGTGGCAGTTGTACGAATAAAGAATGTCAATCTCCATAAATCATCTAAATAGAATGCCCACGCGCATTCTATCCTTTCTTATAAGACGGAGTGAAATGAAATGTGTCATGAATATGGTTGTTTATTTCGCTGACCTTAATTTTCAGATTATTGTGAATCATTAACAAAATGTGCTTTGCCATAAATTTTGCGCTCATGTTGCAATGGTTACCATCTATTATCCAGACTAGACAAATATGCTCTTTAGACCATCAAGTAATTTGTCATAGACCATAACATTTCTTCTTGCACGCACAAATTCGCCAATAATAGGGATGTTGCGGAGTCGAATTTTTACACTCGGCAATCTATGATGCAGCTTTTCTTTCTTGTACCATAAACTCACGGCCCATTTTGATAGACCACGATCAAACAACCCAAAGTAACTCATCCTTATTCCTTAACCACATGCCGACCATCAAGTCATTATTAGATTCTGACCATAAATCCATCCCACTGCTATCCATCGCTATTCCATCGGCTTCGTTTTCTATTTCTTGAGAAGTATCCAACCTGTCACGGTGGATTATACAACTGGTCCAGTTTAGTGGGTATATTAGTAGGTAATTACAGAAGGACAGGGAATCTGTTCTCTAACATCGGCATCCCCTTCGTCCTCGTCAAGGGTATCTTCTGCATCAGCCCATCAATGTATGATGTTGGCCCTAAACTGTCTACAGTCACTTTTGAAGCACTTACCCAATTAGGCTCTAGAGCAACCATTCATCGACTGGGTTACATCTAATGAAACACCTATTTTCTCAGTTGAAAACAATAGCAGGCTGGGCTGTGTTTGACTAGATTGAATATCGACATGAAGTGGAGGCGTAACAAACCACATCGAGGTTGATAACTATTGATTGCTTGGTCAGACAATTGGGGTATCCAAAACTGATGTAATATAAAGGGATTGGAAATTGTCAGTTGAGAAATATGCAGGATTATTGGCATAAATAGGTGTAGGTACATTTAAATTAATATTAGGCATGTTTACTGGAGTAGTTGAGTTTATTAATTCAGTGAAGCACTCAAAAATAGGAGTGTGGTTGTTATAATATGGAAGATTGTAGTTATTGCATCACGATCTCATGATGAACATGCAGATCAATTAATTGTCATTTCACAGTATATGCATAGTACTACAAGCTTTTCATATCTTCATCATCCGTTTTGGAAGTTGTTGTAGACTTTATTGCAGTACTAATAACAAAATCTTCTCTCATTGTTATTTGTAACTGAATAGTAAACATGTCAAATCTACGAAGTGTATATATTTTGCTAACTAAACCGATGTAATTAACTCGATTTTTAACAATCAATGCCTTGAGACATGGACCGTTATTTGGGATGCGCATAATATCGCAATCCCAATACAACTGTAATCTAACAGGTTGTTCTAGTGACATTATGCCTAAACAAATTTGGAAAAAAAAAATCTATTAAAAAAAACAAAGTATGTCACAACATTGAATATTGTATAAAACTAATATCATCATTCTTAAGCACAAATCAACCTAAAACAACACAATGTGCTATACAATCTAATGTCAAATAAATCATTTAATTGGCACAAATAATCAAAAAAACGAATATCAATCAATATATAGTTTTTTTTATCATGCACGTGAAATTATGTTAATCCAAATATTTATTATTCAAATGTATAATATGTGAGAAATATTTCATATAATATTTTGGATTAGTTTATATCTAGAGAAAAATAAAAAAGATACTTTATTTAATTTTTTGTTTAAATATTCTAGATTAATTTATATTTTTGTAATTTTTGTTAAATTTTTATTTCAACAAGATTTAAATTCTAAAAATTTAGAAAAGATGAAAATTTATTCATGTAATATTTATATTTCAAATTTAATTTGTAATTGAAAAAAAATTGACCTTGCATTTTTTTTTAATTTTAATCAATAGAAATTTTCATTTAATTCAAATTGCTATTTGAAATTGTTTATTTTCTCAATTTTATTAAAAGATAAAATTTTAATTCCTGTATTTTCACATTTTAAATTTACTAGGTTGTTGCCCTTGCGATGCACAGGAGAAATATATTTATTTTTTTAAAATTATAAATACATTATGAAATTTAATTTTTGATGTATTTGATAGAAGGGTTTTAATAGTTACATATGTAATGGAATTTTTTTCTTTTTCTTTTAGGATATATTTTTAGAAAATAATGCTACCTTGCCAAAATACATAACTGAATGAACATTCTGCAAAACCAAATCCACATTTTAAAATTTTAAAAAGTATATTTCAAAGGGATCCTTTTTTAGCTATATGTTTTCTTCAATTTCCTTCAATATAAAGTATGGGTGTCATCAACAATTACAGGTTAAAATTTCTATAATTGTGAACACAAGTCCAAAAACTGAAAATTTTTCACTATGATTCCACCAAATAAAGTAGTTCGAGTGCCGGACAAAAGCCAGGAGGAAGTTGTGAGCACAAAGTCCAATACCTATTGATTAGATTCCTTCAAAAGTATAAAATGTTTCTAAAAGTTGATACTCTTAGAAGAGAAAATCCTAAAAGACATGACAAAATGGAGATTCATATATACTCTAGACAGAAAAGAAAAATAGAAATCACAGAAAAGAAAAATAGAAACACTTAAAGCATTTGAAGCCTCATTTCTCATAACTTATAGCTCTAGCACACAATCACCAAAGAAAGAGAAAGAAGAGATTTTGCCGCAACTTGTAAAGCAAAATCAGAAGAATTTGACTACTATGCGATCCATTCACTGATCAAAAAAGTTATGCAATGTTATGAACTAATAGAATGATAACCTGGATTATCTTCCTAACAAAGAAAATTGGTAAGAGCTATAACATAACCACGATTCTCAAAACCATCGATATTGTCATTCCAGATAAACAGCCTGCAAAAGCACCCAAAAGAAAAAAAAAATTTACCTTTCTTCAAAAAAAAGAACATCCAAATTTTCAACCTTGGAATCGATGAAGAACCATTTGTTGCCATACTTTTGATGCAACATAACCACGATTCTCTCTTCTGCTTCGGTGAAAAACCCTTTTTCAAATTAGGCCTCAAATGATTGGTCCAGTGAAGCCTACAGCTCTTTGAGGTCCTGCCAAGCCCTAAACACCTCTCAATGATCATCTAATTCCTAGCCCCATGCTCCTCCACAGACCTCATCAACTTCCCATCCTTTTTCGCCGTCCACGTCCTTCTCTTCCTAACCGCAACCGCTCCTTCGTCCCCGTTTCCATCACCACCATCTTCTTCATTATGAATTCCGAGATTCCCATTTCCACAGATATTGCCTCCCCCTATTAGGGGCTCTTCTATTGGCGCCTTGCCACTGCCGTTGCTTCCGTCTTGCTGGTACTGATGCGTACAACGAATTTCTCCCTCTGTCGGCATGCATGTCCTTCTTTCTGACATTGACTGGCTACTGTTATCATCGTCAAGGTTGCATAACCATGACACCAAATGCCAACAAAAAAGGTCTCTTGCCCGTTAAGCTCGATTCTGGGAAACAAAAGGAAAGAAAGCACCATGCATTGTGTAGAAAACATACCTTAATAGGCAAGAGACATGAAAGGTTACCTCTGGTGGCAATGGTAAATTGGGAAACAAAGGAAAGAAAGCACCATGCATTGGGTAGAAAACATACCTTAACGAGCAAGAGACATGAAAGGTTACCTCTGGTGGCAATGGTGGACGTAACTTTGATTACGTCTATCTTATATGAATTCAGATAACTTTGATTACTTCCATAGTATCTGAATTTATTGAATTTTGATTACGTTTATCTTATCTGAATTCAATGAATTCAGATAACCTTATTAACAGGAGGCTTCCGCAACTACTATTATATATATATATATATATATATATATATATATATATATATATTGTATTTGAAAAAAAAAATGAGGATGTACCTAGATTAGGGTTCTATCATAAAAAAAAATACTTTTTTTTTATTTTAGCAAAAAATATATTTAATGTAAAATAAATTTTAATTGTAAAATACTAATAATTATATTATACGCTCTGAATAGATTAATATATTAAATTTTGAATTTATAAATATTTTATAAAAATCAAAATTATGTTCATATTCAAAATTATGGATTAACATATGTATAATTGATAAAAACCCCTTAGTTTTTAATTTTTAATAGTGGCTCTATTTTTTTTTTTTATCTTTTCACATTTATTTGATTAGATACTTCAAATTACAAATAAATTAAAGTATGAAATAGGAAAAACCCATAATTCATGGATTTTGTATAATCCATAATTATGAGATTCACCACGAGATTATTTTACTTCATTTTATACCCACTATCCATAAATTAAAATCATTCATATATACCCATTTATCATAGATCAAAGCCATTTATACATATTCATCACAACACAAACCAAACTAACAATACAGTAAAATTTTGAGTAACATGCACAGATCCAATCTATTTATATATAATATACGTATTAGTAAATAATTCAATGAACTCTCAAATACAACATTCAGCTATAATTCAATAATAAATCTTAATATTGTAATAATTTAAAATTCAAAAAATACAAAATTTTAAGTGCATTTTCTTTTTTATTTGAAAAAAAAAACCTGGTGTTATATATAGAAAACTCTAGCAATGCTCTGGCCAATAGAAATTTTGGCAGCCGTTGTTTGCAAACGGCACTACTCTAACAACAACTCTCACTAGCTATTAGATTAGACTCCGACATAGTTAAAAAAAAAAAATGAAAGCAACAGATCATCGGAATAAGACAAACAAAAAAGGCACAAAGAAGTTGGATTTAGATAGAGGCAAGAAAGAAAGGAATTGAAGGAATTGGAAGGCAAAGGAGAAACCAAAAATGGGTGGTATAGTTTATATAGAATAGGACAGACCCATTTTCCTTTCCAACGAACTTCTGCAATTTTTTCTTTCTTTCTCGTGATTTCTGTGAAATGCCAGAAGTTTTTCTTTCTCGTGATTTCTCTATGAAATGAAGCCCATGTGACAGAATATCTGAAACGGGTGAATTCCTCGTGTCTGCCAGGCACGAGGTCAACTGCTTTTTTTGATCGGTCCATAGCTTTTTGACTGAGTCCACAACTTTTTGACCTCAATCAATGCAGCTGATGGGGTGTCAGATAGCTCGCATCTGGGAGACTTGAGGTCCCAATGGACCTCGTATTCAGTAGACGCGAGGTATCCCAACACCCCTACTTTTAGGCGTCCGTTTCAAAATACCCCTAATTTGGTCAAAAACCTGTAAGCATCGCTAATTAAAGAATAAGAATTTATAAGATTTAATAGATTATATTGTCACGCCCCGTACTCGTGGGTCCAGAGACGCAACTATGGGTCTGGTAGTACCCACATTTAATTACTTGACTGCCGTCCTCATTGGGCCAAAATGGATATCCCAAGTTGACAATAGATATCTAAGCCCATTCTTATATACCAAATTATCATTAGAATCCTATGTGGAATAGGGGTGTCACATTCACTCCCCCCCTCCCCCCTTGAGTCCCTAGCGTCTTCGTTGGGCTCACATTTAAGGGCCAAACCTATAACTAACCACGCAGTATGGAATTCTAGAGGTGATTCTACTGCTCACACTGTAGCACTTAATTCTTATACCAGAGGTTGGTTACCCGGTCTGATACTAAATGTCAAGCCTCGTGCTTGTAAGCTTGGAGACGCGACAATGGGTTTGACAGCACCCACAATTAACTATTTGACCGTCGTCCTAGTTTGGCCAAAATGAATATCGCAAGTTGATAATAGATACCTAAGCCTATTCTTATATACTAACTTATTATCAGAATTCCATATGGGATAGGGGTGTCACATATATATACTATCATAAAAAGGATGTATTTTGATTGAGATTATTAAATGGTTTATGAAAAAATTATGAATTCAAAGATTAACATTGTAATGAATTTAAAGTGGACAATAAAATTATTACTATTTTACAAATAAATTTCATTTGCATTTAATAATTCTTTTTCCTCTTAAAAACAAGCTTAAAATAAAAATTGCTAAACCCAATCCAAGTATGCCAAAAATGGGTATGTGCTTAGCAAAATCAATCGTTTTTATATTTTATCATTAAAACTTGATGAACATATAACTTTCACATAATTAATTATTTAATTTTTTTATATTTAAAAATGAATTTATATTAATTTATTCATGTTATCTTAACTAATGATGAAAAATTAGGGAAAATGGTGAATTGAAAAAATAGATTATAAAAGTGAGTATATTTCTCAAAGAAATGGTAAAAATAGATAGCAAGAATTAAGGTTATTTATTAAATCAAATTGAAAAAGAGAAAAATGTATTAAAAAATATTGAGAAAGAATTGGAGATATTTTAAGCAGATAAAAAGGGGTAAAAAATAAAAATATACTAAACCAGAGCAATTTTACATGGATCATGTATCGTTGGACTAAGTGCATTAGTAAGTTGTACCGTATAACTTGCATTGCACGCGTTACAAATCACTAATGTACTTGGTTTATGGACCAGTGGTCCATGTTAGAATTTTTCACTAAACCATGAAACCATAAATGCCATATATTTTGATTATCTATGAGTTGTAAATATAAAATATAAAGCTAAGTTGTAATGCTTATATTATATAACTAAATATATTTAAAAACTAAAAAAATATAAATAAAAGAAACAAAGAAAATGGTTTCCTTAATAAATGATAAAAATATTATTTTTTTATCATATAAAACATATTTTAATAATAAAGTTTAGTCCTAAATAAAAATAAGGCTTCAAAAATAATGTCTAGTGATAGAGAGTAGGGATGTTTTGCAAAAAAATCAAAACTACACAAACTACATAAACTCAAACTAACGAGAAAGAAAAGAATAAATAATAAATATTATAATAAGAAGAGTACAAAAAATAATAAATAATTAATTGTAACTTTTACTAAAAGTATTGGATAATTAGTTTATAAATCTTCTAGAAAAAAGGTATATGAAAATTTCAGTTTTTGGTTAAAGTTAAATAAAATGAACCTGACAGAAAAACTTAGAGGTGAATTGAATTGAGAGAAGAGAAAAGGAGAGGAAAGGAATGGAGGTTTTTTCAAATTAAAAATTATTATTTTTAATAAGGATAAAAATATTGTGCTTTTTTTCTCAATTAAAACTTTTTTATTTTTGGAGTGGTTGTGGAGTTGTGGGAACTGGAAATCGCCATTGCCAAGGCGACTTTGAAGTCGCCAGTAGCTCTGGCGTCTTTCTTTGTGATACTCTCCCACCAGACGACGTTCTATTTCCTTCGTTCTCATGTTCTGAACGGCCCCTCCCCTGTTTTCCTCTTCCGGATCGGCGATTCTCTCTCTGTGTTTGAAGGGCAGCAGATTTTCTAGCTTCTATTATGCTCTTCCAGATTTTCTCTTTTTCTCTTTCTTCCTGCTGATAGCGGCGGCGGCGGCGGCGGCGGTAGCTGCAGCAGTTTTCTGTCATCCTCGCTGACAGCAGCAGGTGGTCGACCCTGCCTCATTGCCATTATGCTTTCACACTATTGTTAAATATGTGGATTGTTAGTTTCTACCTCAAATTCAAAACTAATGGATACTTTATTTGTAGGCTGATATAATAGAGCAGTTTTGATATGTAGAATTTGTGAAAAGAACAAATTATCACAAGACCCAAGCAGTTGCCGAAATTGGTATATCTAAAAATTGGTTATTTCTTGATAAAAATATGTATATAATATAATTTCTGTTCAATAGATAGAAAGTAAGGACCAAACAGAACCTATATCAGTTGATAAGACAGCACTGTAACCAAATATGATTTTGATACCTTCCAGAACAGGACGAGAAAAAGAAATAAGCCAATATGAGCACAGATATAGGCCACAGAAATAGGAACAAATAGGGATCATCAGCTACACAATGTGGAGAGCATTCTTGTAGATATGAGCAGATTTGATATGGAAGCTTCCTATGACCAGATATTTTGCATTGAAATGTTTGATGTACCACATAGTTTCTCTAAACCTTTGAGACTTGTTTTGCGACTGGTAAGACCGGTAAATTTGTTTTATCTTTGTGTTTGAGTTACCTCTATATTTTCTTGTGCATGTCTTGTCTATCTCAGTCTTATTTGGTTTATGTTTGATGCAGATTAATTCTAATTGGACGAATTTCTTATGTGATGAGTCTGATATGCTTGCAAAATCTTATCATTATTCAAGTGACTTTGGTAGCTTGAACAAATTGTAGACTAGATCGACTTGGTTTGTTGCTTTACTGTTGAGGCTTAGGCAGTTTGCTAGACTGACTCCTGCTTTTCCTATCATGAAGCTCTAACCTCCGCCGTCTGTTCCTCTTCGACGATGTTAAGATCAACAGCCAGCATCAACATCAAGCAAGGTCAGTCCATGTTTCTCTTCCTCTGCAATAAGCCGTTTTCCATTCTCCCTTCACTTTCATACCCCATTTCTTCAGAACCCATTGCTGTAGACATTACTACGCAGCTCTATTCTCTGCTATCTCAGCCAAATTGGCAGAAAAATCCAAACCTTAAGAAGCTAATCCCAGTTTTATCTCCATACCATATCTCCAATTTCCTTGCACAGTATCCAAATCTCAATCCGCAGACTGCCCTGACTTTCTTTGATTATCTCTGCCACGTATGCTCCTTTAAGCCCAATGTGCAATCATATTCTTCACTACTGCACATTTTGATCCCCAATAAGCTTTTTGGAGTTGCGGAGAGAACCCGCCTTTCAATGATTAAATCATGTGAATCAGTTGAGGATGCAAAGTTTGTGTTGATTATGTTGAGGGAAATGAATAATAGGAATGATGGATTTGAGTTTAAGCTTAGCATCAAGTGCTATAATTCGTTATTGATGGCTCTGGCACGATTTCTTATGATTGACGATATGAAGATTGTATATGCAGAGATGCTGGGTGATAAAGTTTCACCAAATATTTATACATTTAACACAATGATTAATGTCTATTGTAAATTGGGTAATGTGAGCGAGGCGAAGTTGTATTTGAGTAAGATTTCACAAGCAGGTTTGAAGCCGGATACACATACTTACACATCATTCATTTTGGGGCACTGCAGGAAAAAGGATGTAGATAGTGCTTTTAGGGTGTTTACAATGATGCCACAAAAGGGTTGTCGGAGAAATGAAGTTTCTTATAATAATTTAATTCACGGAATGTGTGAAGCTGGGAGGTTAGATGAGGCAACAAAATTGTTTAAGCAGATGCAAGAGGAATATTGTTATCCTAATGTTTGGACATATACTATTCTTATTGATGCATTGTGTGGTTTGGATAGGAGATTAGAGGCATTAAAATTGTTTGATGAAATGAGGGAGAAAGGCTGCAAGCCCAATGTCCACACTTGCACTGTTCTCATTGACAGTATGTCTAAAGAAAGTAAGTTTGATGAGGCAAAGAATTTGTTCAATCAGATGTTAAAGACAGGATTAATTCCAAATGTTGTGACATATAATGCACTTATTGATGGTTACTGTAGAAAAGGAATGGTTGATGCTGCATTTGAGATATTAGAAATTATGGAATCTAGGAATTGCACCCCTAATGCCCGTACATATAACGAGTTGATTTCAGGGTTTTGTAAGGAGAAAAAGGTGCACAAGGCAATGATAGTTCTCAATAACATGCTTGAACATAAGCTGACTCCAAACATTATTACTTATAACATATTAATTCGGGGACAATGTAAAGAGGGTCATGTAGACAGTGCTTTTAGGTTGTTTAGGTTGATGGAAGAGGGTAATGTATCACCTGATGAGTGGACTTATGGTGCTCTCATAGATGCCTTGTGTGAAAAGGGCAAGGTTGAAGAAGCTCGTACCATATTTGACTCTCTAGAAGGGAAGGGCTTGAAAGCAAATAGAGTTATTTACACTGCTTTGATTGATGGGTATTGCAAGGCAGAGAAGATAGACTTTGCTTTTAATCTGTTTGAAAGAATGATCAAGGAGAACTGCTTTCCAACCTCTTGGACTTACGATGTGCTGGTTAGTGGATTGTACAAAGTGGGTAAAATGGTTGAAGCATCTGAATTGTTGGAAAGGATGTTAGAGAGAGGTGTGAAACCCACGGTTATTACTTGTACCATTCTCATTGAGCAAATGCTAAAAGAATATGCCTTTGACCATGCTTATGCTCTTTTTAATAAAATGGCTTCACTAGGACATAAACCTGATGTTTGCACTTACACTTCTTTTCTTGTTGCATTTTGCAACCAAGGAAGTGTGAAAGATGCAGAGGATGTAATGGCCAAAATGAAAAAAGAAGGCATTAAGCCTGACTTCATGGCCTACACAGCATTAATTGATGGATATGGACGCCTCGGATTGATAAATGGTGCCTTTGAGACCCTCAAATCTATGGTAAATGCTGGATGCGAGCCTTCACATTATACATACTCTGTTTTAGTTAAACATCTCTTGCGTGAAAAGCACATGAAACATGTAAATGCAATTGGTCCTGATCTGAACCAGGAAGTCTTTTCAATTAATATTGCTGATGTATGGAAGGTACTAGAATATGATACTGCTGTGGATCTGTTTAAGAGAATGTCTGAGCATGGCTGTGTACCGAATATAAAAACGTATGGTTCGCTTATTACTGGGCTTTGCCGGGAAGAAAGACTTCAAGAAGCTTTGAAATTAGTTGACCATATGAAAACAAATGGCTTAATGTCTCCCAGTGAAGAAATCTATAATGCACTTGTTAGTTGTTGCTGCAAGTTGAAAATGCATGACAATGCCGTGAGGATAATTGAGACAATGTTCAAGCATGGTCTTATTCCACATTTAGAGTCTTACAAGCTACTTGTTTGTGGGTTGTATGATGAAGGACATGATGAGAAAGCTAAGGCAGCATTCTGTAGGCTGCTTAGCTGTGGGTACAATCATGATGAGGTAGCTTGGAGGCTTCTAATTGATGGCTTACTTAAGAGGGGACTTGTTGATAAATACTCTGAATTGGTAGACATTATGGAAGAAAATGGTTGTCAATTAAATGCCCAAACCCATTCAATGTTGATTGAGGGGCTTGAGAGAAAGGAGGGGACATCAAGTGACACCTTTCTGTTTTAAGGGGCTTTTCTACTTCTATGCATCTCATCTCTATTGGAACAGACGAGGATCCTTTATCTTCAGAAACAGATCCTTCAAAATGCTTCTTGAAGGCTGATACCTTCTTTAGCAGGGCGATGGATCCATCCATTTGAAATGCATTGCACCAATTTGCTATTACAACATAAGAAAATTCTCCAACAAACAATGGCCAGGTACCATCTTTATCCTCCTTTCTCGCTTTTTATTTAAATAATAAATTTTCATCTATCTCTACTTTATCATTATTTGTTTGTTTTATTTTATTGTTTTATCTGCTTATATGCTGATAGATGACTTGTTATTTCATATTCTATCCATGTGCTGCAAATTTTTTCTTGCCCCAATTGCCACTGTTCGTGTTTTTTCTTGATCAATTGAGGTTGGCATTAACCAGTTATTAATATCTGGTTTGAGTGAGGACAAAATTATAACTGCTAGAATTCTCATTGCTCCAAATGAATTCGACTGCTTTGTTGATGATGGAGGAAAAGTTGCTGCAGACATAGGTGCTGCATCTGGTGTTGAGATACAGCTTTGGGGGCAAACCTTGTTCCAGATTGTGCTTTAGATGAAGATAAAGCTGTCCAGGTGCGGACTTGCTGTTCTATGGTTTGATGATTTTGACCTTTAAAAACTTAAAATTTCTAACTTCTGTTGTCCATACACCACATAGTCATCTTGATGAACATATGAAAATATAGTAGGTAGGGTCAGAAGAAATTAGAAAACATAAATTGTAATATATATATATATATATATATATATATATATATATATTTTCTTGGGGGTCGGGGGTGGGGGTGTTGGGAATATTGGAAAGGTTTGAACATGTTTAGATGATTGACATTTATTCTTGACTATTCTAGGTTCGTTTGAGACTCTTGAGATGGCTCTTCTTTTTGGAACTTTTGCCTATATTATTTTAAGATTGAAAATTTTGCTTCATTGTTAGTTTTTGTTTACAATGGGTGGCAATAGTCCTGTTAGACCTTTGTCAGTGTATCTAAGGAATTGAAGTCTAAAACTTGTTCCCAATTCATCTTGTAATCCTAGAAACAAATAACATAACAGCAACAATCTTTTGTTTATTTGTTTGTTTATTTTTTCAGTTTGATTACTATTAGTATTGAAATGCAATGTTTGTCTACAGATTATTGGTGAATATGAAAATGCCAAGAGTGGCCAATTTCAAGTGACCGGTAGACTGAGAGATAAAGTCTTTTCCAGCATGCCGTCTGAGGGTGCAGAGTCCATGCACCATTCTTATTCTGCTGTCCGAGATAGTAGTCTGTATGGAAGAGGGACAACTGACTCTTCTCAGCCAGATCGCTTAATCATCTTGGTTTTGTGCACAATGTTGATTGTCCTCATGCACCTCAATTGCAAGGCAAGCAGATAAAAGCTTATAAGATCTTGCTATCCTGCTATCTGTAAATTTTCTTATTCTGATTTTTTTTTTTTTTTTTCTCTCTCTCCTTCTGTGTTATGCTTGGTATGAGAATACTGTTGATTGTGACTTTGTAATGTACTTGAAGGACATGGGAAAACTCACAGTGCTCGAGGATAGGGGATGGGAATTGAAAGCGCTTCCAGAGGGGGACTGGAAAATCGAAGGTCAGTTTGCACCATCAGTTTCACCTTTAATCTCAAGACTTCAATCATCTAAAGATTGGAGCAATGAAGCTAACTTGCAAGTCAGAGAAGAGTGACTAATGAGTTAATGGGATGTTCCTAATGTTCCCAAGTTAGGCTGCTGGCTGTTCAGTCCTTTTAATTCAAGTTGAGCAATAATCAAAATTTGCACCAACTGCAAGATACAAAACCGCTATGGGCTTTCAGGTGATCAGATTTAAGCATCATTCTTAACCAAATCACATTTTGTTCTTTCATAGTATGGGATTTATGACTTTCAAGTATGGTGGTATTTGATTGTCTGTTCTTATTTGACGTCTCATAACCGATGTGTAGCTTTTCCAATTTTTATTTCTATTTGGAGCATCTGTTCCATATTATTCACGGGTTAGAGTTATCATTTTCCCTGGTTGGGAACTTTACTTTATTTTAATTAGTGGAATTCTATTGATTGTTCAGTTTCAGCCAGATGTGAAAGTTTCATTGTGTTCTCATTCTACAGAATATAAAAATAATTTCTTGGCATCTTGCAATTAATGTTGGTGGTGTTGTTTCTAGTTCCCTGGTATGGAAAATTCTTTTAGTGTGCATGCTGCTGCCATGAAATTTGAAGGTAGAGAAGCTGAAAAGCGAAGAGAATACCATCTATCTTCTAAGTCATAAGAGAATTGTTTTATCATTCTCTTGCTTCCGAGATTGTGTTTTATTTGTCAAATTTGTTTACATAGTGTTTCCTTTTTCCTTTATAAAGTTAATTTCACAGGTTAATGAAGTTGTGATTTCAAAATTCTAGATTGATTGGAGATTCTGATTTCTTGTGTACACATCCTTGGAAAACTTGAGTGCCTTCTATTTATTTTTTTCCCCTTTGGTGGAAGGGGATTGCTTTCTGTCACATTCTTGGAATATGCCTTTCTTTAGCCATTTGAAAATTTTTGCTTGCTACTGCAGTGCCAGTGCAGATTCTGTGATAATTTGGACTGTGGAGGTTTTGGTTCCAGAGTTTTCAGATCTGTGTATGTCAGCAATTTGACTTGTCTCAAAGAGGTTCTCTCTTGCATAAAATCTGCCCTTTCTTCAGCTTCTGGAGGAAAATTTTGAAGGCCAACAGATTTCAGTGGAGAACTCAAAAAGTACTATCTAAAATCTCTTGATCATCATGATTGAATTTGATGTTAGTGCTGATAAGACGGATGAACAATTACACGTTTCTAATTGGCCAGTTAGCCTGTCCATTTCCGCTGAAAATATTTGGAGTTATTAGTGCTTCCCTTTTCCTAATTTAATGAGTCAAATGAGTTCCGAGTAAGGTGTTGTATCATGCTGGTTAATACTTCAGTAATCAATTACAAAGGTTTTGGAGATGTACAGTTGTTTGGGTGAACGACAGAGAATTGGTTGTTACTGTTGAGCATTCTGGATAGGAAACAGCTAATTTTAATGGTCTTAACTTTTTTGTTCAACATGAATATTCTAAATATTCTTTTTCAGGACAAAATACTCAGAAAAATTTTGGTTCTTAAACCTTTTTGAATTGGTTATTTGAATATTTAGTTTGGCAATAGAAATTGCATTCTAATGAAGCACATTTTAGTTGGTATAATAACTGCTTGCCTATTGTATTTGTACTCCCTTTTTGCATTGCTTTAAGATAGTAATTTCATTTAGTATTGTACGTTGTGGTTAGATATATCAAGTGCTACAGTCATTTTGCGAGATCCTTCTCCCAGAGAGCCTGATGGAAAGGTGGTCATATCTGGAACCCCTGAGTGCATTCAAATAGCACGTCGTCTGCTTCAAGCCTTCATCTGAACATGAGCATCATAACTTTACAACAGCTTCCAGTGCTTGCAGTTATCGACTGACAAGAGGGTAGCTCTAATTGTTGCTTAAAGTTCCCGCCCCTTGTAATCATGTCAAGTTTTGCACTGGCAATTTTACATGCTCCTTCGATTACACTCCTTATCTCAAACACAATGCAGATGAGTATGACATCTGTATGACTGATTGTAAAGACTCCATGTTTGTAGATTCTGTATGTTACCACGTCTTAGAATTTGTTCTAATGTCCTGGAAAGAGAAAAATGTATTTCATGGTTTAATAACTCCCTTGTTCCCGCTATAAATTTGGCCTGGCATGTGATCGGTTCTGGTACTTTGTATTGAACGTCTTATTCACATTAAGAAATTAGGCTGTTGTTTTTGTTGGCATGATCTGTAGTGGTTATATTCTGATTCAAAGAATCAGCGTGTAGCGTCTGTCGTTGGGTGAGAAAATGTTGTGCTTTGGTTCTCTCTCTCTCTATCTCTCTCCACACACACACGCCCGCGCGTGCGTTCTGAAGAATGAGATTAACCTAGTGTAGCAATGTCAAATCTGCATCTATCTTTGTATATAGTAGAGCATCTCTTCCAAACAGAGAGAAGCTGGCCAGAAAATCACATCACCAATGTGGGAGATAGAAAATTGTTAGATAGATAGACCCAGGTCTTAAAAATGTATGAGTCAATTTACAAAAGACATGGCATAAATTTCCAGGGAAATGGCACATGCAAAAGAATCTTGTGGAAAGGAAGGTGCAAAACATTGTCCCAAATATCCCTTTCAAAGAGAAATAGTTTTTTTTAGTATTTTATGCAGACAAAGAATTCCTTGTTTATTTTATGCAGACAAAGAATAGTTTTTTTTTTTAGTATTAAACCAAAGAAGTTACACTAATCCCCTAACTCACCAAGGAGGAAATTGCTATTATAGGCCAAAACATAATAGTATTATATAGCTTGCCATTTGGTTTAATTACATATTCGAAGATTGTATTCATGAAGCATCTGTAAGGCTCTAGGAATTATGCTTCTTCAACATATGGCATCACTGAGCTTCTTTTGGCTTCCCTAATAGTGATAGAACAGTGGCACAAATATGTCTTGAAGATAGACCTGCTTCTTCTATTTGATCAGTTGGGTGCTCCATGGTATCTATCTGGAAGAACCATTGATCTCAACAGCCGTAAATTTCAAGAACAATAAGAATTTCAGTACAAAATTGAATGATTAATTTAAGCCCCTTGGTTTGATCAATGAAACTTTACGTCTATCCAAAATTCATGTCAAGCTTAGAGAGTGAGTTACTTGGGATCCAAAACCTCCAATTGACCACAGTGACCAAGATGTCATGCTCTTTTTCTAGTCTTTTTTATAAGATCACCATCCAGGGATTTGCAAAATCTAGCACCAGCTACTGTTGCGGAGACGTGGGATTTCAGCATTCCTGCAGCTCCCAAACATTGTTGGACTATTGAACCACATCCTACTATCGCAACTCTGCTGCCTTCTACAAGAATTCTTCCCTTTCCAATCTGTTCATGATGACAGATGATTATAAAGAATGCCTTTACACTTAGGTTTATGTATCACCAGTATGCACTTTAGTCTTTTGATGTAATTTAAATATAAAACTTCTTATAAGTCCATCAAGGGAAGGTCTTCTTGTGCTGAAAACTGTTATATCTCCGTAATAGCATATGGTGCACATGCATCTATGAATGAACCTAACGGTTGCCATGTTGTCATTTTTTTTTCTGGGGTTGGGGGTGGTGGTTGCCTTGATGTTTGTATCTTTGCTGTGAGAATGAAGATTTTAACCAAAAACTATTTCTAGGCATCGTTTGATTGGAATATAAGAAAATAATATTACGGAATCTAAATATTGAGAAAACAAGTTTACAAAATATGATTTTGGATTAATTATATTCTTCTATTTGGAAGGTTGAAAATTTATTTAAAAAAAGTAATGTAAGATATTTTTTAATACTTTAGAATAAAACATTCTATGTATAAAAATTTTAAAATTATATTTAAATATTGATTATAATATGGAATATATAAATTTTTAATACATTACTAGTTTGGGGGAGGTGTGAGGGGAGAAAGAATTAATAAGAAAGATCGCGAGAGGAAAAGTAAATGATGTAGATTGGAATAAAATTTTTGTATTTATTTTTAATTTGTATTTATTTAATTTTTTTATTAGAAGTTTTAGAAAAGGAATCACAATACCATATCCTTGGAATGATTCATTTTCCCAATATTATGCATTTATTACCCCACATATGAGGAATCTGTTATGAATTATTGGAATCTCCATTAATTAGTGGAGGCTCCACTAATTATGGATTTATATGAATTATTAGAAGATTTTTATGGATGTCCACCATTTAGTGGAGACACCATTAATTGAGATTAGTTGAAGATGATGTATGCCATGATGTATTTCACTAATTAGAGCTCTATAAATAGAGCTATTCTCTAAGCTTGTAATACACCATCATTTTGTGAAAGAAAGATTAGTGAAAGAAAGATTAGAGAAAGAATTGTGAGAGAAAGAAAGAGAGAAGTTTGAAGAGAAATTCTTGTGCAAAGAATAGTTAGAGTTTTATTAGTGTGTAGTGTGTAGATTTTATTCTAACACTACCCTAATTTTATAACACGTTATCAGCACGAGTCTCTACCGTTATTAAAGCCAGAAGACAGGTACGCATTTATTGATCTCGTTAAATTCGAATTTGTAGCCCTTGATATTTCTGAAAAAAAAAATTTATATGTCATACAGAAATGCATCTAAATGCTAAAAAAATGAGATCCATATGTCATGGGGATAAAAAGAAAAATTTGACCACCTAAAGATGGTCGTACTACCCACTGCACGGTATGAATTGTTGCACCTGAAGTTGCAAGATTGTAAAACCGTGAACTCCGTGATGTATAAAACTATATCTTAGTTAAAAATTTTGCGGAGAAAAAGTTACTGATGAAGTTATATTGGAGAAGACATTCTCCACTTTTCATACCTCGAATATTGTCCTGCAGTAACAATATCGAGAAAAATGGTATCCCAAATTGACAAATTTAACATGAGTTATTATTGAGAAATCATGAAGCCGGATGAAGCGGCTCAACGAGCACTCCAAGTGAATGCTGTTGGCTCCAGTGAAGCCATCGTTATAGTCGTAGTTGTGGCGGTGGCCGTGGTTATGGTCATGGACACACTCGATATTTCCCTTATCATAGAGAAATACTGGCCACTTGAAGTGGAACAGAAAAGATAATAAGGGAAAAAGATATTTCCATTAATAATAAGCATCACATCTTTTATTCATATCACTAGTGTTCATATGAACTTGAGGATACATGCTTATAGTTGCTCTTTTGTAATTGAGCTGACAAATTTAAGATGAAGGTTTGTAATTGTTCTTTTTCAATATTTACATTAGAGGAAGACAAACAATTAGTAATTATGGACTTCGGCTCCTCTTTTTCGACATCCTCCTCCTTTTCTTTCCCCTTTGAGCCGAGCATCGAGACTAGCGGCAGAATTAGCCGTAAAATTACTGCGAAATGAGTCTTGAGATTTTATGATCTCCTTAAGTTTATTATAATTAAATTTCTTATTATATTTGGCCTTGAAGCATGCTTGTCTCAATTTACGTGTTTGGTCCTCTAACTGCGTATTAGGACTTTCTTCCATCAAGCTGTTTTTCACATTCCGATATCGCAATGGCTTCTTTCAACTTCTTCTCAGCCATATGTCCTCCTTCTTCTTTATTTTGCATCTCCTGTAAATCAAAGTGATATCATCGGTTATTTATTTATAAATATTTCATAATTTCATACTTACAAATTATAAGTATGTATGAGAAAGAACCTGAACATTCTTAATTATGGTCTCCAAGCTCACCAACTTCCTGTGAGGCCATCGACGAATTCCTAACTCCCTACATCTTTTCTTGAGACGGAGTTATGCCAATATTCAATTCTTTGGTTGCGCTCTTGATTGGTAGGTAAAAGTATTGCGAAATTGTTTCTCTTGATAGTGTCTGGGAGTTATTGCCCTTCTTCTCTCTCTGCCTCTTAATCATCTTCTTCTCCCTAGGAATTTTGTCTGCAATAATATCTTGAACTTCGATATTATGCATTTCATGAGTACTTACTCTGACTTCGTTGTCAAGACCACTCATTATTTCTCCTAGAAAAAGAAAATAATATTAGTAAAGGTAATACCATTCAAAATCCATGTTTAAATGTATAATAACTCGGAAACATATTCGGCTTTGTTCAAAATCCATTAGAGAGTAGAAAGGATCATGCACAAGCATATCCTCATTCAAAGGAATAGCATCAAGAGGAACAATATCAAAAGCAGTCTCTTGTAGGGGCAGATCAACTTGGTCCAAAGCAGTATGTTCAAAACTTCCACTGCTTTACATCAAAAACAAACCAAAAGAGAGTTTAATTTCATTATCAAGCACACTAAAACAAATGGAAGCCTCAAAGGTATCTCACCTGAAATTAGGAGGAAGTGGTTGGTTTGCAAAGGAAAACATATCAAAATCTTCTGCGTTCGAATTAGGCAGAAGCGGTTGGTTTGGAAAGAAAAATACATTAACATCTGCTGCAGAAACCGAGTCAAAATTTGACCATGTCTCAAATGAATTACGAGTCTCCATATCTGCTTTGTGATTTTTGTTTTTGATGTTTACTAATGACTGATAACTGAGATATATATATCGATACATATATATATATATATATATATCTGTATGAGGAAGAAGAAGAGGTAGATGGTAGGTAGAGGGTCGGAGGAGAAGAAAAGACAAGAGAGGAAGAGGAAAAGTCGGTACCGGGAAGAGTGAAAAAAAAAAGGAGAAATCTTTCTTGGCATTTCCTGCTTGTCATCATTTTCTTATATTTCTTTTCTTATTCTCTTGTGAAATCATTATTTCCTAAATTAGGGGGAGAACAGAAACAGTACAAGAAATATCGTGATTGGACAACATCATTAAATTATCTTGATCCGCATACAAGCGCGTGTGAACTTGAAGTTCAAAAGATAATTCATTTGTAAAGCATTGCAAATCAAATGCCAGATACTTTTGTTGACTCTAGAAGAGTAACAAAATCGCATATGCCAGCTATAAATGCTCCTATTCTAATTGAAGTTTCAACAGAACAAAAGATTTTACATATAGCTGCTGAGCCAAAAGCATTCCAGAAGCATGGCCGACCTCTTGGTTCTAAAGATAAAAATCCTTGAAAGAAAAGAGGATTAAATGATCCAGAAGATCATATTGAAGAAAAAAATGATAAAGACCAAGAGAGAACTGATGACAAAGAACCAGAAGTTGATGAAAGTAACACTGAAATTTCTATCAATTATACCACTTCCGGTAGAAGTTGGAATCGGATAGAAACTGTTATTGATAATATATTTGCATACAATATATCTCTTGATGTTACACAGGATAATGATGATCCTGAACCAATATCAGTTGATGAATGTCGGCATAGAAAAGATTGGCTGCAATGGAAAGATGCGACTCAATCGGAGTTAAATGCACTGACAAAACGTGAAGTCTTCGGACCTGCAGTCCGAACAGCAGAAGGTGTAAAACCTGTTGACTATAAATGGATATTTGTGCGAAAGCGCAATGAAAAGAGTGAAATCATTCGATATAAAACGCGATTAGTAGCCCAAGGTTTTTCACAAAGACCAGGTATTGATTATGATGAAACTTATTCTCCTGTTGTTGATGCTATTACACTCCGATATCTTATCAGTTTGGCAGTACATGAAAAGATAGATATGCGCCTATTAGATGTTGTCACTGCTTACTTGTATGGAAATTTAGAAAATGATGTTTACATGAAAATCCCGAAGGATTTCATATGCCTGAAGCATATAGACATTATCCTCGTGAAAATTACTCCATCAAGTTGCGAAATCATTATATGGCACTGAAGCAATCGGGCGCATGTGGTTCACACGTCTTAGTGAATATTTATTGAAAGCGGGATTTAAAAATGACCAGGTATGTCCATGTGTTTTTATTAAGAAATTTGGTTCTAAATTTGTGATATTAGCTATATATGTTGATGATATTAATCTTATTGGAACTCTGAAGAGCTCCAAGAAACAATTGATTATTTAAAAAGAGAATTCGAAATCAAGGATTTTGGTAAAACCAAATTTTGCCTTGGTTTACAAATTGAACATTTGGAGAGTGGAACATTTATTCATCAATCAACATATACAACAAAAGTGCTAAAAAGATTTTACATGGACAAAACACATCCATTGAGTATTCCAATGATCGTCCGATCATTAAATGTGGATAAAGATCCTTTCCGACCTCAAGAAAATGATGAAGAACTCCTTGGTCCTGAAGTACCATATCTCGAGTGCAATTAGTGCATTGATGTATCTTGCTAATAATACAAGACCTGATATTGCTTTTGCTGTCAATTTATTAGCAAGATTTAGTTCTTCACCAACACGACGACATTGGAATGGAATTAAACAAGTCATTCGATATCTCCAAGGTACAATTGATCTCGAATTATTTTATTCAAATAAAACCAGTCCAACATTGATAGGTTATGCGAGATCGTTGGTTATTTATCCGATCCACATAAAGCACGTTCTCAAACGGGCTATCTATTTACATGTGGAAATACTTGCTATATCATGGCGTTCTACGAAACAATCTATAGCGACTACTTCTTCAAATCATGCTTGAAATTATAGCCATTCATGAAGCAAGTCGAGAATGTGTATGTCTAAGATCCATGATTCATTATATCCGAGAAAGTTGTGGATTATCATCAATCAAAGATATTCCAACTCCTCTTTATGAAAACAATGCAGCTTGCAAGCTCAATTACGAGGAGGATATATTAAAGGAGATCGGACAAAACATATTTCACCAAAATTCTTCTTTACTCATGAACTTCAGAAGAAAGGTGAAATTGATGTGTTACAAATTCGGTCATGTGATAACCTCGCAGATATTTTCACGAAGACTTTACCGACTTCAACATTTGAGAAGTTGAGATATAAAATCGGTATGCGTCGGTTTAAAGATTTAAAGGAATCATCTCATCAGGGAGAGTAATAAACAGACATATAGAATAGTGTACTCTTTTTCCTTCACTAGATTTTTTTTCCCACTGGGTTTTTATCTAGTAAGGTTTTAACGAGGCATATTCTTTATGTATGGATGGACATCCAAGGGGGAGTGTTATGAATTATTGGAATCTCCATTAATTAGTGGAGGCTCCACTAATTATGGATTTATATGAATTATTAGAATATTTTTATGGATGTCCACCATTTAGTGGAGACACCATTAATTGAGATTAGTTGAAGATGATGTATGCCATGATGTATTTCACTAATTAGAGCTCTATAAATAGAGCTATTCTCTAAGCTTGTAATACACCATCATTTTGTGAAAGAAAGATTAGTGAAAGAAAGATTAGAGAAAGAATTGTGAGAGAAAGAAAGAGAGAAGTTTGAAGAGAAATTCTTGTGCAAAGAATAGTTAGAGTTTTATTAGTGTGTAGTGTGTAGATTTTATTCTAACACTATCCTAATTTTATAACAGAATCAATTTTTTTTCCCCCAAACTATAAATATCGAATTAAAGACTGAATTTAAAAAATGAGAATTGTGATTAAGAGAAAGCAAGTTACAATATTTATATCTCAAACGTGCTGCACATGAGCATCAAAGTGGACATATAATGCACAATAGGAATCTACTTCGGTACTTCTTACTACACACCATTTTTGTGTTCAAACAATTTGAATAATGGAATATAATTAGAGGGCTTTTCCAAACCTAGGCCTGTACAAGTTACTTTTTCAAGGAGAAGCTACGCAGTTAAATAGTTTTAAAAAAATTATCATTATTAATCTAAACTTATCAATTTGAAAGTTCATTATTATTTAGAAGATTTTGTTAATTTTGATATTTATTAGTCTTAGTTACAGTGAATCTTGTTTAGTAGTTTTTTATTATTACTTAGATTTTTAATGTTAGTTAGAGTCAAAATTTTAATACAAGTAGGTACTGTTAAAATTCATATGTGCATCATATATATGCATTACGCAGTGGAATACAAGGATTCTATGCAAGAGGACTACGTGTATGTGTAATAAACGGATCAAAAGTAATGGAGAAGTAACCTACATTCTTGGAATAAGGATTTATAGGAATAGGTAAAAAAGGTTGTTAGGTCTTTCATAGTCCACGTATATAGACAAAGTGCTAAAGAGGTTTAGCATGGATCAATCAAAAAAGAGATTTTTACCCATATCCCATGGATAAGAATTTCAAAGTCGATGTCTCCCAATACACAAGTTGAAAGGGATCACATAAGTCTCAATTAAAAACTAATTATAATTAGATTTAATTCTCAAAATGAGAATTAATAATTTTTTTTTTACATATCTAAAATCATTATTTTAGATAATTAATTTCCAAAGCCAATTTTGAAATTTATTCTCTTAGTCCCAAAACAAAATTCTGGAAAGCTTTGGCACAAGAGGGGAAAAAAAAAACTTCCATGGGTCCACTGAAAAACAACCGAAATGAAATAGAAAAGATTTTTTTTATTATTTATATAGCCCACAAAAGGACAAAATTCTATCATGGAAAGGATTAGGCCTATCAATGGATCGGATCTACTCGGACCCACCCCTTTCCGTTTACCTATTTATACGGGTCTGGTATGCCTATTTTGTTACCCAGACCCGCCCGAGCTGTTTACCCGTTTAATTTATATAATTGGATTCAGGTCCGAGCATTATAAATTCGAATCCGATTACTTGTTTATCCGAATAATTTAAAAAGATTATAATATATATATATATATATATATATATATATATATATTATAAGTTTTTAACTATTTAGCTTGTTGGATGAATTGAGGATATTTTATAGTATATAATAGTTATAAACTTATGGATATTTTGGTATTGTTGTTGTAAACTATTATTTAATACTTAATTTCTAATTTATATATGTTGTATGATATTGTTATTTATAAACTTGAATTTTTTTTTATTATTGTAAATTTGAAATTTTGAGAATTTGAAATTATAGCTATTTTAATATTTTGTAACGGGATTTTTACATAGAAATATTATTTTTATAACTTAAAATTTTTGGGTCGGGTATACCCGACTCGGACCCGTTACCCACCGGGTCAGGTATGGATCCTTTTACTCTGGATCCACCAGGTACACGGGTCGGGTCCGATACCCCCTTTTTGTTAAACAGGTCTGGGTTCGGGACGGGGTGGACCCGACCCTTTTACACCCCTATACATCCTGCCCATGATGAATTTTGGCTTCAAGCTTCGGGCAACATAGCCCGAGCTAGCCATTATGCCTCAAGTCGCAACTTGGCTCCAATGAGCCACGGCTTGGGCAGTATATATATATATATATATATATATATATATATATATATATACTGCTCATCATCTTCCAGAGACGATCCTGGATAAAATTCTTCGTTTTTTTTTTCCAGTGGATTCCAAAACTAGAAACGAATCGAAAAACCTTTTCTTCTTCTTCTTCTTCTTCTTTTCATAGGAAGACATTCTGTAACCTTTACAAAACCAAAACACTTTAGTAAGAACCCATGATTTTCAGGTATCAATGGAACAGAAAAATAGTGCAGTCTGCAAACTCTTTTCAGAACACACCAAAGACCCAAAATTCATAATCAAACGAATCACAGAAACGTTTTCTATGATCCAAACATATGCGTGAAATAATTTCAGACATAGGCAGACAAAATCAACAGAAAATAATCTTTCCAGAAACATGATTGTAGCATGAAACGGAAAACAGAGACAAACATGAAACAACTTTCATGGTGAATAAATGTTCGTAAATCACATACAAGAGGCTCTAATACCACTGTTAGAATCTATACGTGCATCATATATATGCATTACGCAGCCAAATATAAGGATTCTATGCAAGAGGGGTCGCGTGTATATGTAATATACAGATCAAAAGTAAGAAGATATACCTTCAGTGATATCCCTATCGTTCAAAATTTCTTCTTTCTGTTGAGGAGCAATCCAACAATACCATAGATCCTCGTCGTCCACTGGAGTCCAAACGTAGAACTCCCTCTAACAATATCCACACAAAGGATACTCAAGAAGCCAAACACAATCTCTGTACTAGCAGAGAAGAACGACAGCTAGGGTAAAACAGAGAAGAGAAGAAGAAGATGATCGTGTGTTCCATGTTTTCTGTGGTTCAAAAAATCGTGAGCCCCATTCTCAACATACATCAAAGATATATACTGATATTGTGCAGAAAAACACATCTGTAAATTCTAATACAATTAGAATTTACTAATTGTAATTGGAAACTATAATTTTTTAACAATCACAATTTGGCTCAAAATTATAACTAATTATAATTTGACCACAATAACTTTTTCTTCTCACAATTAACCCCATAATGTTATCAAATAACATTTTGAGTACTTAATCCTCTATTGTGTGTGACCTATTAGGTTTCTCGATCTATTGGTAGCGAATATGAATTAATCCAAACGTCTTTGAGATTAATAACCCTTAATAATTTAGAATCAACGTATTAATTTTTATTAGGATTAGTTTATTAATTCATCAATTAATAAACTCATATTCAGTAGATCATGAGCGGTATCTAGCAACACATCATGACCACCTAAGAGTCTAGGAAGCCAAGTGGTTTAACATGAACCATTCAATAACAAACTACAGTAAACTCCTTTCACCATACAATATTTCATTCGGTTTTGAGTACGGAATTAGTGCCAATTTTCTCCAGAAAAAATATTAATTTTGGACCGAATATATTAGTTCTTGTACTAGGAATCCACTACTCTACACGTGTATCACTTGGAACTGTTTCCAATACACAATAACCTTGGCCCAGGATTTTAAGAGTAGTATTTCCAATAAGCGGCCATGAGATATTCGCCACTACTATTTGGAGTGGTGAATCCTTTATTGACCATTTCAACTACTTTCATTTACCTCACATTGTACCCAATATTCATCTCATAGACAGCCCTCGATTTAGCTCCAAAGATCAGAATCAAAGTATAATGCTCAGCAAATAAAGTACCTTACAGATCTCAAGTCTAAGGAAACTTGCACGTTTGCTATAGCTAGATTCTATCACTGGGACTACATAGTTATCCATGCGATTATCTCATAGTCAGATCATCCAATATACTTCTTCTATTAACAAGCATTTACGTGTTAACTTTGGGTATCTCAATACTCACAGATATGAAAACCACCGCCTGATCAGATAAGGAAGTCTAGCACGTGCTAGTTTTAATACATTAATAATGTCCTATCTCATTAATACTACAATTAGGGAATATTTAAGTACTAACACTATATAGTGTAGTAAAAATCTCACATCATGATATCTATCATGATTTTCTTAATACAGTGTTATATTAGGAACTTTATCTAACAGTTACTTTACATTAAAGTAAAGAGTAAAGAAAGCAAATTGAAAGATAAATAATACCTTATATTATAAAACAAATATGTCATATACAAAATACAAGCGATTGTCTCTAGAACACAACACTAACAGGTATTATATTGTAATATTTTGAGAATTATTTCTATAAGGTTGTATCTAGAGTTATGTGCATGTTAGAATTAGTATTGATATAATTTCTAAAAAAAAAAAAAAGAATGAAATTTAAAGTTCAAAGAAACTTTTTCAAATAATTTTAATTTTATTAAAACAAAATTAAAGTTCTTAAAAGTTTTGGGCCGGCGCCACTCTCGCCCTCCCCTGTATCCCTCTCTATGTTTGTTGGACTCTATCCACTAACACCATCCAAATTTATATTAACAAATCCCAAACCACTAACATGTGTACTCTCTACTCTCTCTCTCTCTCTCAACCAATTCAGTAGGAGGTTGGTTACTTCTGAGGTCACAAATCCGAGACAAAAAATTGTTAGCTACTAAAGGAGAAGTGAGTTTATAGTTTACTTGTGCGAACCGCACGAGGCAGCGTTGCCTATCCTTCCTTCCTCACCATGCATGGAATTTTATATAACAAATTTCAAGTAACTTATTTATTTATTTTAAAAAAATGTAATTTAGAGATTTGATATATATCTCCATGACTCTGGGGCAGGGAACAGATGATAAGTATACAAAATATTGCATAATCTGATTACACAAATAAAATTCTAAAAAGCAATTTTGGAAAATTTTGGTGATATATTTTATTTCTTTTGTGAGTGCTATACTGCTATTTAAAGGCCTCTTTTTATTGTTAATTTTTCCACAGAGAGGTCTTGGGTGACTTGTGCTGTGGAGGATAGAAAGTGGATGCATGCCTTTCTTTAAAAACAAAAAGAAGATAATTTTTGTTATGAATTATTGGAATCTCCATTAATTAGTGGAGGCTCCACTAATTATGGATTTATGTGAATTATTAGAAGATTTTTATGGATGTCCACCATTTAGTGGAGACACCACTAATTGAGATTAGTTGAAGATGATGTATGCCATGATGTAATCCACTAATTAGAGCTCTATAAATAGAGCTATTCTCTAAGCTTGTAATACACCATCATTTTGTGAAAGAAAGATTAGTGAAAGAAAGATTAGAGAAAGAATTGTGAGAGAAAGAAAGAGAGAAGTTTGAAGAGAAATTCTTGTGCAAAGAATAGTTAAAATTTTCTTAGTGTGTAGTGTGTAGATTTTATTCTAACACTACCCTAATTTTATAACACGTTATCAGCACGAGTCTCTACCGGTACAAAAGTCAGAAGACTAAGCACGAGTTTCTGCCGTTAACAAAACCAGAAGACAAGTACGCAGTTATTGATCTCTATGACTAATCTCGCTAAACTCGAATTTGTAGCCCTTGATATTTCTGGAAAAAATTATATGTCATGGGTTTTCGATGCAGAAATGCATCTAAATGCTGAAGGCCTTAGTGAAACTATTCAAGCAAATAATAGTGCATCTGCACAACACAAGGCTAAAGCTTTGATTTTTATTCGTCGTCATCTCGATGAAAATTTGAAAATAGAATATCTTACCGAAAAAGATCCATATGTCCTGTGGGTAAATTTAAAAGAAATATTTGACCACCTGAAGATGGTCGTACTACCCACTGCACGGTATGAATGGTTGCACCTGAGGTTGCAAGATTTTAAAATCGTAAATGAATATAGCTCCGCAATGTATAAAATTACATCTCAATTAAAATTATGCGGAGAAAAAGTGACTGATGAAGATGTGTTGGAGAAGACATTCTCCACCTTTCATGCCTCAAATATTGTCCAGCAGCAACAATATCGAGAAAAGGGGTATACAAAATTTACAGATTTAATTACTGCACTCCTCATTGTAGAGAAGAATAATGAGTTGTTATTGAGAAATCATGAAGCCAGACCAACTGGCTCAACAGCACTCCCAGAAGTGAATATTGTTGGCTCTAGCAGAAGCCATCGTTATAGTCGTGGTCGTGGCCATGGCCGTGGCCGTGGCCGTGGTTATGGTCGTAGACACGCTCGATATTTCCCTTATCACAATTATAATCAAACTGTGAGAAATACTGGCCACCTGAAGTGGAACAGAAAAGATCATAAGGGAAAATAAAAAGAAATTGAAGAAAAGCATGAGGATATATGTTATAGATGTGGCATGAAAGGTCATTGGTCACGAAACTGTCGTACGGCTAAGCATTTAGTTGAATTATATCAAACTTCATTGAAAAATAAAAATGTGGAAGCAAATTTTTCTCAACATCCAATAAATAATGCTGAGGATAATGATATTGATCCTGAAGATCTTAATATCAATATTACCTATATGGATGTATCGGATTTTTTTGAACACCCAGACGGTAGGATAGACCATTTAATTGGTGATGGCAGTGTCCAGAAGAACTAAAGCCTCACCCTGATATTTTTGTATTTTTATTTTCATTCTATTCTAATAATATTTACGTTTGCATATATATATATATATATTTGTGTTCAGATGGCTGTTGTTAATGATGATGTATGCATTATTGATAGCGGAACTACACACACCATACTAAAAAATGAGAAATATTTTTCTGATCTCAAAATGAGAGAAATAAATATTTATACGATAAACGATAGTGCAAATGTAATTGAGGGCTCCGGAAGAGCTAGTATATTGTTGCCTAAAGGAACAACAATTATTATTGATAAGGCACTATTTTCCTCAAAATCCAGAAGAAATTTATTGAGTTTTAAAGATATCCACAGAAATGGGTATCATGTTGAAACAAATGAGGAAAATGGGATTGAGCATCTTTTTATTACTCAAATGCATTTGGGTAAGAAATCTGTATTAGAAAAACTGCCGTCTTTTTCTACTGGCCTATATTTTGTAAAAATACGTACAATTGAAATTCATCATCTAGTAAACCAGAAGTTTACTGATCCTATTACTTTTAGCATTTGGCATGACCGGTTGGGTCATCCGGGATCTATCATGATGAAAAGAATCATTGAGAATACACATGGTCATCCTTTAAAAAATAAAAAGATATTAACATCAGAAAAATTCGCATGTACTGCATGTTCCCTAGGAAAATTAATTGTTAAACCATCACCAGTTAAAGTAGGAGCTGAAAGTCCTACATTTCTCGAACGGATTCACGGAGATATTTGTGGACCTATTGATCCACCATGTGGACCGTTCAAATATTTTATGGTCTTAATTGATACATCATCCCGATGGTCACATGTATGTTTATTATCTACTCGCAACCTGGCGTTTGCGAGATTACTTGCTCAAATAATTAAATTACGAGCACAATTTCCTGACCATCACATTAAAAATATTTGTTTGGATAATGCTGGTGAATTTTCATCACATGCTTTTGATGCATATTGCATGTCAATTGGGATTAATGTTGAACATCCTGTAGCTCATGTTCACACACAAAATGGTCTTGCTGAATCTTTGATTAAATGATTACAATTAATTGCTAGACCATTATTAATGAAAACAAATCTCCCAACATCTGCCTGGGGACATGCTATTCTACATGCTGCAACACTTGTACGTATAAGACCAGCTAGTTATCATAAATTCTCTCCTTTGTAATTGGCTTTTGGGTCAGAACCAAATATTGCTCATTTAAGAATTTTTGGGTGTGCTGTATATATTCCAATTGCACCAAACCAACGTACAAAGATGAGTCCTCAAAGAAGAAAGGGAATATACGTTGGATATGATTCTCCCTCTATTATCAAGTATGTTGAACCCCTGACAGGAGATGTATTCACAGCAAGATTTTTTGATTGTCATTTTGATGAATCATTATTCCCTAAATTAGGGGGAGAACCAAAACAGCATAAAAAAGATCTTGCTTGGACAACATCATTAAATTATCTTGATCCGCGCACAAGCGCATGTGAATTTGAAGTTCAAAAGATAATTCATTTGCAAAGCATTGCAAATCAAATGCCAGACGCTTTTGTTGACTCCAGAAGAGTTACAAAATCGCATATTCTAGCTATAAATGCTCATATTCGAATTGAAGTTCCAGCATATCAAAATATTATACCTATAGCTGCTGAGTCAAAAACACGCCAGAAGCGTGGCCGACCTCTTGGTTCTAAAGATAAAAATCATCGAAAGAAAAGAGGATTAACTGATCCAGAAGATCATATTGAAGAAAAGAATGATAAAGACCAAGAGAAGCTGATGACAAAGAACCGAGAAGTTGATGAAAGTAACACTTGAAATTTCTATCAATTATACCACTTCCGGTAGAAGTTGGAATCAGATAGAAACTGTTATTGATAATATATTTGCATACAATATATCTCTTGATATTACATAGGATAATGATGATCCTGAACCAATATCAGTTGATGAATGTCGGCATAGAAAAGATTGGCTGCAATGGAAAGATGCAATTCAATCGGAGTTAAATGCACTGACAAAATGTGAAGTCTTCAGACCTGCAGTCCGAACACCAGAAGGTGTAAAACCTGTTGGCTACAAATAGATATTTGTGCGAAAACGCAATGAAAAGAGTGAAATCGTTCGATATAAAGCGCGATTAGTAGCCCAAGGTTTTTCACAAATACCAGGTATTGATTATGATGAAACTTATTCTCCTGTTGTTGATGCTATTACATTCAGATATCTTATCGGTTTGGCGAGTACATGAAAAGATAGATATGCGCCTATTAGATGTTGTCACTTGCTTACTTGTATGGAAATTTAGAAAATGATGTTTACATGAAAATCCCGAAGGATTTCATATGCACGAAGCATATAAATATTATCCTCGTGAAAATTACTCCATCAAGTTGCAGAAATCATTATATGGCTCGAAGCAATACGGGCGCATGTGGTTCACACGTCTTAGTGAATATTTATTGAAAGCGGGATTTAAAAATGATCAGGTATGTCCATGTATTTTTATTAAGAAATCTGGTTCGAAATTTGTGATATTAGCTATATATGTTGATGATATTAATCTTATTGGAACTCCTGAAGAACTCCAAGAAACAATTGATTATTTAAAAAGAGAATTCGAAATCAAAGATTTTGGTAAAACCAAATTTTGCCTTGGTTTACAAATTGAACATCTGGAGAGTGGAACATTTATTCATCAATCAACATATACAACAAAAGTGCTAAAAAGATTTTACATGGACAAAGCACATCCATTGAGTATTCCAATGATCGTCCGATCATTAAATGTGGATAAAGATCCTTTCCGACCTCAAGAAAATGATGAAGAACTCCTTGGTCCTGAAGTACCATATCTCGGTGCAATTGGTGCATTGATGTATCTTGCTAATAATACACGACACGATATTGCTTTTGCTTGTCAATTTATTAGCAAGATTTAGTTCTTCACCAACACGACGACATTGGAATGGAATTAAACAAGTCCTTCGATATCTCCAAGGTACAATTGATCTCGGATTATTTTATTCAAATAAAACCAGTCCAACATTGATAGGTTATGCAGATGCTGGTTATTTATTTGATCCACATAAAGCACGTTCTCAAACGGGCTATCTATTTACATGTGGAAACACTGCTATATCATGGAGTTCTACGAAACAATCTATAGCAGTTACTTCTTCAAATCATGCTGAAATTATAGTCATTCATGAAGCAAGTCGAGAATGTGTATGGCTAAGATCCATGATTCATTATATCCGAGAAAGTTGTGGATTATCATCAATCAAAGATATTCCAACTCCTCTTTATGAAGACAATGCAGCTTGCAAGCTCAATTACGAGGAGGATATATTAAAGGAGATCGGACAAAACATATTTCACCAAAATTCTTCTTTACTCATGAACTCCAGAAGAAATGTGAAATTGATGTGTTACAAATTCGGTCATGTGATAACCTCGCAGATATTTTCACGAAGACTTTACCGACTGCAACATTTGAGAAGTTGAGATATAAAATCGGTATGCGTCGGTTTAAAGATTTAAAGGAATCATCTCATCAGGGGGAGTAATAAACAGACATATAGAATAGTGTACTCTTTTTCCTTCACTAGATTTTTTTCCCACTGGGTTTTTATCTAGTAAGGTTTTAACGAGGCATATTCTTTATGTAATGGATGGACATCCAAGGGGGAGTGTTATGAATTATTGGAATCTCCATTAATTAGTGGAGGCTCCACTAATTATGGATTTATGTGAATTATTAGAAGATTTTTATGGATGTCCACCATTTAGTGGAGACACCACTAATTGAGATTAGTTGAAGATGATGTATGTCATGATGTAATCCACTAATTAGAGCTCTATAAATAGAGTTATTCTCTAAGCTTGTAATACACCATCATTTTGTGAAAGAAAGATTAGTGAAAGAAAGATTAGAGAAAGAATTGTGAGAGAAAGAAAGAGAGAAGTTTGAAGAGAAATTCTTGTGCAAAGAATAGTTAGAATTTTCTTAGTGTGTAGTGTGTAGATTTTATTCTAACACTACCCTAATTTTATAACAAATTTGACTTAATTTCTTTTTTTCCAAATTACTGACTTAATAACTTTAAGAATGCAATCTTATTTGTAATTGGATTTATTGTATTTTGCAATGTAAGTGTTTTAAGAATATTTTCAGTATTCAACTTTAGTCAATTTTGAGCAATATTTTGTAAATAATTAATATTTAAAAGATTCATATTTTCATAATGTAAGGTATGACATAAATGATTAAAAATATTTATTGATTATTAAGTACCGATTTTGATTTGTATTCCTATTTCTTTCTTTTTTTTTTTTTGGTTATCGAGGAGATTTCCATTTTCTTTATGTATCAGAATTAAAAAAAAAAAAAAGCTTGCGTCTCAATTCAAATTTAAGGGGCAGGGCAAAGAAAAAAACAGAAAAAAAGGAAGAAAAAAAAGGGCACATGTCGTGTCGTCAAATTTAAACTTTGAGAATTAGTGGGCCATTAAAAGAACCCAAAAAAAAAAAAAAAAAAGCTTTTGGGCTGACCTGGTTTTAGCTGTAAAGTTTTAGAAAACTTGTTGTTCTTCTTCTAATGGGTCGGGGATTTAAGCCCATGGTATTTACGAATATTTCTAATTCCACATCAGCTCGTTTTCTTTTTCTTTTTTTTCACTTTTAAAGGAAGGATTTTTGTCCTTTCCCTTCTACTTTTTTGGATACATTATAGGGTTTGGACTTTTATGTTTGGTTTGGAAGGATGATGTGAAGAGAAAAGAAAGGATTTAAAAGGAAGGTGAGTGAATAAAAGAAAAATATATAATTACTCAAAAGATAATAATTTTGTTTAAAAGTTGAAAATAAAAAAAGAATAAAATAAGATTTTAAAATTACAAGAGAAGAATGACACTCTTATCTAATTAATAGATATTATTAGATAAGGGTGTGAATTTAGTCCCTCTCTAAATTCTTTTAAAAGCCTTTTAAATTTAAATTATTTAATTTTATTTTCTCCACAGTTTTAGATTAGTTCACATATTTGAAATGCCTTTTAAAAGTTTTAATTTAAATATATATTTTAAAATCATTTATTTTTTATTTTTATCCACATATTTAGAACTATATTGCACGTTGGTGCTTATTGATTCATGACTTGGTCCCGCCTGCCTGCAGTTTTTAATTCTTTTATAAACACTAGTTTAATTCCCCGTGCACGGGTTGTTAAATTTGCATACTCTAATAATTCAATAAATTTAATGAATTCAAATAATTTTTATTTGAATTCAAATAATCTTCACATTTTCTTAAAAAAAAAAAAGGTAATTTAATGCTGCTATGTTTAATGAATTTAAATAACATTAACCTAAATTCAATGAATTCAGATTACATTTCACATTTTGTTAAATAATAATAATAATAATAATAATAATAATAATAATAATAATAATAATAATAATAATAATAATAATAATAAAACTCATATGAATTCAACACTATTATGTGTCAACACATGATGTTGCCACATGTCTCACAAGTAGTATTCCGCAACAAATCTATATAAACATATATAAATGTAGCTGCGGAAGCCTCCTGAGAAGTCAAGTGGCACCACCTCGTGTTGGCATTTGGAGGCACTAAATTTAAAAGATTTTAAAAAAATAAATTTGAAAGTTTTTTTTAATATCAGGGCTATTTTAGGGTTTAAAAGAAGGTTTTTTTTTTTTTTTTTATAAAAGAAATTGAAGGGTTTTTTCTTTTTTTAAAAGGAATTTGAAGAGTTTTTTTTTAAATAAATATCAAGGCTATTTGAATCAGTTGCCTTTACAGAACAACTATTTTGGAAGTATTGGATTTAAAAGAAGTTTTTTTTGGGAAGAAATTTGAAGGTTTTAGAAAGCAATGGACATGTGGAAGAAATTGATCAAGCCACCGACTCCGTTTATGTCCTGGAGGAAGACCAACATCAGTTTCACCATATGGAATGTCCCGGAGTTTGCCAGAGATCTTTTGCCCAAGTATTTGAAGCACAATAATTTCTCCAACTTCATCAGACAGTTAAATACTTATTTTAGTACTTCTTTATCCGCTTTTTCTTTAACCTTCTCCTTCTTTTGTGTTCTCTTAGACTATTTATTTCTTTTTTCAACGTCGTTGATTGCAATTTGCAAAGAAGGTTCTCCAGTCAAGTGTTAGATGACCAAAATTATTCAATTCTTAGGCCGCACCACTCCAGTCATTCTCTAGAACGACAATGACCCCTATCCACTCCTTGTCATCTGTATGTGTTTTCGATTCTTTTTGTATTTCTTTATTTCTCTGCCCTACTACCTTCGTTCTAGGGTTCTACATATATACACACAATCGAGCGTACTTTTGGATTGCAGTATTGAATGTTTGTTCTATTGAAGCTTTACTTTTTGCATTTTTCATTTGATTTCGAATTGCATTTTGTTGTCTAGATTTTGAGACTTAGGTTTTTGCTGTTATGAATAAGAAATTGATTCTTGAATGACTTAATGCTTTTGCTACAGAAAATTCGGTTTACTTTTTGTTAGATGTGCATGCAATAGCATAATAACTTATTTTACCTGTCAACCTAGGTAATTTTTCCTCTTGGATAATGGAATATGGATTATTAGCAATTAAACTGCCTATAGAATTGATCCTCTCTCATAATTGTTTTATTTGCACCTAAGCATTGAGTGGTTACTGTTATTCTATTTATGTACTACGGCCTAATGATTTTTCTTCTATATTGCCTCTTGGAAATAAAGGGGAATCATTACTTTCTGTGGTGCCATATTTTGTGAAGTATGATATGATTAAATAAATGAAGAATATTTTGGGATAAATTTATGGTTCTGAATACCGAGTATTGCTTGGTGAAAAATGTGGTGTTTTTGCCTCTGGTATGTTTAATTTTTCTTTGATGTTATGTTTCCATTAATACATTAGAATCTTGTGGACTATCAATGTAGGAGAGTTGTAGGCTTTTAGTGAGGCTAATTCTTTGGTGTTTTACATAATTATGTAATGGTAACCGCACCAGCATTTTGAAACCTACACATGTTTCATTTGAAAACAAGATTTGTTGCTTAACTTTTGACTTTGTGTCAATGTTAGGACTTGTTTTTGGAACTGTTATTTTATTGAAGGGTTCTTGGAAATTGAGATGACTTTTTTTCCTTGTGCTACAAAAATTGGGAGGTGACCTTGCCTTTTCTTATCTTTTTGCTATGATTTTGTGTTGTTATCTTAATTTCCTTCAAAATCAAGATTGTCCAAAGCCATAAATTGAGTAGTAGTTTACTAAAACTTTTCTGCATTAGTTTATTAGTTCTATTCATGAACATCTTCTTTGGAGAATCGAAGTGTATACATAGAAGTGGGTTTGATTAATTTCCTTCATCATCGCGCTTTGTTAAACCTCTTGATCAAGATTCAAGAATCTCAAGCAGTTTGTGGATATTTGAAAAATGCCCAGGTTGAAAGGACCTTCTGATTATTCACTAAAACCCCCGCGCCACCCTGCCCTTAAGATCAATGCCAAGGTAAGCCACCCTTCTTCTCTCTCTCTCTCTCTTTTTTTGTTTTGTTCTGTATTTACAAATACTACGTCATTTTTTACAATAATTTCTTTTATCTTTAGCTCTGGTAGCTTACAACCATTTTAAATCTTCTATGCATTTTTGGATGAAATAAAGAGGTGAGGAGATTCAATAAGCACAAATTAACTTTTGTGGCCCTTATGATGGGAACATTTCAATGCTGAGCCACTGCGCTCAGCTTTGATTTCCTCTTATGTGACTCCTGGTGATTTTTTCTACAAGAGAAGCCATGGACTAATACCAATAGTTGATGGCATTGGCAGGTTTACTACTTTTCCTATGTTTCTCAGTTTTTTATATTTGGATAATATTTTAGTAATTACTGAATTATATTGTATTGACATACATGTACTATTGAGTAGGTATTCTATTTCTTTAACAGGACTGGCAGAAAATTCTAAAGACCTATACACGAGACATATCTGCTGAGCAATAGTCAAGGAAATGGAAACTTCTAATTTGAAGATTCTGATATATGGTTGTGAATGCATTTGACTAAAGGATGAAACTTTTTTTGTCTCAATTAATAGAAAGCTGCTAAAATATTACCATCACCTCCACTTTGTAGGTAATATTGTTTGTACCAGTTGAACTTTGTGTTTTCTGGTATAGGTTAACTTTTTGGTGATTTTAACTTCGATTTTTGTTGCTTTTTCATAATTTATTGTTCTACTTGCAAATTCTAACCATACAGAAGCTATGCCTTATCAATCTAGTATTTGTGATTTGAAGTGTGCTGGTAATAGGCGGACTGCCATGACTAAGACCCGCAAGGTGAAAAGAGTTGGGTAGGACATTTTACTCTTGGAAATGGTTAGTCCACATATTAATGTTAATAGTTTGTTCTTTTGGCTGGATTAGTACAGGGTCTTTATTAGCACTAAACTTAGTTGAGATGAAATGTGGGAAGTTTTGGGAAATTTAATCTTTGATTAAAGTTGTTAATATGATTATGTATGTAGTAAAAGCAAAAAGATTGTTGCATGAAAAGTCTTATGTTGATAGTGTATCCTGTTATGTTTTTAGGACATTTGTGCATATTTGTATGTTTTCCAAGACCATACATATTGATAGACAGAATTGCTGAATTGCTAGGCGCAGTGTTTGTAGAAGTGCCCCCAGCTGCTCCCCATCATCTCTTAGGGCCCTCTAGATGTGCTAAGTTTATTCCTCCTCTCCTCTTGTCTCTGACAAGAGGGTTTTCCCACCCCTCCCTTCCAAATTCCTCTCAAGGTTAGAGTTCATAAGGTTAATTTCGGAATGGTTTAATGTCATTGTTAATGTTTTGATGGTTCTGGCTTTTGTGGTTCAGAGACTGATTTTCCCTTTTTTTTTCCCGTCAAATTTATTTTCCATTGTATATGTATTAGTGCTTTGGTGAATTTTGTGGACATTTTGCTATTTCTATTGTAAAATTGTGGAATAATAAGTAACTTTAGAAATGGAGCATTCATTACAAATTTAAATTCGTATCTTTTGTACGCTTGATCTCCCATTCATTATGTCATGAATTTGTGATGGAATATTGAACCTTATGCTAGATTCTTGCACATGATAGTTCAATACACTAGAGTAACAAAATATACTATTGCTTGAGGTTTAGACGTTTCGTACAGTTTAAGCAAGCATTTGGAGAGCTAGAATTTCTTTTTATCTTTTCAATAATTAGTGAAGCTTGGAAAAAACACTTAGAACACTTTAGCTATTTGAGACGGAGGAGTTAGTCTACACAATATATTTTTTGAAAATGTTTTTTTTGTTCTTACACTGCATAAATTTTATTAGTTTTTGGTTTTTATAATTTCAGCAATGACGACACAGAATTAATTGACATTGATTAGGACAGTCTTGGCTTTGGCTTTATCCCTACTAATTATAAGTACATCATGAGATGTACTCGAGAAGAAAGCTTTTCAAAAGGTGAATTACAGTGATTTGGAAACATTGTGTTGAACCCTTTAGCTGGGATCTTAAACTATAGGCATGTTAACTCTTGATAGCTTGGTTTTTGTGGCAATAAGTTACATTTTGGAATTGCTTATCAGGTTCCAGTGAACATTGATTTTGAATTTTCTTTTCTTGATGATCTAATATGTTTCTTTGGCGTCAACGTGGTTTTTCATTCTTTTCTTCATTAAGACCATGATTGTTATATTCATTTGTTGTTTATGTGAAACAACTACTCTTGCGGTAAATTATGTGTAGGGGTTGTTTGTGTAGGACAAAATATAGGAAAATAGAAGAATTAATGGAAATGAACAAAGGCTTGAGTCGTATTGACACTGTCCTAAAGGACTATTTCGGCAGTCCTACTAGGATTAAACAAGTTCTTCTAGAAAAGTGGATTGCAGGAATGACAAAAGATAATTAATATAACCTAACTATAACAGTATTAATTTAATGTAAAGAAAAAGCCTTAACAAGAGAAAAGAAGACATGAGTGAAAGAGATTTTCTTCTTTTTGAAAAATGTGTACCCAAATGAATAGAATGGTTTGGTATTTATAGGCAAATGCCACTACTGTAAATGGGGGATTTGAGGAGAAAATCCTCATCTACGTTTGAAGTTTTGTTGACCAAGCAAGGAAGTTTGGGTGAGAACAATCTGGTGGCTTAATTGAGAAGATAGTGGAGCATACATACTTGGTCAACACTTGTTGCGCTTTATCCATTGTTGAAATATTCCAACAATCCCTCACATATTTCAAAAGGATATGATAAAGAAAAAGGGGAAGGAAATGCTGGGTTATATTTATGGATACAAGTTTTTTAATAGTTTAGTGTCTTCTAGACTATGAACCAAACATAAAATAATAAAATATAATCTAGTGAGTTATCAGTGAAGCTTATAACTTCTATGAACTAATAACCTCTTATTGTAAGTTAGAGATTTTATTATTCAACCTTTACCCCTACAATTTGTCATTCATCGCTCTTTTGCACAAATAGGCCATGCGTATACCTAGTTATTCATGAATTCTCTAGAGATTAGCCAATAACAACCTCATAGAAACGACCCCATTCTACGCTCACATAGGTGAATTCATCAAATGTACACTGCTTAATTACACCACTCACAAGGGATATGAATCCATTAAGAATTTAACTCAACCCTCACAAATAGTTTGCAATTACAAGCACTTATTAGCACACTATAGGAGAGACTTAACATTAGTGCTTCAGAGTCAACTTTGACTTATTTTTACCCATATGAACTAACTTCATGGGATCTCCAATCACATAGGTTAGGTTTCCATCATAATTAACTACTCAATTGGCTTTAGTCCCATTCCCCTTGATGTTTTCAAAATTAACTTTTTTCCTAAGGGTTTGGTCAGAGGATCGGCCAAATGCACTTCTGACCTTACGAAATCAATGAAAATTATTCCATCTCTTAGCAGCTGCTTTACGACATTATGTCTCAATCTCATGTGTCGATTTTTTTCATTGTATGAGTTATTCTTGCCAATGTGAATTGCCGTTTGAGAATTATAGTGCATAGATACTGAGGGCATAGGTTTCAGACCCAAAGGAATATCAGATAAGAAATTCCTTAACCAATTAGCCTAAGTTCCAGTTAATTCTAGAGCTACAAACTCTAACTCCATAGAGGATCTTTCAAGAATCGTTTGTAAAGAAGACTTCCACGCATTGCATCCCCACCGAAGGTGAATATAAAGCCACTAGTAGATCTTGACTCATTTGTGCCTGAAATCCAATTCACATCACTATACCCTTCTAGTTCAATAGGATAACCTCCATATAGGATACGATAGTTTATGGTTTTTCTCAAATATTTCATTAGTCTTACTAAAATAGACTAATGCTCATGATTTGGATTATGAGTATATCTACTCAATCTACAGACAGAATATGCAATTTCTGGTCTCGTAAAATTCATTAAATGCATCAAACTTCTAATAATTTGAGCATATGTAGATTATGCCTCTGGATGACCATGATTCTTCTTTAATTGGGAGTTAGGATCATAAGGAGTGCTCACAGATGTTACATCATAATTATCAAACTTCTTAAGAAGTTTCTCAACATAATATCCTGGTGATAACAGAATACCATCGCCTCCCCTTATAACTCTAACACTCAAATTTGTTTTAGCTTCACCCATATCTTTCATATCAAGACTAGAAGCTAAAAATAATTTAGTGCTATTCACAACTGAAAAACCTTGGGGAGGGGGGGGGGGGGGAGGGGGTAAATAAGGTTTTTGGCAAACTAAAATTTTCAAGTAGTCTGTTATACAGAACATTAATGATCTTCAAGTTTCTTGGACCAACTTTGTGGCAGTAGAGAAAGCTATCCGAAGAAATTTTGAGAAATATCCAGACTCAGACTAAGGTAAGAAATACAATGCAATTAATGTTGTATGTAGAGAAATGAGACACAGAATATATAGTGGTTTGATCTACCAAGATCTACATCCACTACCTAAAACTCACACTTAAGGATTTTCAACCAGATTTTATTTACTCAACTTAATGAAATCAAATTATACCAGATATAAGAGAGGATCACCACACTTGGTTTTTCAAAACCTCTCAATCAACAAACAAATCAAGGCTCACCCCATATAGGTTTTACGCCATAACCTTGTATAACAAAAGAGATTGAATATTAATGGAATAGTAAAAGCTCACTTTTTTTTAGCAAATGTGCACCAAAGAAAAAGCACAAACACTTTTACCTTTTAGACACAATTTGAATTCACTTTGAAGTACTTTGATAAATGAGATTTTTGTTTTCTATAGAGCAAGAGTGTTTCTTAGAAGGATACCACAAAAATTTTATGTCAAATCATGTTTAGAGGCTTTATATAGAGCTATAAAGTGAAGTACCAACGGCTATAATTTTTCTGTTAAATTTACCCGTGTTTTGGACTCATGTTTCGAACGATGATGCATCCAAAAGGTAAGTCCAAAATGACACTTTTTCAGGCAGAAACGATTTGACACTATTTATAGGATTTTGGACGAATCTTTTGGATGCAGAATCATCCAAACTACTCAATCCAAAATTCTGAGATTTAAAACTTTGAAATCTTTTTCTTTGTGTGCTTCAAGGTAGAAATCAATTGAATCATAAGGTAAAGAGATATACGAATTAACAAGAAATACCGTAATAATAATTCCTAGTCTAAAGTTCTTCTATAAGGACTTCTTGGTATGCAATCTTATAAGCTTGAACTTCATCTTGATCACTTATTCTTGAATTCCATTGCTTAAGAGATGCTTAACAATCTTATTTGAATACCTTAGAAGAACTGAGGTCAAACATGTCTTATCATATATAGATCACCTATGTTAGTCTACATCAATGTTTATCATAATTCAAAACATAGGAGAAATCCCTTAGGGCTAACAATCTCCCCCTTTTTGAGTGATGATAAAACTTGATGGGATTGTGAAGTAAATAACTGTATAAACATGTTAGACCGAGAGAAATAAGAATATTTTTCATTGAAATACAATCTCTAATTATAGAACTCAAAGAGTACTTATGAGATTAAGATAAAATATATATAAGCTTTACAAGCATGGCTCGATGAGCCTATGGCCCAACCTATCTCCATTTCCTCCATCCTTCTATCAAACGATTATTCCAAAAAGAAATAATGATACAATAATTTTTATAAAGGAGATATAGCAGGCATGTTATATGATGAGATGCTCCCCCTTAATATTTGCATATATGAATATTTATAAATGAGAGAGAAACTGAAGTCAATTTTGTACGTCCACAGCATTGGTGAAAGTGAATATGAAACCTTTTTGAATGTGCGTTTTGGATGTCCAAAAGGTGTATGTCTAAAGCAGTATAATTTTTTTTTAAGAAAGCATTTTTGGACAAGATTTTTGGATTTAGGAAATATGAGTTCAAAACTCCCCCTGACATAATATACGAGACAATGGATTTTTCAGAAATTTGATCTGTCCTAATTTTCTCAAAGAGTTTTGATTATAAAGGAAACAATATATTTGACAGAAATTTTTATTAATGAAATTGTTATAGAATCATATCAATAACTTAAAACCATCTTATCAATCTAGTCTCAAAGATTCCTTAATTACAAAAAGAGTATTTTTGGACAAAAATCATGATACCAAACTGGTGTCCAATTTGGATATCAACAAACTGAGATCAGAGATGATCAATATTCATATCAAGCAGTTTATTCAAAAATATCAAATTAAAGCATAAAGTTTCCCTCAAGTAAATTTACTAGTTAATTAGTGGAACAAAGAGCATAGCATACTATCACATAGATAAATAATCAAATAAATCTGTAGAATAATCATAGCCCCATTCAACAGAGTCAATTATAACGCTCACAATTATAAGCAGAATTGTATGCAGAAAATTATCCCATCATTCTAACATTTTCCAGTCATAACTAATCATATCAGTAACTATCCCAATATTTCCCAAGCAAAAACTTCCCAGTCATATTCCTTATGCAGAAAATTATCCCAACATGTTCCAGTAGAAAATTATATCCAGTCAGTTTCATATTTTCTCCCCCTTTGTCATCAATAAAAAAGAGTAATAACAGAAAAGAAGCAGAAGAAATAGAATATAGATAGATAGGAAGTGTTCAGAATTTAAGCAGATAGGCTTGTGCATAAGTAAAGATAGAAAAGTAAATTGTTCAACTACAAAAAGTAAATTGTTCATGATAGCAGAGAGAATTGAGAGTAGTCGAGTTAACGGTCAACTGAAGAGCATTCTGACAAACTGGTTTTCTTAGGAAATGTGAATTGTTTCAGATTTTGATCTTGTACCCTTTCAAGAGTGTTGAACAGCAAGCCTACTGGATTTTCTTTTAACCACAATATACTTCTATCTCTTTCCAGATGAGTCATGTGGTTTGGAGGAGGCAGAAGGTGCTACAGCTTCTTGAATCGGGGATTTTTCTTTGGTTTGTACAGTAACAAGCACTCCCTTCGCTGCAGGCTGTTCTTGTTTAGTCTCTTCCTCAATGATTAGTTCTTCTTTTGTTGCCTTTGCTTGAGCAGATACTATAGGTGTAGACACCGGGTCATCTATTTTTTTCTTTCTTTTCCACTACTGTCAGTCTATTGCCAAGATTTTGAAGCTCTGAACTAAGGCCATCTAATTTAACAGCTAATGAGTTGATAGAGTCCAAAATATTTTCAGATAGTCCCTTGTCCTTTTCCTTTCTTTTAGCAGAGGATTCTTCCTGAGGATCTTCCTTAATTTTTCTTTTTGCCCCAGCAGAAGGGGCAATCTTTCCTTCTACTTTTATTTTTAATAGTCTTTCTTTTTCCTCATCTGTAGTAGCTTGAAGCAACTTCCATTCATTGTCCACTCTTACATATCCCATTTCAAAAGAATCAAAACTATAAACATTCATTTTTGACGGGTCACAAGGGACTGAACTTAAATCAACATTAAAATATCTGAAGACTTTAGTTAACAGATATCCAAATGGCAAGGCTTTGTTAGAGGTATTTCTCAATTGTAGCATTAATTTAGCAGCTAAAAAATCAAAACTAATTTGCCTTTCCTCTGCCAAAGTTAACATAATTACAATTTGTAAAATATTTATGGAGGTCTTATGACCAAAACTCGGCACCACCATGGTAGAAACCATATAGTGCAAAATCCTCCCTTCTCCATTAAGCCATTTAATATTTCTGTTACTTAAATTCCCAAAACTCCTTCCTCCAGCAAAAATTTCCTTAAATTTCTTTAACTCAAATATGTCATTTCCGTATGGAAATTTATTTAATTCAAAATATTAAACCCCTTCATCCCTTACTTCACAGATTCTATTCAACAAACAATGATCAAACTCAATGTCATTTCCTCTAACTCTAGAAACATACCAACAAATCATAAATCCTCCCCCTGTCTCCTCAAGACGATCATTTCTTAGATTAGCATAAAATTTCCAAACAAGTGGGGTATATAATTTTTCATCAATAGGAAGTAAACTACCCCAACTAATATGCTCAAACATATCCAACACATTTGAGAGATTCAGAAAGGATGATGGATTAACACAATATCCAGAAATAATTATTCTATTTCTAAAAATCCACTCATTGTAATCAAATTCACTCTTAGAGTCAATAAATTGGAGTACCTGATTTCCAGAACTCACTTATTCGGTGAAGACTTCGAAGAATTATAATGTGATTTCGAGAAGTTTGATTCTGGTGAAACTTCTTTTCATTTTGCTTTGTTCAAATCCAAACCCTTCTTCTTTGTCTTTGGAGACATTTTTTGTACCTTCTTAGGTTTTGGTGTAAATGATTTTGTTTTTTCCATTGAAAAGATTAGGGTTTTTGGACTGTCGGTTGTTTGGAGAAGAAAAACTTAGAGAGTTTTTGGAAGATGTCGGTTACAGAGATTTGGAGGAGAGAAGAAACGAAGTCCTTTGAGTGTCTAGAGAGTTGTGATAGAAAGCATATTGAAAAGATAAATTAACACTGAGATTTAGGGAAACTGTGTTGAGAAAAGTGCAAACCCTTTTTGAAATTAAAAAATTAGAATATGGAAGCAGTTATTTTTTTTTTAAAAAGGGAAATATAAAGTATAAAAAAATTGTTCTGTTTTGGATTTTGACCTAAACTGAAATAATCATCCAAACGGAACTTTTTCAAAGATGAATTTTGGATGAAGGTTTTGGACTCAAATACTGCGTCCAAAAACTTTGTTGGTGCATTTTAGATACAAATACTGCATCCAAAAATATCGTCTTCACTAATCCCGCAAAATAAAAAAAATTTGTGCAACCAGTTTAGTTACGTAATTTTTGTAATTCCCAAACCTCTTCTCAGATTGTTAAATCTTTCTTCGGCCAAAGGTTTTGTAAAGATATTGGCAAGTTGTTCATCAGTTGAAATATATTCAACACACACATCGCCTTTAAGAACATGATTATGGATAAAATGATGTTTAACTTCTATATGATTTGTCCTAAAATGTTGAACATAATTTTTTGTTAGATTGATAGCACTTATATTGTCACATAATATAGGTATGCAATTAAAGTTAAGACCAAAATCAAGCAATGTATTCTTCATCCACAAAATTTGTGCGCAACAACTTTCGGCTACAATATATTCGGCCTCGGTTGTGGATAAAGATACACAAGCCTGCTTTTTGCTGTGCCATGATACTAAAGAGTGTCCAAGAAATTGACAATGGCCATTTGTGCTTTTTCTTTCCACTTTGCAGCCTGCATAATTTGTATCAGTGTATCCTATAAGATCAAATGTGTTAGTGTGAGGATACTATAAGCCATAATCATATATGCTAATTAGATATCGAAGGATGTGTTTTATGCACATAGGTGTGATTCCTTTGGACATGATTGAAAATGGGTACAAAGACATACTAAAAATATAATGTCAGGTCGGCTAGCAGTAAGATAGAGTAAGTTTCTAATCATATCTCTATACTTATGTATCTACCTTTTTTTCCCCTTTCATCTTGATCAAGTTTTATAGAAGTATTCATAGGTGTGCAGATTTCTTTGGCTTCATTTATACCAAACCTTTTGAGCAACTCTTTGGCATACTTAGCTTGATTTATGAAGATTCCATCATTGGTTTGCTTAATTTACAGCCCGAGGAAGAAGTTTAGTTCTCCCATCATGCTTATTTCAAATTCTTGTTGCATTATCTTAGCAAACATCTTGCACAAAGAGTCATTAGTAGAACCAAAAATGATATCATCAACATAGATTTGAACAATTAGTAGATCACTGGAATTATCAGATTTGATGAACAAAGTGGTATCGATCAAGCCTCTTAAAAATCTTTTGAAATCAAGAATCCACTAAGCTTCTCATACCAAGCTCATGGAGTTTGTTTTAACCCGTAAAGAGCATTAAAAAGTTTGAAAACATGATTTGGAAAGTACTCATGAATAAAACCAGGAGGTTGTTCAACATATACTTCCTCCTCAATAAAACCATTTAAGAATGCACTCTTAACATCCATTTGATAGAGCATGAAATTTTTGAAGGATGCAAAAGCAAGAAGTATTCTTATAAACTCTAGTCTAGCAACGGGAGCAAATGTCTCATCATAATCAATGCTTTCTTCTTGATTGAATCCTTAGGCAACCAATCTAGCTTTATTTCTAATCACAGCTCCATTTTCATCAAGTTTATTTCTAAATACCCACTCAGTACCAATAACTGGACAATCAAGTGGTCTAGGAACAAGTTTCCAAACTTGATTTCTTTCAAATTGGTTTAATTTTTCTTACATAACAATAATCCAAAATTCATCATGTAGTGCTATATCAATACAGTTAGGTTCTATATTTGAGAAAAGAGCAAAGTTATCTATGAAATCCCGTCTAGTTTTAACTCCATAGTTTAGATCACCAATGATTTGTTCTTTGGGATGACCTGTTTTGTATTTTCAATCATTTGGTAATTGTTGATCAGTAGAATCTTTAGTTTGTTCCTTTTCTTGTTCACTTGTTATTCTTCAATTTCTTCTTCTTTTGCATGAGTATCTAGCAGTGGAGCTTTGAGTTGGTCTATTCTTACTTCCTTTGAACCTCCTACATTATCATCATCTTTCATTGGAGCACAAATGTTAGATTCATCAAACACAATATGTACGGATTCTTCCACACAAAGAGTTCTTTTATTGTACACTCTATATGCCTTTTTGTTGGAAGAGTATCCAAGAAATATGGCCTCATCGAATTTATTATCAAATTTCCTAAGATCGTCTCAAGCATTAAGGACAAAACATTTGCAACCAAACACTTTAAAATAAGAGATTGATGGAGTTTTGTCAAGCATAAGTTCAAAAGGTGTTTTTTCTCAAAAACGGTCTCAGCATAACTCGGTTTACTATATAGAAAGTTGTATTAACAACTTCAACCTAAAAGTATTTTGGAAGGGCGTTTTCACAAAGTATAGATCTAGCCATTTCTTGCAAAGTTCTATTTTTTCTCTCAACAACACCATTTTGTTGAGGTGTTTTGGCTGCCAAACAATTGTGAAAGACTCCATTCTCATCACAAAAGTGTGTAAATTCATTGTTGCAAAATTCTTTACCATTATCACTTCTAATAGAAATTAGTTTGCATCTAATAGAGTTTTGGACGCGGTTGATCAGTTTCGAAAATTCAAAAAAGGCTTCATCATTTTGTCCAAGAAATAAGTCCAAGTAAATCTAGAGAAATCATCAACTAGCACATATGCATACTTTTTACCACCAAAACTAATTATCCTTATTGGTCCAAACAAATCCATATGAATTAATTCAAGAGGTTTTGAGGTTGAAATCATTTTCTTGGGTTTAAAGGAAGTTTTGATTTGTTTTTCAAATTGGCATGCATCACAAATTTTGCTTTTATCAAACTTTATTTTGGGTAGTCCCCTAATAAGCTCTTTTGAGGACAATTTATTTAGCAAATCAAAAGATACATGACCTAATATTTTATGCCAAAGATAACCATCATTGTCATGTATGGAGAGGCATCTAATACCATGAGCTATAAGATTATTTAGATAGAATACATATATATTTTCAACACGGTTGGTAACAAAGATTGTTTCAAGATTTGAGTTATCCATGATAGAACAAAAATCCTTTTCAAAAATAACTTTGTAGGCATTATCTCATAGTTGGCTAATGCTAAGCAAATTATATTTCAAATAATCAATTAGTAATACTTGTTTTATAATGGTTGAGGAACCTTTACCAATGTTACCAATGCCAAGAATCTTTTCTTTCTTCTTATCTCCAAAAGTAACGAATCCTTCATTTCTGGTCTGTACATCTTCTAACAAAGCTGCGTCTCTAGTCATGTTTCTTGAACAACCGCTGTCCAAGAACCACTTGGTGAAGCTCAAAGAATGTGTCTATACATGAGAAGGAGGAGTAATTTTTGGTACCCACACATTCTTGGGTCCATAGAGGTTAGTAGTGTTTCCTTTGATTTTCCAAAAAGTTATTCCACCGGATTCCACTTTTCTTTTAATAAGACATCTTGATGCTATATATCCCGATCTTTCACAATATGTGCATGTTTTGTATGTCGTGTAACATGAGACAGTTTTAACAAAACGAGGCTTGTGAATTTTGTCCTTATTATCATGTCTATATCTTAAGTCATTTTGATTTCCAGCTTGATGTTGAGTCCCAAGTAATTTTTTCAGGTTACTTTTTTCATTTGTGAATTTTTTAATACACGTGGTAAGATCATTGACTCTATTTTTCATGTCATCAAAAGTGCTAACCATACTTTCAAGGGTTTGAATTCTATCACACAAACTTCTAATTTCTAAAGATACGTACTGTAAAGTAGTCATGATCATATTTTTTTTCAATAATAGCATTTATATGTGACTCCAGAGACATTTTGTTCTCACTCAACAACTTTTCGTTCTCATTTATCAAATAGTTAATCTTCAATTTCATTTCTTTATTTTTTCTGGACAATTTTTTAGTTCATCGAACATATCAATTAACAACTCATTTGGATCATCATGCTTTTTAGTAATAGATATAAGCGAATTAGACATAAAATTGGTTGTAGTAGAGTTTACCTCGTTTTCCATGGCCATGAAGCATATGTTGGTAGTTTCATTCTTAGAATATTCTTCTTCAGATTCAGTCCCATTTAGGTCCCAAGTCCTAATCAATCCTTTACATTTCTTTGCCTCCAGATATTTCTTCTTTTTAAGCATTCTATCTTCCTTTCCTTTTGCAACTAGACAATCATCGATGAAGTGTTCAGTGCTTTTACATTCATAACATTGAGGCATGAACACTAAGGTCTGTTCTTTCTTTCTTACGAACTTCTTTCCTCTTTTGAAGTTTCCTTTATTGAACATCCTTCTGAATTTGTTTGCTATCATTGCCAGATCTTCATTGTCTACTTTCGTTCCATCACTACTGTCAGATTGACTAGTCTCTTCATCCTTTTTTTCAGCTTTCAATGCTATTCTTTTTTTACCTTTATCATGATCATAGGATTCCTTAAACCTTTTAAGTTTCATTTCATATGTTAGAAGAGAGCCGATCAGCTCTTCGGTTGGTAAGGATTTTAAATCCTTGGATTCTTCCACGGCAAGAGCTTTAGGCTATTAGCTTTTAGGTAATACATCTAGAATTTTTCGATTTTGTTTCCCAGGAGAATAAACCTTCCCATAGGCTTTGAGACCATTTGTGATATTTGTGAATCTAGTGAACATATCAGTAATGCTTTCATTCGCTTCATTGTGAATAATTCATAATCATGAATTAGAAGCCCCAATTTGGATTCCTTAACTTGGTTTGTCCCCTCATAGTACCTTAAGTAATTTTCATATGTCATGGGTTGAATCACAACTACTAACTTGATTGTATTTAGTCGCATCTAGTGCACATCATATGATGTTCATAGCCTGAAAATTCAATGTCATCTTAGCATTGTCTTCAACATTAAACTCGTCAAATTGTTTAGGCATTTTTACACCATCAATAATTTTTTATGGAATAAAAGGGCCTTTCTCTGTCAATTTCCACAACTCAAAGTTGAATGAACGCACATAGATTTTCATTCTGTTTTTCCAGAATGTGTAGTTGTTTCCATTGAACAAAGGAGGTCAATTTGTTGAAGATCCTTCAACATATGGAAGAGAGGATGAGCTTGCCATGAGGATCTTTTCTAGAAGGTTGTTAAACCAAAAATATGTAGACCAAGCTCTGATACCAAATGAAAAACCTTAGAGGGGGGAGGGGGGTGAATAAGGTGTTTGGCAAACTAAAATTTTCAAGTAGTCTGTTATACATAATATTAATGATCTTCAAGTTTCTTGGACCAACTTCGTGGCAGTAGAGAAAGCTATCTAAAGAAACATTGAGGAATATCTAGATTCAGACTAAGGTAAGAAATACAATGCAGAGAAATGAGATACAGAATATATAATGATTCGATCTACCAAAATCTACATCCTCTACCTTAAGCTCACACTAAATGATTTTCAACTAGATTTCATTTACTCAACTTAATGAAATCAAACTATACCAAATACAAGAGAGAATCACCATACTTGGTTTTCCAAAACATCTCAATCAATAAACAAATCAAGGCTCACCCCACATGGGTTTTACACCATAATATTGTAAAACAAAAGAGATTGAATATCAATGGAATAGTAAAAGCTCACTTGTTTGAGCAGACGTGCACCAAAGAAAAAGCACAAACACTTTTACCTTTTAGACTCAATTTGAATTCACTTTGAAGCACTTTGATAAAGGAGATTTTTATTTTCTATAGAGCAAGAGTGTTTCTGTGAATTATACCACAAAAATCTTATGTCAAATCATGTTTAGAGGCTTTATACAAAGCCATAAAGTGAAGTACCAATGGCTATAATTTTTTTTGTTAAATTTACCCGTGTTTTGGACTCATGTTTCGGACGACGATGCATCTAAAAGGTAAGTCCAAAATGGCACTTTTGCAAGCAGAAACGATGTGACACTGTTTACAGGATTTTGGACGAATCTTTTGGATGCAGAATTATCCAAACTACTCAATCCAAAATTCTAAGATTTAAAACTTTGAAATCTTTTTCTTTGTGTGCTTCAAGGTAAAAATCAATTGAATCATAAGGTAAAAATACATAGGAATTAACAAGAAATACCTTAATGACAATTCTTAGTCTAAAGTTCTTCCATAAGGACTTCTTGGTATGCAATCTCATAAGCTTGAACTTCATCTTGATCACTCATTCTTGAATTCCATTACTCAAGAGATTCTTAACAATCTAATTTGAATACCTTTGAAGAACTGAGGTCAAACATGTCCTATCATATATAGATCACACGTTAGTCTACATCAATATTTGTCATAAGTCAAAATATAGGAGAAAGCCCTTAGGGCTAATAACAACTTCTAAACTTGTACCAAATATAAGCATATCATCCACATATAAGCTTATAATAACACAACTACTATTTACAATTTTGATATATACACATTTATCCACTCTAACAGATGAAAAACCATCACTTAACAACACTTGGTTAAACTTCTCATGCCACTGCTTAGGAGCTTGTTTTAGACCATATAGAGATTTGAGTAATTTACAAACTTTCTTTTCTTGTTTGGGTTTAATATACCGTTCAGGTTGAATCATATAAATCTCTTTTTCTAAATCACCATTAAGAAAAATAGTTTTGACATCCATTTGATGTACAAATAGTTTATGAATTGAAGCTAAAGCAAATAAACTCGAATTAAAGCAATTCTGGTTACTGGAGCAAAAGTATCAAAATAATCAATATTTTCTTTTTGAATAAACCTTTTGGCTACCAAATGTTCTTTATATTTTTCAACTGAGCCTTTAGGGTTAAATTTCTTTTTGAAAATCCATTTACAACCAAAGTGCCTTGCCCCAGATGGTAATTCAACCAAAATCTAAGTTTTATTTTGTAAAATAGAGTCTAATTCGGTTTTAATTGTTTCTTTCCATAAACTCGCACTAGATGAAGAGATTACTTCAGAAAATGTTAAAGGATCATTTTCTATCTGGTAAATGTAAAAATCATTTCCAAAAGATAATTCTTTTCTTGGCCTTTTACTTCTTCTCAATTCTTCACTAGAGTCCTCAATGACTCTATTAGCATGTTCATGAGAATTTTTATCTGAGATTGGAAAAATGTGTTCAAAGAATTCAACATTCTTTGTCTCAATAATTGTATTAGAATCAAGCACATCACTTTTCAAAAATAAGAAAACTAAAGGCACCACTGTGTTTAGTATATCCAATGAACATGCAATCAGATGTTTTAGAACCTATCTTCCTTTTCTTAGGTTCAGGCAACATAACTTTAGCAAGAAATCCTATTTTGAAACCCCCATACTTTCAAGTATTTCAAATTAGGTGCATAACCCTTCCATAACTCATAAGGTGTCTTACCGATTTTCTTATATGAAATCCTATTTTGTAAGTGACATGCAGACAAAATAGCTTCACCCCACAAATTGTTAGGTGGAGAGGAACTAACTAACAGAGAGTTCATCATTTTTGGAAATCCTTAGGGGGGGGGGGGGGGAGGGTGGAGAATAAGGTTTTTGGCAAAAAAAAAAAAAATTCCCTTAAAAAAATCTTTTTTGAAGGATAGAGATGTTCTTCGAATTTTTAACCAAAAACACTTGCAACAGTGAGAGCTTTTCAGAATGACTTTGAAAAATATCTAGACTCAGAATAAGGAAAGATGCACGATGCAATTAATGCTGGATTGAAAATAGGTTGGTGAAAGTCTTTAAAGATTTCTTTAAAGAACTAAGTAAATCTGAGCTGGGACGATTTACAACTGATCCAAAAATAAATGCCGAAAGTAAATGCAGAGAAATATAACACAGGATTTATAGTGGTTCGATCTGCCAAGATCTACATCTATTACCTTAAGCTCACACTTAAGAATTTTCAACCAGATTTCATTCACCCAACTCAATGGTATCAATTTGTATCAAATACCAGAGATGATCACCACACTTGGTTTTCCAAAACCTCTTAATCAACCAACAAATCAAGATTCACCCTAAATAGGTATTACACCACAACCTTGATACACAAAGATGATTGAAGATAAATGAAAACAAAAGTGGCTCACTTCTTTGAGCAGATATATAAGAAGAATAAGCTCAAACACTTTTACCTTTAAGACATAATTTGATTTCACTTTGAAGCACTTTGATAAAGGACAATTTTGTTTTCTATAGAGTAAGAGTGTTTCTTGTAAGGATAGGACAAAAATATACTTTCAATTTGAGTTTTGAAGCTTTTTATAGAGACATAAAGTAGAGCTCCAACGGCTATAAAACGGCTAGTTTTCGCTGTCAGATTTACCAGCATTTTGGACTTAAGTTTTGGACGATGGTGCATCCAAAAGGTAAGTCCAAATTGGCACTTTTTTAGGCAGAATCAATTTGATACTATTCACAGAGTTTTAGACGTAGCGTCTGGATACAGGTCACCCAAAATGTTTAATCCAAAATTTTGAGGATTTTAAAACTTTGAAATCTTTTATTTTAGTGCTTCACGGTGGAATTAAATTGAATCAAAAGGTAAAGACGACATAGGAATTTCACAGAGAGATACATTAACAAAGATTCCTAGTCAAGGTTCTTCCACATGGATTCTTTGTTTGCAATCTCTTAACCTTGATCTTTTTCTTGATTTTCTATTCTCGGATTCTATTATTTCAAGAGTTATTTAGTAATCCGATTTGTATGCCTTGGAAGACCTGAGGTCAAACATGTCCTATAATAAGTAGATCACATAAGTTAGTCCTCATCAATATTTGTCATAAGTCAAAACACAAAAGACCGCACTTAGGGCTAACAATCTCTCCCTTTTTGAGTGATGACAAACTTGATGGGATTGTGATATAAATAATAATGATATGTACATTATAAACATGTTTAAACTAAGAGAAATAAGAATATTTTTTATTGAAGTGTAATATCTATTTATAGGACTCAAAGAATGTTTATGAAATTATGATTAAGAAAAATCAAAGCATATACTCACAAACATGGCTCAATGAGCCTATGGCCCAACCTACTTACATATCCTTCTTCCTTCCATCACACGACTATTCCTTAAAAGAATAGTCATTATAAAAATTGTATAAATGTACAAAAGGAGGTATAGTAAATAAATTATAAGATGAGATGCTCCCCTATAATATGTGCTTATATGAATATCTGTAAAGTATGAGAGAAAACTGGAGTCAACCTTTAGATGTCCAAAATGTGTATCCAAAACTGGGTGAAGGAGAGTATGGAGCTTTTGGATTTTAGGTTTTGGATGTCCAAACTATGTGTCCAAAATAAGATATAGTTTAGACAGAAATTAACTCCTTTAAAAGAACTCATTTTTGGACTGGATTTTTGGATCTAGAGAATATGTGTCCAAAACTCCCCTCGTCAAAATGCAGGAGACAATGGGTTTTTAGAAATTTTGATCCATCCTAGTTTTCTCAAGGAATTTCAGTCTTTAAGGAAAGTTTTATGCAATAAGAAATATCTGAATAACTATCCTTACTATTTGAGATTTTTAACACTGAATATATCACAAAATCATATCAATAACTTTCAAAAACCAGATTTACCAACAACTCTAGTCTCAATGATACCTTTATACTTGAAGAGAAAACTTTTAACGAAAAACAGGATATCAAACTGGTTTTTTTTTTTTTTGGACATCAGCAAACTGTGATCACAGATCATAAACCAATAAAATTTTCATAAAATGCAATTCAATGAAATCTTGATCCCGATATGAATTTCATAGAGCGAGTCACAAGATCTTAACAATATTCAGAATCAGCATATAGATCTATTTCAATGCAGAACATCAATTCAGAGCACAAAAGTTTATAGCCATGAATTTATCCAACAAAATATGGCTTAGACTACTTAAAGACAGTCAACAGTTAATCAGCAGTAATCAGTAGTTCAAAGTTAACAATATAGCCACATAGAGCATAACACAATAACACAATGTAGTGTTCAATTAAATTTCTGCCATTTTTCCATAGTGTATGCATACTTGCCCAATTAATATCAGCACCACAATCACAACCATTGCAATCCGCACAACAATCACAATCATCACAATCCGGCTAGCTACCATTTTCTCCCCCTTTTGACATCAAACAAAATGGAGAGTAAGAAGTAAATATATGAAATAGTGAGAATTATATATATATATATATATATACACACACACACACACACACAAAGCATTCATAAGTTGAGCAGAGATAGCAGTTAAAAGATAAAAATTAAATTGTTCAGATGCTGAAGCAGAAAATAAAGTTGTTTAAGGAAGCAGTAAGAGTTGGTTTTGGTAGAGGTCAGCTGGAGTTCAGTTTACCAATCTGAGCACTCAGGAAATGTAAACTGTCTCAATCTTGGACCCGACACCTTTTTTGGAGTGTTGTCCAGCAATCCTACTTGATTTCCTCTTGACTACCACATGTTTTTGTCTCTTCCCAGATGAGACACGAGGTGTAGAGGGAGCAAGGGGTGCTATATCTTCCTGATATGAGGATTCTTCTTTGCCTTGCACAATGACTATCATTTTCTTAGCAGTTTGCTCTTTTGCAATTTCTTCTTCGGTCTCAGGAACTGTTTTCACTACAGTTGCCTTTGATGAAGATAGTACTGATGGAGCAGACACTGGTTCATCCATTCTTTCCTATTCTTCCATAACAATCAACCTGTTTCTAATATTTTAAATCTCTAAACTAAGGCCATCTAATTTAACAGCCAAAGAATTAATGGCATCCAAAATACTTTCAGATAATCCTTTGTCCTAAGCTCGTTCTTTCCCTTTAGCAGAGGGTTCTTCTTGAGGTTCTATCTCAATTTTTCTTTTGACTCAAACAAAAGAGGCATTCTTACCTTCAACTTTCACGTTTAACAATTTTTCCTTTTCATCACCAGCTGCATCACGAAGCAGCTTCCATTCATCTTGCAATCTCACATATCCCATGCACTCAAAAGACTCAAAGCTGTATACATTCATTTTTGAGGGTATAGAGGGGACTGAATTTAGATCAACATCAAAATACTTGAACACTTTTGTTAGCAAATTTCCATAAGGTAGTGCCTTGCTAGCGGTGTTTCTGGTCTGCAATATTAACTTGGCAGCAAAAAATCCAAAACTTATTTGCCTACCTTCTGCCAATGCTAGCATAATCACCATTTGCATTATGTTGATGGAGGTTTTGTGACCGAAGCTTAGGACCACCATGGTTGAGACCATGTGGTGCAGGATCCTACCCTCTCTATTTAGCCACTTTGTGTTTTTGTCACTAGAATTCTTGAAACTCCTTTCGCCAGCAAATATTTCTTCAAACTTCTTTAAATCAAACATGTCAGTTCCTTCTGGAAATTTATTTAGCTCAAAGTACTGAGTTCCTCCATCTCTAACCTCACATACTCGATTTAACAGACGACGGTGTTAGTGTTATGCCCTAGAGGCAATCACTTGAACGTTGTATATGACACATCTTATTTTAATAAAGTTCTTAGTATAACACTGTGTTAAGAAAATCATGATAGAGATCATGATATGAGATTCATACTACACTGTATGGTGTTAGTACTTAAATAGTCCCTAGTCGTAGTATTAATGAGACAGGACATCATTAATGCTTAAGACTAGTATGTGTTAGACTTCCTGATTTGATCAGGCGGTGGTTCTCATATCCATGAATATTGAGATACTCAAAGTTAACACATGGATGCTTATTAATAGAACAAGTACATTGGATGACCTAGCTATGAGATAATCACATGGATAACTATTTAGTGCCAGTGATATAATCTCAATATAGTAAACGTGCAAGTATCCTTAGACTTGAGATCTCTAAGATACTTTGTTTGCTGAGCAGTGTGCTTTGATTCCAATCTCTGGAGCTAGATCGAGAGCCGCCTATGGGATGGATATTGGATACATTGTGAGGTAAACGAAAGTAGTTGAAAGGGTCAATAAAGGATTCACCACTCCTAATAGTAGGGGTGAATATCTCACAGCCACTTGTAGGAATTACTACTCAAGAAGTCTTTGACTAAGGCAACTGTGTATTGAAAACAGTTCTAATTGATACACATCTAGAGTAGTGGGTTCTTGGTACAAGTACTATTATATTCGGGCCAAAATTAATATATATTCTGGAGGGAGTTGGCACTAATTTTGTACTCCAAACCGAATGAGATATTGTATGGTGAAAGGAGTTAATTGCACTGTAGTTTGTTATTGAAGGGTTCATGTCAAGCCACTTGACTTCCTGGACTCTTGGGTGGTCATGATGCACTCCCACTAACCTTCTTATATACACAAGGCTCATCCATGTTTTGAATGAAACCAAACTCTTTGATTGTTTAATCAAAATAGATGTTCCAACTCCTAGAAGCTTGCTTAAGTCCATAAATAGACTTTTGTAGTTTACACACCTTTGTGCCATCACTGGATGTGAAACCCTCAGGTTTTGTCATATACACTTCCTTAGTTAGATTTCCGTTTAGAAAAGCTGTTTTCACATCCATTTGTCAAATCTCATAATCATAATGAGCAGCAATGGCTAGGAGTATCCTGATGGATTTTAACATGGCTACTGGCGAGAAGGTTTCATCATAGTCAATACCATGTTGTTGACGATAATCCTTCGCCACTAGTCGTGCTTTATAGGTATCTAAGTTACCATCCTTGTCCGTTTTCTTCTTGAAAACTCATTTGCATCCAATAGGTTTAATTCCTTTAGGTGGATCAACCAATTTTTTCTCCAGAAACGATTTTCGGACGTCGCGAAAATAGCACACAACCGGCGCCGGCTGTAGTCGGGAAGAGGCGGCGGGTTTTAAAATTTTCCAGAAATTTTTTAGAAACAATTTCTGGAGCCTTCATCTTCTGCAATAGTTTGGTGAGAACAATTCTCAGCAGAATTTTTTTGTTTTGAAGCTTAAAACAACAACCAATTTCTTAGTTTAAACAAAACAGAAAATTAGGATATAACAGAAGGCAACAACCATGTTCAAGAAAATGTTTTTCTGCAAAAAAAAAAAAAAAAAAAAACTTTCAGCACATAAAGAAACCATTTTTCGAAATATGCTGTAACTTTTACACAATCATATTGTGCTACGGACCCAACCCACAATGCTTAAAACAATTTCGACTCGAGTGAAAGTAGTTTTCACAGTTGACAAAGACAAACACGAATACATGAAAATAGTTTTTCATGCCAAAACAATGTCTGCAATCCACACATAGCAAGGCTCTGATACCACTATTGGGTATCTCACGCATATCAGATATGGCGTAGCGAAAAAATAAGAATGAGCTACCAACCCAGGATCCGCATATGTGTGGAAAACAAGATATAAAGAGAACAAAGGTAATAGCTTTTTACCTTTCTTCGATCGTGTGGAAAATAAAATTTTTCCTTCTTCAAGTTGAGGCTCAATCCAGCAATCCTCTTGATGTACACCACGAGAGTTGAACGTCCAACCACTATAATCACAGTGTGTGATTATCTCTAACAGAAATCCACACGGAGGATCGCATTCAAGCACCAAGATGTTTATGTGCTAGCATAAACCAAGATGGCGGCTAGGGTTAGTCTTGTTTTTAGAAAAACGAGATAGAGAGAGAAGAGAAAAGAGTGTCGTGAGTTGCCCTAGGGTTTTTGGAGTGTTTTCGTGTCTTACACATATCTAAGGTTTCGTGTGTAGATCCTATATAACATGAAAAACCTACTGAAAAATCCTCCATCTAAGAATTCTAAGATAGTTAGAATTTTCTAATTGTAATTGGAAACATCAAATTCTCACAATTATAATTTGGACCATAGATTATAACTAATTATAATTTGGCCACAACAACTTCTCTTTCTCGCAATTAACCCTACTATATTATCAAATAATATCTTGAGTATATAATCCTCTATTGTGTGTGACCTATTAGGTTTCCCAGTCAATTGGCAGCTAACATGAATTAATCCAAACGTTTTTGAGATTAATAATCCATAATTAATTAGAATTAATCATATTGATTCTAATCAGGATTGGTTTATTAATTCATCAATTAATAAACCCATAGTCCTATATCATGAGTAGTATCTAGCAACACATCATGACCACCCAAGAGTCCAGGAAGTCAAGTGGCTTGACATGAACCCTTCAATAACAAATTACAGTGCAATTAACTCCTTTCACTATACAATATCTCATTCGGTTTGGAGTACGGAATTAGTGCCAATTCCCTCCAGAATATATGTTAATTCTGACCCGAATATAATAGTACTTGTACCAGGAACCTGCTACTTTAGATGTGTATCAATTGGAATTGTTTCCAATAGACAGTCGCTTTGGCTAAGGACTTCTCGAGTAGTAATTCCTACAAGTGGCCGTGAGATATTCACCCCTACTATTAGGAGTGGTGAATCTTTTATTGACCATTTCAACTACTTTCATTTACCTCGCAATGTACCCAATATCCATCCCATAGGTAGCCCTCGATCTGGCTCCAGAGATTGGAATCAAAGCACAATGCTCAACAAACAAAGTACCTTGGAGATCTCAAGTCTAAGGATATTTGCACGTTTGCTATATTGAGATTATATCATTGGCACTAAATAGTTATCCATGTGATTATCTAAAAGTTAGGTCATCCAATGTACTTATTCCATTAACAAGCACCCATGTGTTAACTTTGAGTATCTCAATACTCACGGATATGAGAACCACCGCCTGATCAAATCAGGAAGTCTAATATATGCTAGTCTTAACGCATTAATGATGTCCTGTCTCATTAATACTATGACTAGGGACTATTTAAGTACTAACATTATACAGTGTCGTAGGAATCTCATATCATGATCTCTATCATGATTTCCTTAACACAGTGTTATATTAGGGACTTTATCTAATAGTTATTTTACACAAAAGTAAACAAAAGAAATTATAAGATAAATAATGTTTTTTATTAAAATAAAATATGTCATATACAATGTACAAGTGATTGCCTCTAGGGCATAACACTAACAGTTAGTGGGAGCACAATCATTTTTCTTATTTCTTTATGTAGATGACATATTGCTAATAGGAAATGATATGCCTGTCTTGCAAATGGTTAAAGTTTGGTTGTCCAAACAATTTTCCATGAAAGATCTTGGAGAAGAAACCTATATTCTTAGAATAAGGATTTATAGAGATAGATCTAAAAGGTTGCTAGGTCTTTCATAGTCTACATACATAGATAAAGTGCTATAGAGGTTGAGCATGGATCAATCCAAAAGGGGATTCTTACCCATGTCACATGGTGTAAGCCTTTCAAAGTCGGTGTCTCCCAAGCCACAATTAAAAGGGATCACATGAGTAAGATTCCATTTGCTTCGGTAGTTGGATCTATCATGTACGCTATGATATGTACAAGGCCCGATGTATCTTGTGCTTTTAGTTTGGCGAGTAGATACCAATTTGACCCTGGTAAGGGTCATTGGGTGGCTGTAAAGAATATCCTTAAGTACTTATGAAGGACTAATGATGTGTTCTTAGTATATGGAGAAGGTGATTTGAAAATAAACGGGCATACTGATGTCAGTTTTCAATCTGACAAAGATGATTTCAAATCACAATCCGGCTACGTGTTTACGTTGTGCAGAGGGGCAATAAGTTGGAAGAGTTCCAAACAAGAGACTATTGCCGACTCTACGACAGAAGCTAAGTACATAGCCGCTTCTGAAGCAGCTAAGGCTATTTGGATCAAGAAGTTTGTAATGGAATTGGGTGTGGTTCATAGCGTTGTTGGTCCAATAACATTGTATTGTGACAACAACGGAGCCATTGCATAAGTAAAGGAGCCACGGGCTCACCAACGATCTAAACACGTACAACGATGCAATCATCTGATCCGTGAGATCATAGATAGAAATGATGTAAAGATAGAGAGAGTTCCCACGGATGAGAACATAGCTGACCCGCTTACAAAAGCACTATCCTAAAAGAAACATGATAGGCATATTGAGTCATTCGGTATTAGATACATGAATGATTAGCTCTAGTGCAAGTGAAAGTTTGTTAGTGTTATGCCTTAGAGGCAATCACTTGAACATTGTATATGACACATCTTATTTTAATAAAAGACATTATTCATCTTATAGCTTCTTTTGTTTACTTTGTGTAATATAACTGTCAGATAAAGTCCTTAGTACAATACTGTGTTAATGAAATCATGATAGAGATCATGATATGAGATTCTTACTACACTGTATATTGTTAGTACTTAAATAGTCCCTAGTCATAGTATTAATGAGACATGACATCATTAATGCATTAAGACTAGCATGTGTTAGACTTCCTAATTTGATCAGCTGGTGGTTCTCATATTTGTGAGTATTGAGATACTTAAAGTTAACACATGGATGCTTATTAATAGAACAAGTACATTGGATGACCTAGCTATGAGATAATCACATGGATAACTATTTAGTGCCAGTGATATAATCTCAATATAGTAAACGTGCAAGTATCCTTAGACTTGAGATCTCTAAGATACTTTGTTTGCTGAGCAGTGTGCTTTGATTCCAATCTTTGGAGCTAGATCGAGGGCCGCCTATGGGATGAATATTGGGTACATTGTGAGATAAATGAAAGTAGTTGAGATGGTAAATAAAGGATTCACCACTCCTAACAGTAGGGGCGAATATCTCACGCCACTTGTAGGAATTACTACTCGAGAAGCCCTTGGCCAAGGCGACTGTGTATTGAAAATAGTTCCAATTGATATACATCTAGAGTAGTGGGTTCCTAGTATACGTACTATTATATTTTAGCCAGAATTAATATATATTCTGGAGGGAGTTGGTACTAATTCCGTACTCCAAACCGAATGAGATATTATGTGGTGAAAGAAGTTAATTGCACTGTAGTTTGTTATTGAAGGGTTCATGTCAAGCCACTTGACTTCCGGGACTCTTGGATGGTCATGATATGTTGCTAGATACCGCTCATAATATGGGAATATGGGTTTATTAATTGATGAATTAATAAACTAATCCTTATTAGAATCAATATGATTAATTCTAATTAATTATGGATTATTAATCTCAAAGACGTTTGGATTAATTTATGTTAGCTGCCAATTGACTGGGAAACCTAATAGGTCACACACAATAGAGGATTATATACTCAATATATTATTTGATAATATAGTAGGGTTAATTGCGAGAAAGAGAAGTTGTTGTGGCCAAATTATAATTAGTTATAATTTATGGTCCAAATTGTAATTGTAAGAATTTGATGTTTCCAATTACAATTAGGAAATTCTAACTATTTTAGAATTCTTAGATGGAGGATTTTTCAGTAGGTTTTTCATGTTATATAGGATCTACACATGAAACCCTAGATATGTGTAAGACGCGAAAACACTACAAAAACCCTAGGGCAACTCAGTACATTCTCTTCTCTTCTCTTCTCTCTCTCTCTCTCACTTTTCTAAAAACAAGACTAACCCTAGCCACCATCTTGGTTTTTGCTAGCACATAAACATCTTGGTGCTTGAGTGTGATCCTCCGTGTGGATTTTTGATAGAGATAATCACACACTGTGGTTATAGTAGTTGGACGTTCAACTCTCGTGGTGTATGATCAAAAGGATTGCAAGATCACGCCTTGACTTAAAGAAGGAAATATTTTGTTTTCCATATGATCGAAGAAAGGTAAAAAGCCATTACCTTTGTTCTCTTTATGTCTTGTTTTCCACACATATGCGGATCTTGAGTTGGTATCTCGTTCTTATTTTTCCACTGCGCCATATTTGATATGCGTGAGATACCCAACAGGTGGTCAAACTCGATATTTTCACCCCTTACTCTAGAGGTGTACCATCTGATCATAAACCCTCCTCCGGTTTCCTCAAGTTGCCCTTTTCTTAGGTTAGCATAGAACTCCCAAATGAGCGAGATAAATAGTTTTTCATCAATGGACAGTAGACTACCCCAACCAACAGATTCAAACATATTTAACACATTAGAAAAATTCAGAAAAGATGATAGATTTTCTCAATAGCCAACAATCACAGTTCAATTTCTCGAGACCCATTCATTATAATCTGATTCACTTTTCGAATCTAAAAAGGGAAGCACCGAGGTTTCAGAACTCTCTTATTTCGGTGATGATTTAGAGGAGTCATAATGGGAAGCCGAGAAATTTGAAGCAATTTCTTTTCCTTTGTTTGTTGCTGATGACTTATTCTTCATCATCGGAGATATTTTTTGGACCTTCTTTGGTTTCGGTCTGGTTGAATTTTTTTTTTTTTTTTTTTTTTGCCATTACAGTGAGAGGATGAGGGTTTGAACTCTCGATTGTTCAGAAATGAAGAACTCAAAGGATTTTGTGGAAGAAGGGATGAAGAATGGTTGGTTCCATAATTTGGGAGAGAGAAGGGAGAGAGAGTCCTTTGTGAGTTCCTAGGAAGTTATGATAGAAGTATACTCAAGTACATTGAAACAACCACTTTAATCTGAGATTCAAAAAGGTGTGTTGAGAAAAGTGCTAACATTTTGAAATTCAAAAATAAAAATCTGGAAGCAGTTATTTTAAAACGAAATACAAAGCATCAAAGGTGATTTTGTTTTGGATTCAGGCCCGTTCCCAAATGTACACCCAAACGGAACTTTTTCAAGAGAGCGAGTTTTGGAAGTGAGTTTGGGACTGAAATGCTACGTCCAAAAGCTTTGTCTTTTGTGGTTTTGCAAATAAAAAATCTTGTGCAAACATGTTAATCATATGATTTTTGTAATTCCTAAACCTCTTCTCAGATTATTGAATCTTTCTTTAGCCAGAGGTTTTGTAAAGATATCGGTGAGTTGTTCATCAGTTGAAATATATTCAACATATACATCGCCTTTAAGCACATGATCATGGATAAAATGATGTTTAACTTCTATATGCTTGGTCCTAGAATATTGAACAGGGATCTTAGTTAGATTGATAGCACTTGTATTATCACATAATATAGGTACGCAATTAAAATTAGGACCAAAATTAAGCAATGTATTTTTCATCCATAAGATTTGTGCATAGTAGCTTCCAGCTGCAATAAATTCGGCCTCGGTTGTAAGAATACACATGCTTGCTTCTTGCTGTACTATGACACTAGAGAGTGTCCAAGAAATTGGCAATAATCGCTTGTGCTTTTTCTTTCCACTTTACAGCCTGCAAAATCCACATTGGTATATCCTCTAAGATCAAATGTGTTAGTACGAGGATACCATAAGCCATAATCATATATGCCAATAAGATATCGAAGGATGTGTTTTACTGCAAATAGGTGGGATTTCTTTGGACATGATTAAAATCAGGCACAAAGATAATACATGATATCTGGCCGGCTAGCAGTGAGATAGAGTAAGCTGCCAATCATACCTCTATATTTAGATTCATCTACCTTTTTACCCTTTTCATCCTTGTCAAGTTTTATGGACTTACTCATAGGTGTGCAAATTTCTTTGGCTTCGTTCATACTAAACCCTTTGAGCATTTTCTTGGCATACTTAGCTTGATTTAGGAAGGTTCCATCCTTGGTTTGTTTGATTTGTAATCTGAGAAAGAAGTTTAGTTCTTCCATCATGCTCATTTCGAACTTTTGTTGCATTGTCTTAGCAAACATCTTGCATAAGGAATCATTAGTGGTACTAAAAATGATATCATCAACATAAATTTGAGCAATAAGGAGATAACCATATTTTTCTGATTTGATAAATAATGTGGTATCGATCAAGCCTCTTGAGAACCCTTTTGAAATCAAGAATCTACTAAACCTTTCATACCAAGCTCGTGGGGCTTGCTTTAAACCATAAAGAGCCTTTGAAAGTTTGAAAATATGATTTGGAAAATGCTTATGAATAAAATCCAGAGGTTGTTCTACATACACCTCCTCCTCAATAAAACCATTTAGAAATGCACTCTTAACATCCATTTGATAAAGTATAAAATTTTTGAAGGATGCAAAGGCAAGAAGCACTCTTATAGATTCCAATCTAGCAACGGGAGCAAATGTCTCATCATAATCAATGCCCTCTTCTTGATTAAATCCTTGGGCAACCAATTTTGCTTTATTTCAAATGACAACTCCATTTTCATCAAGGTTGTTTCTAAACACCTACTTGGTACCAATAACCGAATGATCAAGTGTTCTAGGGATAAGTTTCCAAACTTGATTTCTTTCAAATTGGTTTAGTTCTTCTTGCATAGAAATTATCAAAAATTCATCATGCAATGCTACATCAATACAATTAAGTTCTACACTTGAGAGTAAAGCAAAGTTATCTATGAAATACCGTTTAGTTTTGACTCTGTAGCTTGGATCACCAATGATTTGTTCTTTCGGATGACTGGTTTTGTATTTCCAATCCTTTGGTAATTCTTGATCCGTGGATTCTTCAATTTGTTGCTTTCCTTGTCCAGCTTGTTGTTCTTTAACTACTTCTTCTTTTGCATGAGTATCTAGCAGCGGTGCTTTGTGTTGGTCTTTCCTCACTTCCTTTAAACCTCCTACATCATCATCTTCTTTCCTTGAAGCATAAATGTTAGATTCATGAAAAATAACACATACAGATTCTTCCATACATAGAGTTCTCTTATTGTACACTCTATATGCCTTTTTATTGGAAGAGTATCCAATGAATATAGCCTCATTGGATTTGCTATCAAATTTTCCAAGATCGTCTCGGGTATTAAGGATAAAATATTTGCAGCCAAATACTTTAAAATAGAAAATTGATGGAGTTTTTTCAAACATAAACTCAAAGGATGTTTTTCTCAAGAAGGATCTCAACATTACTCGGTTTATAATATAACATGCTGTATTAACATCTCCAGCCCAAAAATATTTTGGAAGAGAGTTTTCACAAATCATGGATCTAGCCATTTCTTACAAAGTTCGATTTTTTCTCTCAACAACACCATTTTTTTTGAGGTGTTTTAGCTACTAAAAAGTTATGAAATACTCCATTTTCATTACAAAAGTGTGTAAATTTATTGTTGCAAAATTCTCTACCATTATCACTTCTAATAGAAATCAGTATGTATCCAACAGAGTTTTGGACGCGCTTGAACAGTTTAAAAATTCAGTAAAAGCTTCGTCCTTTTGTCCAAGAAATAAAGTCCAAGTAAATCTTGAGAAGTCATCAACTAACACATAAGCATACCTCTTACTACCAAGGCTAGTGGTCCTCATTGGTCCAAACAAATCCATATGAATTAATTCAAGAGGTTCTGAGGTAGAAATCATTTTCTTGGGTTTGAAATAATTTTTTATTTGTTTTCTGAATTGGCATGCATAAAAAATTTTGCTTTTATCAATCTTCATTTTGGGCAGTCCCTTAACAAGCTCTTTTGAGGATAATTTGTTTAGCAAATCAAAATATACATGGCCTAATCTTCTATGCCAAAGATAACCATCACTATCATGCATGGAAAGACATCTAATACCATGGGCTATAAGGTCATTTAGATAGAATACATAAACATTTTCAACACGATTGGCAACAAAGATTGATTCATTATTTGAGATATCCATGATAGAGCAAGAATCCTTTTCAAAAATGACTTTGCAGCCGTTGTCACATAATTGGATAATGCTAAGCAAGTTATATTTCAATTCATCAATTAATAACACTTGTTTTATGATGGTTGAAGAGCCTTTACCAATGTTAACTATGCCAAGAATTTTTCCTTTCTTTTTGTTTCCAAAGGTAACAAATCCTTCATTTGTGGTTTGCACATCCTCTAATAGAGCTGCATTTCTAGCCATATGTCTTGAACATCCGCTGTCCAAAAATCATTTGGTGAAGCTCATTTTCTCCAATGAATGTGCCTATACATAAGAAGGAAGAGTGATTTTTGGTACCCACATTTTCCTGGGTCCACGGGGTTAGTAGTGTTTCCTCTAATTTTCCAAAATATTTTTGCACCGGATTCCACTTTCTTCTTAATGACACGTAGATGCTTTGTATCCAGATTTTTCACAATATGTGCATAATTTGTGTGTCATGAAAGCTGAGGAAGCTTTTACAAATTGAGGTTTGTGAATTTTATCCTTGATCTCATGCCTATAACCTAGGCCATTTTGGTTTCCAGCTAAGTGTTGAGCCCCAAGCAATTTTTCCAAACCTTAATTAGCCACGCAACCTTAATTAGCCATGCAACTATAATTATTCAATAAGGCAGCATCTAAACCAACTTATTCTACCAATCACGTCAAGAGTTTAGATAACTCTTCAAAAATTGAAAATCTCATCTTATAATGTTATAAGGGATCATTCTTCAAAAACCATACCGTACAAGAAACTCATCAAACTTTAATAAAATATTTTTCCAAAATTCTAAACATCACACAACAATCACATAAACCAAATTTGCAGAAATTATAGTGATTTCTATATGTAAATTCATTTTTCCAACTTTCAACACAAATTCTACTTTTACTCTAAAATAGGGGTAAAAAATTATTTTCTTAATTAACCAAGAAAACCATTTTATTTTTAAAAAAGCTCCAGTTTAAAACCTTCATGTGTTATGTAAATTACCATATATTTATCTCCTCAAGATTCCCACATAAAGGAACTCAAATAATTTTTACACAGTCTCGGGTGAACAGTAACTGCCTTGCGCAGTCAACTTAAAAAATTTATAACTCCCAAATTATATAGTATTTTCCAATTATTATTTCAATGAAAATTTCTTAACATCCTAAAGTTTATACAGTTCAAAAATCATAAGAAAATTCAGTCGAGAATGGGGTTTTTTGAGGTTTAACATTTATTTCAATGAAAATTTCTTAACATCCTAAAGTTTATACAGTTCAAAAATCATAAGAAAATTCAGTCGAGAATGGGGTTTTTTGAGGTTTAACATTTACCCTTCTGTACAGGGGTTTCTGTACAGCTTTAACATATTCAACATCACACCATAATTTTCAATCTTCAATCTCTTATAAACCCTCAAATAAGTTCCCAATACATTCTAGATTCTATAAATCATCATAGACCAGCCCCATGATCATAATTTGGCTCAAAGACAACAACATCTAAAACAAATTCAATATTCTAGCAAGTACTCTACTTTCTTCAACCATTATCTTGAAGCATAAAAGAAATCAAAACTTTCCACAACATAAACACAATTTCATTACCAAATTTTGATCATTCAAAGCTTGAATTCCAGGAGCAAATATGTAAACAGAATTTTAACACACAGGACCATTCTTTCGGTTTGAGCAAAAAGCAACAAGACAAGTATTCCATTCATATATCATCAACTCTCCAGTGATTCTACATCTTCTTAGACTTTATTTATTAAGTCCCCATGGAGAAATCACACAAACAAAGCCTCCAAGGAATCATATTCTAAAAATCTGGCAGCCTAGACAGATTTTCGAATTTTAGCTATATTAAGGGGTAAAAATGATTTCTTAGCATAAAAGACTTTATTTCTCACATCATAAAACATCTCCTAACATCAATATAACAGTTTGCATCACATAAATCCACCTTTAATGCATAAAATTTTCCAGAAATGTAAGCTGTCCAACAAGGACATTTTTGAACACAATAATGAGAAAATGGAAGGGAAGGTGATACTGTGACCTCAATTTTCAGCTCAAGAATTTCAGAAAAATTTCTTCTTCAACCTCCAAGAAGTGTGCTAGCTTGAGGGCAATAGGTTGCAATCCAAGAAATGAGTGTGTGCTTATGTCTTAGCCAAGAAAAGAGCAAATTTCTCTTGGTTACTAAGGCTGGTCGGCAGAGGAGAGGAAGGTTGGCTCTTTTCTTGAGTGAAGGGAGAAGAAAAATTGCAGAGAAATTGGGGGGGGGGGGGTGGAATTTCAGCCAGCATAGGGAAGAAATGGGTGAAAAGTTCATTTTATAGTAGGGTAATTTCCAATCCAATGGTGAAGAAAATTTTACCCTAATTTCAAGGACCAAGATGAAGGGTGTTTAGTTGGGTCAAAATGATCTATGGGTTTTGAATGTAGGTTTTGGGTCAAATGGTGAAATTGGGTCACGTAGTCAAAATTAATTTTGACATGAAATTTGACCAAGGTTTTGAAATTAACAAACAAGACCGAATACCTAATTAAAATTAAATTCATTCAAGAGTGTATTTTTCAAAAGGGGAAATTCATTGTTATCATATTATTTGAAAAGTGATACACTAATTAATTTGACTGATATGACTTCTACACATAATACATACATACATACATACAATACACAATTACTTACATATAAGTCACCTATTATGATCCACACAAATAATTTCCTTATTACACTTACTTCCCTTAAGAGAATGCACATAAGGAGCACATGAAATAGTCACAAATAATGTAGTTAATTTATGAAATAAGGTTAATTCGATCAAGTATTTGTTCCATATATAGCACTCAATTTAGTAGGGTATTGCAAACAATATATTTAAATGAATTGTAAGGATATTTGATTATTGTATTTTGTAGGTTATTCATCTAAATTCATTAATTAATTGAATGTATCCTAAATTAAAGGTCAAAGGGCAACAAGAATACGATGTTGTCTTTGAAACTAGGTCTTTACAGTCTTTAAAGGTTATTGAATCTCTATTCTTAGATAACTACTACTCTCCTGAACAGCTAAGAAGAAAAAGGAATTTTAAGAGAACTTAAATCAATAAAAAATCCTTAAGGGAAATGTTTATTATATTGATCTGGTTATGCATACTTATTTTCCTGTTTTGTGATTATAATCAAAGGAATATTTTTCCTCTTCCTTTTAATTTTTGATAAGAATTGATGTCGAATTTATTTGCTTCATGATTTACTCTTATACATGTAATTGATTTCTACAATTTTAGTTCTAATGTTGATGAAGAAGATGGTTTAGTCCAAAAAGAATGTTATAACTGTTGCTATGTCTAAACTTAAAGATGAATAAGAAAGAGAGAATGTTTTTGTTTATGATAAAGGGATTCAAGTGAATATCTTTAATCCAGAGAATGTGAGAAGAATAAGAAAATTATTGAAACTACCCCAGTGCAACATACGAGCATCAATCTAGTTAATTTGATGAAAACAGATAAACTAAGTCAACAAATAAATTAATGTTGATTAAGAGAACTATTAATTTGTAAATAAAATAACTCAGCAGATAAACTCAGATGACCTTTCATTTTTTTAAAAAATTTGATTAAGAGAAGTATTAATTTGCAAATAAATTAAGTTAGATGACTTTTTATTTTTTTTAAACAAATTAATATGGATTCAACACACCACGTGGTTCTAAGGGATAATGCCACGTGTCATAATGAGAGTTGCGTAAGCTGCCAGATAAGTTAACTCAACAGATAAACTCAGATGACCTTTCATTTTTTTTTATTAAAAAACAAAGGAATATAATTTGATTAAGAGAAGTATTAATTTACGGATAAATGAACTCAGTAGATAAATTAAGTCATACGACTTTTTATTTTTTTAAAAATAAATTAATGTGAATTCAACAGGCTATGTAGCTATAAGAAACAATGCCGCATGTCATTGTGAGAGCTACAAAAGCTACCACGTGTCGTAACGGGAGGCTTCCGTGACTATATATATATATATATATATATATATTCAAAATAATTTCATCAATGACATGCCCTAGTTTGCCAATACAATCGACCTACTTTTTAAATTATTTTTAAACTTTTGTAAATTTAAATTCTTTATTTTCCCCTACAATTTTATAGTCATATTTTGCACCCTAGTGCTCACTGGTTCCTAGCCGACTGGTTTGATCTACCCAAATTTTTGAAAATTTTAATCTTTTTAAAAGATAATTCTTTTTCAAGGGGGACGGTTTTAGCAATGACAAGTAGGAAGGTCCGCATGGGTTCGGGCCATACCGGGTAGGTCCCGGAGACCGGCCCTTGGGCCTTGTGGGCTAGTCCCAGGCCTGATCAAGCCATGGGCCAAGGGACCAGCATAGATTGGCCCCTGGGACCATGAGGCCTGTGGGCGGGGTGGGCAAGTTCAGTGGGCCACTTCTTTTTTTAATTAAAATTTTAATTTTTTAATTTTTTATAATTTAAATAACATGATTATTTGTATTTGTTAAGAAAATGTACTTTGAAGTGGTGAAAGGTTTGGTTTAGACTCATATTGCTATTATTAATTAATAAAATAAAAATTATATAAGAGAAAGATTTGATACCTAAATCTCTTAAAAAGTACTATATTTTTTAAAATTTAAATATAATAATATCTTAAGATATCAATGCTTGACCACTACTTAATAAAATTTTAAATTTTGAAGAAGATATTTGAAGAATTTAAAAAATATATATACATAACAAATTTTATTTTAACACTTTTTTGTAAAAGAAATAGAGAGCATTTGGTAAGTTTTGGGATGAAATTAGAGTATTTGTAGAGTTTTTGAGATAGAAAAGTGAATATGGCTATTGGGGAAGAATGTAAATAATAATAATAATAATAATAATAATAATAATAATAATAATAATAATAATAATAATAATAATAATAATAATAATAATAATAATAATAATAATAATATAATGATGATGATGATGATGATGATGATGATGATGACGACAACGATGATGATGATGACGACAAAATTTAAAAAAACACAATAAATGTCTCATTAAATTTCTAACATAATTTTTTTTAAAAAAAAATTCAAATGTGACAAGTTTTAGTTAGAGGGAACACCATTTAGAATATATATCTCTATACGAAATTGAACTCTACATTTCTATTTTGAAATGTTTAAAGTTGAATGTTCGCTTTCTTAAATTAAAATATTCCCAACCTAAACTTACAGTTCATTTGGTTCATAAAGGAGGAGGGGAATAGGGAGAAGAAGTGGCACAGTTACTTTCCTTAGGAGTAGTAAACATAATTTATTTATATCTTATTTAATTAGAGGGAATATGAAGTATGATAAATATTTTCTTTTATTTGATTATATTAAAAAGTAGGAGGGAAAACTTCCCCAATACGTTAAATTTATTATTATACACGTTATATTTTACCTATTTTAACCATCTTTATGAGTGTGTAGCTCAAAAGAACAGAATAGAACTGGAAAACCATATAAACATGTTCTAAATGGACAAGCAACACATCGAAGATTTAGTTTCATCATATTTTAATTCCTTTATAATGCATAACTAAGAATTGCAGAATATGTACTTGATCAAAATATGGCCAATATTAGTTTCTTTATTGCATGAGAGTATTCTTTTTTTTTTTTTCTAATGATAATTGGCTCATATAAACCGAATCCAATTACCTTAATATACGACCTTTTTAGGTGAATTCTACCTTGAAAAATCTCCCAAAAGTAGCAAAATATGAGTCCATATAATATAAATTATCACAAAAAGGATGTTGGTTAAAACTAAATGCTTACAACCTAAAGTTTTATCAATTGGACTTTTAATGAGGTAAAGCTGCATCAACCACCAGGTCTTAACGCACACTAATATTTTATAACTCAACAAATATTTCATTTCCGTGGTATTGTTTAGGACATAATTTTTTAGTAATTGTAACATATCTTTCAATTATTAAAATTCCTTCTCAGCAATAATATTTCCCTCGTTAAAAGCTTCAACAGCTTATTCGTTAAATACCTTTGAGATTCACATAGTCAAATATTCAAATGCGGTGAATGAGATTAGGGATACGAAAGGTAATTGAAGTACCATTATTTAGCATTTCGAAATTTTCTTTTCTGAATTTTTATTTGTTGTAAAAATAAATAACAAATAAAATTAATTCTATATTTTCTCTTTATAACATGGTTCATAATTTCCTCAACACATGAAAATGAATCATAAAATTATTTGCTAGTATTTGGACAGATAACATTTAAGAGCAAAAAAAGCTGCCGATATGTGAAGTATGGCCGATGGATGTAGTGACACAGTAAGCTCCCAAAAGTAGAATTAAGAATGCAAATTTCTCCTAGCTCTGGTTTTCTCGAGTTTCCATTCCTTTCTGAAAGTTGAGAGACTTTTGAATATACATTGGTGTTAGTACATTTTTATTTGCAATATTGCTCCTGCAATTGAAGGTGTATTATTCCTGGAAATCCAAACACCATTTTCACAATGTGTCTGCAGTGACAAATATAAATTGATGATTTCAGAAGATTAATATTTTAATACCCCAACAAATTATTTCTAACAGCTTATTAGTCATTCCCCATCTCCCTTGTTTGAAAAGAAGGGAAATTTAACGGGAGTGTGAGAAAGGAAAACTGAACTTAAGGAAAGAAAAAGAAAGTTATTTTCCTTTGACCGAAAAATTGTGCAAGAAAGTTAAATAACCATCGTTTGTTTGTCATGGAAGTTGAGGGAAAGTTGGTTATATAATGACTTGAATAGATTTTTAAAGACCTTTGTAGAATATCAACTCCGAATCCGAAATGTGTCAAAGAAGAAATATAAATTAAATCAGAAATTAGAGCAGAACAATTATCCATAAAGAAGACGAGGAGGGATATGAAGAGCCTTATAATGTTTTGGTTTCAACTCGAGGGAGATAGATCTTCTCTTTTATATATAAGGAGGAGAAGATTTTTTTTTTAATTTTTTTTTAAAGTAGATGTTGAAGGGGGGACCAAATCAGATGAATTTTGTTGAAATATTTTAACAGGAAAAGAGCGTCTTATTCTTTTTTTTTTTAATCTTTTGTTGACATAGATTTGATATATCTGGTATAATCTTGATTAAAGTTTTCAGTTGTCTAGCTTATGCTTGCACTATTACACAAAATAGACATAAATTTGATGTTAGGAGTCGAACCTATATTTATTTCACTACAAGAAAAACATCAAATTAGTGATAGATATTTGCGACGGAATAGCAACGGAAGCAAAAATTTTGAAAATAAATTTATTTTTTTAAATTTCCGTCGCTAATCTGTCGGTAATTGCAACGAATTAGTGATGGAAATCTAGCCCTCGCAAATCCGTCGCAAATTTGAGACGGATTTGCAACGGCCATCCAAAATTTACAAATAAATTAATTTTTTTAAAATTAAAGAAATGTCCTCGCAAATCCGTCGCAAATTTGCGAGGGATTTGCGACGGTCATTTAAAAATAAAAAATAAATTTATTTTTTTAAAATTAAAAAAATAAGCCCTCACAAATCTGTCACAAATTGCGAGAGATTTACGATGGCAATGTAAAATTTTAAAATAAATTCATTTTTTAAAATTAAAAAAACAAGCCGTAGCAATTTGCGACGGATTTGCAACGACCATCAAAAATTAAAAAATAATTTTTTTTAAAAATTTAAAAAAAAAACCCTCTCGTAAATCCGTCACAAATTTGATAGAGATTTGCGACAGCCATTCAAAATTTAAAAATGAATTATTTTTTTAAAAATAAAAAATACCCTCACAAATCCATCGCAACTTTGTGAGGGATTTGCGACGGCCATCTAAAATTAAAAAATAAATTTATTTTTTTTAAATTTAAAAAAAGCCGTCGCAAATCCATCACAAATTTGCGATGGATTTGGGACGGCCATTCAAAATTTAAAAATAAATTATTTTTTTTAAATTGAAAAAAATAAGCCCTCGCAAATCCGTCGCAAAATTTGTAAGGGAAATAAGCCCTCGCAAATTCGTTGTAAATTTGCAAGGGATTTGCAACGGCCATCTAAAATTTAAAAATAAATTAATTTTTTAAAAATTAAAAAAATTAAACCCTCGCAAATCCGTCGCAAAATTTGCGAGGGAAATAAGCCCTTGCAAATCCATCGCAACTTAGCGAGGGATTTGCGACGGGCATCCAAAATTTCAAAATAAATTGATTTTTTAAAAACTAAAAAAATAATCCCTCGTAAATTGTCACAAAATTACTAGGGATTTGCAATGGCCTTCTAAAATTTAAAAATAAATTTATTTTTTAAAAATAAAAAAATAAGCCCTCGCAAATTCGTCGCAAATTTGCGAGGGATTTGCGACGGTCATCTAAAAATTCTCATAATATTAATATGTATATATATACACACATATTAATATATACACATATTTATACATATATTAATATAGCATTTTTATATACATATACATATGTTAATATAATTTTTTAATATAAAAATAAATATATATAAATATTTATTTATGTTAGTATGTTTGTGTCTATATATATATATATATATATATTAATAAATTTATACATATATCTATATATATGTTATAATAATTTTTAAATATATTAATATATGTATTTATAAATATATATATATATACATACATATTTATATATACATATATATTTGCATATATATATATATACATTCATTATATATATATATATATATTTAATAGTAACAGATACTTATATGTCATATTCTTACATATATACATACATATATATACTTAATAATATCATATGTATATTATATATATAAATATTTCAATTTACTAATGCCTTTTTGCATATTCTACTATTTCAACACACACATACTATATCATATGCATATATATATATAATCAAACATTAAAATTTTTTTGTGAATTTTTTAGATTAGTGATGGATTTGCGACCGTCGCAAATCCATCTCAATTAGCGAGAGATTTGCGACGGCATTGTAAAATTTAAAAATAAATTTATTTTTTTAAAATTAAAAAAAGCCCTTGCAAATCCGTTGCAATTTGTGATAGCCATCTAAAATTTAAAAATAAATTTATTTTTTAAATTTAAAAAAATATGTCCTCGCAAATCCGTTGCAATTTGCGACAGCTATCTAAAATTAAAAAATAAATTTATTTTTTTAAATTAAAAAAATAAACCCTCGCAATTCCGTTGCAAATTGTGAGGGATTTGCGATGGTAATGTAAAATTAAAAAATAAATTTATTTTTTAAAATTAAAAAAACAATCCCTCGCAAATCCGTCTCAATTTGCAACGGCCATCTAAACTTAAAAAATAAATTAAATTTTTTAAATTAAAAAAATAAGCCCTCGCAAATTTGTCGCAATTTGTGATGAAATTGCGACGGCCATCTAAAATTAAAAAATAAAATTATTTTTTTAAAATTAAAAAAATAAACCCTCGCAATCCTGTCGCAAATTGCGAGGGATTTGTGATGGCAATGTAAAATTTAAAAATAAATTTATTTTTTAAAATTAAAAAAATAAGCCGTCGCAAATTCGTCACAATTTGCAAGGGATTTGCGACAGCCATCCAAAATTTAAAAATAATTCTTTTTAATCTTGAAAAATTAGCTGTCGCAAAATTTTGGCTAATTAACAACGGATTTGCAACGGAAAATTCTGTTGTCGCAGATCCGTCGCAAAACCCTTGCAAATCAGTTACTAATTCACAAAAAAAATTACTATATAATTAATATATAGCATAATAAATCATAAGAACGTCAATAGCTTAGTGGTGGGACGCGTGTTCCCCCACAACAAGGACGCGGGTTCGAGCCCCAAGTCCGACATAATCTCATAATATTCTTGGCGGGTTGGGTTGCGGATCGGGTTCTCGGTGGGTCGAGCGGGCCGAGTAGCTAATTAATTAATTTTTTTAATAAATTTTTTTTGCCGTCACAAATCCGTCGCAAAATTAATTAATTTTTTAAATAATTTTTTTTGCTACTGCAAATTCATTTCTAAATTAATTAATTTTTTAAAAATAATTTTTTACATCGCAAAACCGTCGCCAAATTATTTCAATTTTTGTAAATAAAAAATTTTTGGCCATTGCAATTCTATTGCTAAATTAATTGATTTTTTCAAAATTTAAAAATTTTTTCCATCACAAATCCGTTGCTAAATTAATTAATTTTTTTAAAATAAAAGTTTTTGGCTATCGCAAATTCATTGTTAAATTAATTAATTTTTTGTAAATAAATTTTTTTTTTCGCCATCGCAAATTCGTTGCTAAATTAATTAATTTTTTTAAAAAGTAAATTTTTTTTTGCAGTGGCAAATCCATCGCTATGTTGATTATAAACTTAATTATAATGTTATCAATTAAATGACCGTCGCAAATCCGTTGCTGTTTGTGACGGATTTTCTCTCTGTCGCAAATTGCGACGCCCTTTTTAGCGACGGACGTAATTCGTCGGTAAACATGATTAGCGACGGATTTTGCCGTCGCTAATTTGGTTTTTTCTTGTAGTGTTTAGGTTCTTGAAATACTACCAAAAGTCGTCTATTGTTAGATTTTATACGCGAGAAATTTTCATCTCAAGAAATGTCACTTTTTTTTTGAATTATACTCTCCTTTTGCCCAGAAATCACCTACTTCTTCTATTTCCAATTTACCTATTCTTCCTATACCTTATGCACAAGCTCCTATACCTTCTCCTTATTTTACTACATCTACTAAACCATGTAGAACACCTAGGATATCAAAGCCTCCTTCTTACCTTCAAGATTATGTTTGTAACCAATCCTCTATTTTCACTTCATCCCATACACTTAGCACTATCATGCCTTTTCATTTTGTACCCTTAACTGTTTCTTCTTTTGCTTGCAATGTTGCCTTCACGCATGAACCAAAACATTATTTCCAAGCTCTTCAATCATCTGAGTGATGTAAAGCCATAGAAGTGAAAACCAAAGCCTGGGAGGATAATAGGATTTGGGAGCTTATTCCTCTGCCACCGGTTAAGAAACCCATTGGCTGCAAATGGGTTATAAGATTTAACGTAAGGTTGATGGAAGTACGGAAAGATATAAGATATGATTGGTTGATAAAGGTAGGCATTGACTATTTGGAAACTTTCTCTCCAGTTGTTAAGATTACCACTATTCGGTTATTGCTCCTCTAGCAGTAGCTCATCATTGGCATATACATCAACTTGATATCAATATTGCCTTTTTACACAGTGATCTTGATGAAGAAGTTTATATGACACTTCCTTTTAGTTTTGAGAGCTCTAACCCACAGTTAGTTTTTCACCTCACCAAATTTTTTTATAGCTTAAAGCAAGCCAGCTATCAGTGGAATGCTAATTGACACTGTGTTTGCTTGATATGGGATTTTCCCAATCTTGTAGTGATTACAGTCTCTTCTTCAAGAGTTCATATTCTATTTTTATTGCTTTACATGTTTGTGTTGATGATGTGCTTGTTATCGGTGATTGCCTATTAGCTATAAATTCAGTAAAAAAAACATTTACACCAGGCTTTTTGAATTGAGGATCTTTGAAAGCTACATTTCTTCCTTGGTTTTGAGGTTGTCTAAACTCTTGCTAGTATTCATTTGTCTCAGCAAAAATATGCTTTAGACTTGCTATGGGAGGATGATTTTTTTAGAGTGCAAGCTAGTCTGTACACTACTAGATCCTAAACATAAGTTTAGCTCTATTGCTGGAGCTTTGTTGTAAGATGTCTCTTTTATCGTAGCATTGTTGGAAAATGACTGTACTTAATGTTAGAAAAAATGGTACCGATGAACACAGATAGGCAACTTAATTGAATTGAATAAGCACCGCCTATACTCGACCAAGGCTCTAACAAAAATGCAATTATCAATTATCAACAAAGCTGGCAAGACCAAACAGTCCAAACGTAAAGCCACCAGGCAAAATTCGAAATAGAAAAGTAAGTTAATAACGGACCTAAGAGACTTGCGTGAGGGACAGGAGTACAGCACAGGCACTGTTCTTCCAGAATGGACCTGGCGCCGTCTCCACAAAACATACTCGATGCAACCCTATTCTGGACAGGCTGGGACGCGACTAACAGAAGCATTGACTAAATTACCAGTTTAATACTGATTTGCCTTCAAGAAGTTATTTGCCCTATTTACTGGTGCAATGGGTATAGCGACTCTCCTTGTAGGATAAGACGATCTCAGATCGCCGTCGATGTACACCAACTATGATCACCTTGAAAATTTCCTCAGTTCACCGGTCCTCGATAAGTTAGAAAAATACGGGTTGCAAGAGGGAGAATGGAAGAGGCGATTTTCTCAAGGAAAGAAAACTCTAGAGGTATCTCTGTTCCCTTTTTTCCTTTTAATATAGCCTTAGGAAAAACCTTACACCAATCCAAATTAGGAGACCTAACTCTTTTCAGTTTTAATCTTTCCTTGTCCTATACAAGTTAGAGTTAATTGGGCAAAACAAAAAGAGAGGAACGTGAAAACATGGCCAAGCCCTAGCCCGAGCCGGGTCGGCCAAGCAGTGCGCTCATGTGGTAGTCCCACTACCTTGGGCTTTTCTATCAAGTTTATAGAAAAGCCATTTAGTATATAAAGACTTCTATACTTCTCAACTTTTTCTATGTGGGACTTATATAGAACATGAGTTCCCAAATGGTTAAACGACAAACTTTAATGACATTTAATTATGGATTCCCACCATGAAAATGGCTTCTACTATAAACAAAACAATATCTAACATGTCAATAACAACTTTTATTAATTGTTTTAGGCTAACTAATCATAAGTTAAAAATTATTAACTCCCAAAGTTGCCATTTTCAACAATCCCCACAAATCCATAGTTAAAGACTATTCATGATTTACATAATCTGCTTTTGATAATGGTACCTTCTGGTTTGAACCACTACCTAAGTTATCCAACTTATGCCCCTACAGGAACAAATGGACTTGAGCATTGAATCTGAATCTTAAGTGTGACGGCGTCCGTTGGTAACAACAGACTATCGACTATCGATTATAGAGACAATCTTTAGAGTTGACACATTATGGCCATATGTCCTGATCCTGTCTCATGAGTGTATTCAGAGAAAACCCAATTCCCTTTAGCTGCGGCCACACAACACCACACAAATAGTTGGCAATCTCCAAGGATGTACTGCTAGCATTCTGTCTAAAAGACTTGATCCTATTTAGAGTCAAAACTTTTACTAATTGTAGTAAACGCACCATAAGCTTTCAGGAAAAGGATCTTGATACAAAGGTATCAGAATAGGTGCCGGATTCACTCAGATGACTTTTTTATACCATATTGAACTGCCTTGTGGGATCTCTACTTGGTCAGTTAGGTTGTCACTGTAGGTGAATCATTGCTGGGTTATCAGTCCCATTCCTAACTTGGATTTAAGGAACAAAGATGTTTCCAGTCCCTTAGTTAGAGGGTCTGCAATCTTATCTTTGGATTCAACAAAGTCAACAGATACCACCCTTTCAGATACTAACTCCCTTATAGACTTAAGTCTAACTTAGATGTGTCTTTTAGTCTTTTGATTATAGTTAGTACTCCTTATTTTTGCGATTCTAGTTTGACTATCACAATGCATAGATATAGCAGTAATGGGCTTGCTGATCATTGGTAAAGAGGACAATAGTCGATACAACCATTCAGCTTCCATTCTAGTAGTATCCAAGGCATATAACTCAGCCTCAAAGTTGACCGAATTATCAAAGTCTGTTTACAAGACTTCCAGGCAACTGCTCCGCCACCTAATGTAAAAACATATCCAGTGCAAACATTGTTACTAGAGTTCTTGGCAATCTAGCTTGCATCACTATACCCTTCAAGTACAATAGGGAATTTCCCAAAATGCAGTCCAAGGGAAACTATTCCCTTTAAGTACCTTAGTACTCTATCTAAGGCCTCCCAATGAGTCCAATTTGGACAACTTGTATATTTTACTAGCTTAGATACTGAAAATGAAATATCTGATCTTGAGTCATTTGCAAGATATTGTAAGCTACCAATAATTTGAGAATATCTTAATTGAGACATAGGAATACCACCTTCATTCTTGAACAAAGCTACAGGAGGGTCACTTGGAGTTTTAGTAATTCTACAATTATGATAATCATATTTCTCAAGAACACTCTCAACACAGTGAGATTGAGAAATAGTTATCCTCACAGTTGAGCGAACCAACTTTAGGCCAAGCATCACATTTGCTACTCCCATATCCTTCATTTCAAACTACTTTGCAAGAATGATTTAGTCTTATTAATTATCTCAACATTGGACCTAAATAGCAAAATATCATCCACATATGGGCATAGTACAATACATGCATTACCCTTAACCTTACAGTACACACGCTTATCATTCTCATTTATGATGAAGACTAATGATAAAATAGTTTTATCAAACTTTTCATGCCATTGTTTGGGTTCTTATTTTAGACCATATAGGGATTTAACAAGTTTACAAACTTCCCCTCATTTCTTTTGGCTACAAATCCCTCAAATTGATCCATATATATCTCTTCTTCAAGATCACCATGAAGAAAAGCTGTCTTTACATCCATTTGGTAGATAGTGAAACCATATATAGAAGCCAATACAATTAGCGCTCAGATTGTAGTTAGACGAGCAACAGGAGAGTAGATATCAAAATAGTCTATTCCCTCTTTCAGTTTGAACCTTTTGGCAACTAATCTAGCTTTATACTTATCTATAGTCCCATCTGGTTTGAGTTTCTTCTTAAATATCCATTTACATCTAATTGTAGTACACCCAGAGGGAGATCTACTAGTTCTCATATCCCATTGGAGACAATGGAATCCATCTCACTTTTGATAGCTTATTTCCAATGCCCTGCTTTTGAGGAAGCCATAAGTGCTTGAAAGGTTAAAGGTTTGTCCTCAACATTGTAAGTGACAAAGTCACTTCCAAAGTCCTTAACTACCTTAGCTCTCTTACTTCTTCTAGGTTCTTCCAATTCCTCAATTTAAGTGTTGGAACTATTTGGGCCTGCCCTCACATTTTTCACCCTTTTCACGTGATCAGGAATGTAATTAGATGTTAAGGCTGAATTTAAAGTAGAAACATCTTGAGGCAAACTAGTTTTCATAGGAAACACATCCTCAAAGAATGTAGCATCATGGTATTGAATACTTGCGTTAACATGTATGCCAGGTATTTCAGATTTAATTACCAAAAATCTCATAGCATAGCTTATTTCCACATAACCAATAAAGATGGCATCAACAGTCTTTGGTCCTATTTTTTTCCTCTTATGTTCAGGGATTAGAACTTTTGCAAAACAACCCCACACACGGGAAATATTTGAAGTTAGGTTTCCTACCTTTCCAGACTTTAAACAGAGTTACCTCTTTATATTTGTGAGGGACTCTATTCAAAATATGGCATGCCGTATTCAAAGCCTCACCCCACATATACTTAGAAAATCTAGAATTCAAAAGTAAACTGTTGATCATATCTTTAAACGTTCTATTTTTTCATTCGGCACTCCCATTAGATTGGGGAGAATAAGGGGGTGTCTTCTCATGAATTATGCCATTACTTTGGCAATATTCAAGAAATGAATTAGACCCACACTCTCTACCTCTATCAAATCTTGACCTTTTAAGTTTCTTACTAGTTTGAGTTTCATCTTCATTTTTAAATATGAGAAAATTTTCAAGTTCTTTATTTTTATGTTTAAGTAAATAAACATAGCAATATTTACTGCAATGGTCAATAAAAGTAATGAAGTATTTCTTTTGATCCCTAGTTAACAAACCATTAAATTCACAAATGTCTATGTGAACTAAATCAAGTATTTCTGAATCCTTTTCAATTGAATGATAGGATTTCCTAGTTGTTTTAGTTTCCACATACACTTGACATTTGTTCTTCTTATCAATTACATGTTTAGGGATCAAATCTAAATTCATCATTCTTTTAACAAAATCTAAATTTAAATATCCAAGTCTACTATGCCAAATATCTATGGATTCAATAATGTGCACTATAGGATAAATAGAATTTTTAACAGAAGAGGCTTTATTCAAATTATAAGTAAATAGTTCAACTTTTAGTTTAAATAAACCATCTGACAAATAACCTTTGCCAACAAAAGTATTATAGTGCATAATCACTACTTTATTACATTCGAAAGTAAACTCATAATCCTATCTAACTAAGCATGAACCACTAAGAATATTCCTACGAACCGTTGGAACATGCTGCACCCTATAAGAGAAAGAATACGCCTTGAAGGAAACTTCAAGTCCACGCGCCCAATCCCTAAAACATTGGTTGCAGCCAAATTCTCCATCTTCACAGTGTTTCCTTTAATTGGCTGGTAAGACACAAAAAGCAATTTCTCAGCGCAAACATGCACATTTGCTCCAACATCAACTAGCCATTTAAGTAGCTCATAAATAGTAAAGACTTCTGGGTTAATAGAAACATACCTTTCTTTATCATTAGAAGTAGTGATAACAGTCCCACCCTCAATGGTACAAACCTCAGCAAGGTGTGTATTCAAATTAGCTTCCATTGGACTAGTATCCTCTACCACCATATTGACTTGTACTTCAGAATTTGATCATTGTTTGATTTTGGGCTTCTTAGACGGACAGTTCTTAACTCAAAGCCCAACCTGACCACAATTCCAGCAAGGTTTGTTTGCTTTTGGTTTTTTTTTTTTTTTTTTGCCTTACCTTTTGTCATATTTATATTTTTAGAGTTTGAATTAACCCCCACATTCCTCTGATTATTGCTTTTTTTCCTAGTAGTCATCACATGGACATTAGACTCCACAGGTACAATATGACTATTCTTCGTATGTTTCTCTTCAATGGATATTGATTTCAACCAGATCGTTTAGAGAAATTTTCTCCGTCTTGTGTTTGAGAAACATACCAAAGTTTTCCCAAGACTTAGGAAAATTTTCTATCACTGATATCACTTGGAACTTTTCAGGAAGTTTTATATCCACGTCATGAAGAGAGTAAACAATCAATTGTAGCTTTTGAGTCTGTTCAGTCATAGACTTGCCCTTAACCATTTGAAATTTCAGGAATTTAGAGACATAATATCTCTCCAGACCTTGATCTTTGGCATTATATTTCCTATCAAACTCATCCCATAGCATCTTTGTTGTGTAGGACTTAGAGCAGTAGATATAAAAAAGAGCATTTGTCAAGGTTAACAGTATTGCCCCTCTGCCTATATTATTTCGTTCATTCCATACAGCAATCTCATCTACTCTAGGATGCCTTTCAGTTGGTACGGTCTTGTCTACCTGCACTGTTGACAATAAACCCCTCATGGTCAACTAAATTTTCATGTGTTGTTGTCAATGCTTGAAATTCTGTCCTAGACCAAATTTGTATGACAAACCATTCAAGTCAACTAAAGGCTTATACGCAGTAGAAGCAGTACGTGATGAACTAGCCATTAGACACAAATAGATAATTGCAAAATAACTACTTGAAGATTGTTAGAAAAAATGGTAACGATGAGCACATACAGGCAACTCAACTGAATTGAACAAGCACCGCCTATACCCAATTAGGGCTCTAACAAAAATGCAATTATCAATTATCAACAAAGCTGGCTTAGCTAATAGTCCAAACGTAAAGCCACTAGGCAGAATTCAAAATAGAAACGTAAGTCAATAACAGACCAGAGAGACTTGCGCGTAGGACAGGAGCATAGCATGGGCACTGTTCTTCCATAATAGACTTGGCGCTGGCCTTATTTTGGACAGGCTGGGATGCGACTGATAGAAGTGTTGACCGAATCACCAGTTCAATATTGGTTTGCCTTCAAGAAGTTATTCACCCCACTTACAGGTGCAATTGGTACAGCGACTCTCTTTCTAGGATAAGACAGTCTCAGATCACCATTGATGCACACCAACTGCGATCACCTTGAAAATCTCTTTAGTTCACCGGTTCCGATAAGTCAGAAAAATATGGGTTGCGAGAGAGAGAATAGAAGAGGCGATTTTCTCAAGGAAAGAAACTCTAGAGGCGGCTTTGTTCCCTTTTTTCCTTTTAACATAGCCTCAGGAAAAATCCTACACCAATCCGAATTAGGAAACCTAACTCTTATCAATTTTAATGTTTTCTTTTCCTATACAAGTTAGGGTTAATTGGGCAAAATAAAAAGAGAGAAACATGAAAACAAGCCCAAGCCCAACCCGGGCCGGGCTGGGGCAGGCAGCGCGCGTGTGGTAGTCCTACTACCTTGGACTTTTCTATTAAATCTATAGAAAATCCTTTTAGTATATAAAGGCTTCCACACTCCTCAACTTTTCCCATGTGGGACTCATGTATAACATGAGTTCCCAAATGATTAAACAACAAACTTTAATGGCATTTAATTATGGATTCCCACCACGAAAATGGCTTCTATCATAATCAAAACAATCTCTAACATGTCAAGAACAACTCCCATTAATTGTTTTAGGCTAACTAATCATGAGTTAAAAATTATTAATTCCCAAAATTACCATTTTCAACACTTAACTCCTACCAGATTGGGTCTTTGTTTTGCTATCCAATAGTTGAGCCAATTTTGGACTTTTCCTAATGAATATCACTTACAAGCAGCCCACAAAATCCTTCATTATATCAAAACTTCTTCCAATCGGGGGTATTTCTTTCCCTCCACCAGTTCCTTGCAATTTCAAGTTTATGCTGATTCACATTGGGGGGTTACTATGATACCAGAAGGTCAGTGATTGGGTTTTTCTTTTTCTTTGGTGGAGCTTTAATCTCTTAGAAATCTAAGAAGTAATTTGTCATCTCTTGTAGCTTAGCTGAGGCAGAATATCGTGCACTCGCCATTCTGTTTGTGAGCTTCAGTGAATTCGCCATTAATTGGATCTTCATTTCTCTTTACCTGTTCCTGTCTTCTATAACAACAAAAGTTTTGTATACCTTGTGGAAAATCTATTTTCCATGAGTGAACTAAATACATAGAATTAGATTGTCACTTTATTAGAGGTCTATTTCAAACTGGTCGGATTATGCCCCTTCCTATTTCTTCTGTTATTTAGCTTGCTGACATTTTTACCAAAGCTTTATCTCCTTTCTTGTTCAAGATGTTTCCCAGCTGTCCAGCTTGCGTGGGGGATACCAGTAAGCATGACCCAGGTTGACTCACTGCTATCAACTAAATTATTATTATTTTTTCTCTCTTTCTTTTGTTATGTCAATTGCCAGTTGTATTTCCACTTGGCTGTAGTTTAGTTAGAGGCTTTTGTCTATTGTTCAATTCCTGTTGTATATATACTAGATGCATGTGTTCGGTTCCTTTTGTATATATACTAGATGTATTGTCTGTGTTCTAACTTTTTCTATTCTTCCTTCGATGCTTTTATTCTTTGTTTTTTGTGTTTCTTCTGATAAGCTCAAATAATTGATTTGCAACAATTGGAAAGGAGCTTCACCACTAATTAAACTTGGCACCCCATATAAAGATGAACCAGTGTTCTATTTTTCCATAGAGGAGATGAAAACACTAGCCTAATGTTTCCACTTTTCCCTTATCGGCCAAATATATTGCAAAAAGCCAAGCATGGTGGATTTGTATCGAGACTTGCAAATTATAAGGCTCAAATGTGTCTACACGCTAAGCTGGTTGGATTATCATCATATACTAATTTGACCAATTCTTGATGAAAACTACATCCGATTTTTTATGAAGGGTTAGCAAAAAATTATAGGTTATCTTTGCATGTTCAATGGACTCCAGATTTTATGATCAGTGTTGAGTCATCCATTATTCCAACATGAATCCCTTTTAAGCACCTTCCAATTCATCTCTTCAAAAGAAAGATTCTTTTCTAGTTAGCTTCGAAACTAGGCAAACCTTTAGAGTTTGATGGAGGCACAGCTTCCCTCACGCAACCTAGCATCGCTAGGCTTTGAAAGGAATTAGATTTAAAGGATGATTTGCCTAATCGATTATGAATTAGGACTGATGATCTATAATTTTGCCAATCCAATATTTATGAAAGCCTGTCTTCTTTTTGTGATTTCCGTGAAAAGATTAGGCACTCCATTGATCATTACCTAACACAGGTTGAAGATAACCCACCACACTACAATTAGGGTGCTGCATCGAGTTGAAAAGTGCGATCAATGTTTTTAGTACCAGATCGGACATCGTGCTAGAAAATTTACTGGTGCTTTAATAGTCTAATTATAATTAGATCGTAATTGAATCGGTAATATTATAATTTAAAAATTAAAAATATAATTATTATAAAGAACTAAATTTATTAATAATATAGTATAATTTAAGTTCATAAAGGTATAAATATTAAAATCCGTAATTAATATAATATAATTAAATGGCTCAGTTGATAAATATAAAACTCGTTTGGTAGCCAAAGGATTTACTCAAAAAGAAAATATTAATTATTTTGACACTTTTTCTCTAGTAACCAGAATTGCTTCAATTCGAGTTTTATTTACTTTAGCTTCAATTCATAAACTATTTGTACATCAAATGGATGTCAAAACTACTTTTCTTAATGGTGATTTAGATGAAGAGATTTATATGACTCAACCTGAAGGGTATGTTAAACCCGGACAGGAAAACAAAGTTTGTAAATTACTCAAACCTTTATATAGTCTAAGACAAACTCCTAAGCAATGGCATGAGAAATTTAACCAAGTGTTGTTAAGTGGTGATTTTTCATTTGTTGGAGTGGATAAATGTGTATATACCAAAATTGTAAATAATGATTATGTTATTATAAGTTTATATGTGGATGGTACACTTATATTTGGTACAAGTTTAGAAGTCGTGAATAGCACTAAATTAATTTTAGCTTCTAGTTTTGATATGAAAGATATGTGTGAAGCTAAAATAATATTGGGTGTTAGAGTTATAAGGAAAGGTGATGGTATTACATTGTCACAAGAACATTATGTTGTGAAACTTCTTAAGATGTTTGATAAGTATGACGTGACATCTGTGAGCACTCCTTATGATCCTAACTCCCAATTGAAGAAGAATCATGGTCAACCAGTAGCACAACCTAAATATGCTTAAATTATTGGAAGTTTGATACATTTAATGAATTTTATGAGACTAGACATGGTATATGCTGTTTGTAGATTGAGTAGATATACTCATAATCCAAATCATGAGCATTGGTTTGCTTTAGTAAGACTAATGAATTATTTGAGAGGAACTATAAACTATGGTATCCTATATGGAGGTTTTCCTACTATACTAGAAGGGTATAGTGATACGAATTGGAACTCAGACACAAATGAGTTAAGATCCACTAGTGGCCTTATATTCACCCTCAGTGGGGTGCAATTGCATTGAAGTCATCATTGCAAATGATTTTGGCAAGATCCCCCATGGATTTAGAGTTTTTAGCTCTGGAATTAGCTGAAATTGAGGCTGATTGGTTAAGGAATTTCTTATTTGATATTCCTTTGGGTGTGAAGCCTATGCCCTAAGTATCCATGCACTGTGATTCTCAAGTGGCAATCACATTGCCAAGAATAACTTATATGATGGAAAAAATCAACACATGAGATTGAGACATGATGTGGTAAAGCAATTGTTAGGAGAAGGAATAATTTGCATTGATTTCGTAAGGTCAAAAGTTAATTTGGCCGATCCTCTGACCAAACCCTTGGGAAGAAAGTTGATTTTGGAAAAACCGAGTGGAATGAGACTAAAGCCAATCGAGTAGTCAATTATGACAGAAACCCAAATTATGTGATTGGAAATCCCATGAAGTAGGTTCATATAGGTAATAACAAGTCAAAGTTAACCCTGAAAGTACTAATGTTAAGTCTCTCCTATGGTGTGTGAATAAGTGCATGTAACTACAAACTATTTGATAGGGTTGAGTTAAACTCTTAATAGATTCATATCTCTTATGGGTGGTGTAACTAAGCAGTGTACACTTGTTGAATTCACCTATGTGAGTGTGGAATTTGGGTTGTTCCTATGAGATTGTTATTGACTAAATCTCTAGACTACTCAAGAATAACTAGGCACGCGCACGACCTATTTGTGCAAAATAGCGATGAGCGACAACACTGTGGGGGTAAAGTTTGAATAATAAAATTGCTAAATTACAACAAGAGGTTATTAGTTCATAGAAACTATAAGCTTCACTGATAATTTTATAGGTTATGTTTTATTATCCTATGTTTGTTTTATAGTCCAGAAGACACCAAACTTGAAAACTTTTATCCGTGAATGTAACCCGGAATTTTCTCATTCTATTACATCTCAAATCCTTTTGAAATATGTGGGTGATTATTGTAAATATTTCAAATAGATAAGATTAAGAAGCAATAGATTGACCTTTTTAGAAGCTGCCATGTGACCAGGTCTTCTTTGTTGTTATATGATGGGACCAAATTAAGCTCAAGTGTATGTTTTAAATACAACCGAGTGTAGTAACTGATATAGCTGCTTTGACCAAGTTTGTTACTCCCACATCTCTCCCACCTTATCAGCTTTTCCTCTCAGCACCGTTGTATGTGCAAACAGTACATATGCAAAGATTTATTAAGTTTTGTTGTTCCTGTCTCCCACATTTTGTGAAAGGGCTTGTTTAATTTTAGTGGGACTGTCGAAATAGTCTTTTAGGATAGTAATACTACAACTCAAGACTTTGTTTATTTCTATTAGTTCTTTTATTTTTCTTATATTTCACTACAGGAAAAATCACTATTTGCGACGGCTATAGTACTAGCGCTAATTAGTGACGGTTTTGCGACGATTATCAATGAACTTGTGAGTTGACCAATACCGTTACAAAATCCTCGCAATTTGCAATGGCCAAAATAGCCGTCGCAATTCGTAGCAAAACCGTCACTATTTGCGAGGGTTTTGTGATGGCTAAAGTGCCCTTGCAAATTAGTGAGAGTTTTGTGACGGTCTTTTCATAATATTTAAATAATTTTTTTTTTGAATGTTCATCACAAAGCCCTCGCAATTTGTGAGGGATTTGCGACGTCCTTTTCATAATCCGTCGAAAAACCCTCGCAAATTGCGAGGGTTTTGCGATGGCTTTTTTTTGAAAAAATATTTAAATAAAAGTTTTTTTGAATGTCCCTCACAAAACCCTCATAATTTGTGAGGATTTTGCGATAGACATTTCACATTACAAAGAGAAAAATCTAGAACGTCATAAAACCCTCGCAAATTGCAAGGGTTTTGCGACGGTTGAATATTTTTTATAAAAAAATATCTAAATAAAAAAATTTTAAAGGTCCATTGTAAAGCCCTGAGAATTTGCGACGGTTTTGCGACGGCCTTTTCATAGACCATCGCAAAACCCTCGCAAATTGCAAGGGTTTTGCGATTTTTTTTTTTTTTTTGCGAGAGTTTTGCGACGGTCAAATATTTTTTATAAAATATTTGAATAAAACATTTTTTTGAATGTCCATCACAAAGCCCTTACAATTTGCGAGGGTTTTGCGACGGCCATTTCATAATCTGTCGCAAAACCCTCGCAAATTGTGAGGGTTTTGCGATGGTGTTTTTTTTTGAAAAATTATTTAAATAAATTTTTTTTGAATGTCCCTCGCAAAACCCTCGCAAATTGTGAGGATTTTGCGACGGACATTTCACTTTACAAAGAGAAAAATCTAGAACACCGCAAAATTGCGAGGGTTTTGCGACGGTCGAATATTTTTTATAAAAAAATATCTAAATAAATTTTTTTTTTAAATGTCCATCGCAAAGCCCTCACAATTTACGAGGGTTTTGTGACGGCCTTTTCATAATCCGTCGCAAACCCTCGCAAATTGCGAGGGTTTTGCAATGGTTTTTTTTTTTTGAAAAATTATTTAAATTAAAAATTTTTGAATGTCCATCGCAAAACCTTCACAAATTGCAAGAGTTTTGCGATGATCAAATATCTTTTATAAAAAAAATATTTAAATAAAAAAATTTTGAAAGTCCATCGCAAAGCCCTCGCAATTTGCGAGGGTTTTGCGATGGCCTTTTCATAATCCATCGCAAAACCCTCGCAAATTGTGAGGTTTTGTGACGAAATTTTAAATTTTAAATTATCCGCCTTTTTCATAAGTGAATTTTTAGAATGAAATTTTAAATTTTTGCATGAAATGAATTGTATATTCTTTCTCGTTGTTTTTTTGAATTTTTTTTAATGAAAAATATGAAAACCCTAATGCTTCGCAAATTCGTCACTAATTGCGCTGAATTTGCTTCTTCCCTCGCAAAACCATCGCAATTTGCGAGGGTTTTGCGACAAAATAGGGGTTTAATCTATATTTTTTAAATTTTTAAATTTTTATTTATGTGTTTGTGTGGTGGTATATTTTGACAAATTTACTAAAATATTTTTAATAACATATCTCAAAGTGTGCATTTTATTATAATTTTATATATGTAATTATGTTATGTTATACACCTAATGTATTACATAAGTAAATATATATAGTTAATTCTATTATGTTATATACTTACTCTAACATATAAGTATAGCTTATGTAGTATGCAATATATATATATATATATATATATAATTATCTCTTTGGTTTAATATATATTATAACATGTATGTATGTATATACATATGTCTAATTTTTTTTTATCTATTACTTTGATTAAGTGATGTATAAAGTAAAATATATAAAGAAAAATAATTCAAATACTGTTATTATTGTTGAGATCACTAAAAAAATGATGAAAATTATAATGTAGAGATCGGTTTGTAATGTTTTTCATCTCTTACATATTAATATATGTTATACTATATAAGTATGTATATACATATGTCTAATTTTTTGATCTTTCCACCTGATTAAGTGGTGTATAAAGTAAAATATATAAAGAAAAATAATTTAAATACTATTATTATTATTGAGATCACTAAAAAAATAGGGAAAATTGTAATGTAGAGATCGATCTATAATATTCTTTGTATCAATTTATGAGAAATTAGCGAGGATTTTATTTTTTCATCACAAATTGCAACGAAATAGTTAGGAATTTAAAAAAAATTTAAAAATTTTCTGAAAATTTCCGCTGCCTCTTTTTTTTTTTTTTTTTCCCTCCTTCCTCACACTCTTCTTCTGCTACCCATTGCCCCCGCCCCCGCTCCCATCCCTTCCCACAGCCGCCCCTCCCTTCCCGCAGCGTCCCCTCTCTTCCCGCGCCATCCCCTCCCCTGGCGCTCCTCCCTGCCCTCCCCCCCTAACGCTCCTCCCAGCTCTCCCTCCCGGCCATCCCCCCATCCCCCCGCTCCCCCACTGCGTTTTCTTCCATTTTTCGTCGCCCCTTAGAACCCCGATCTCTACGACCTTTTACCTCCATTCTGCTACATTTTTCGGCAAACTCCCCCTCTCCGCCGCCGCGCTCCTCTACCGTTGCCTCGCTTCTCTGCTACTAGAGTGGTCCTCCGCTGCCGCGAGCCTTTATCACTGTCGCGCTACAAGCTGCCATGCTCCTCCACTGTCGGAGTGACCTTTAAACTTTGGTAGCTTTGATTTTGCTTCTAATTAACTATATTGAGGTATATTGATATATTACATTGTGGTTGAATTGGTTGTGAATAGGGGATTTTGAATTGCTTTGTCTTTGTTAAGCTTTATCTTTGAATTGAACACATAGCTGGAATTTGTTTTTAAATGTATCTGTAATTATTTGTCTCTCTCATTTTTCACCCGGTTATTACTGATATCGTGTGAGGGCAAAATTTTCTACTTGGCTATTATAGGTGAAAATTTGGATAATTTTGATTTTCTAATTTATTCATCATGATTCTGCTATGCATAGTTTGGGCATAGTAGATTTTAATAACGGGTGGGCATGGCCGGTGACTTTTTATGTTGCATATTTTTCTTGTTTTTAACAGTGCAGTTTCAGCTGAAACAATTTCTGAGTTCATTGGCTTGTTTGAGAGGACTTACTAGTGGAAAGTGGTTCAAAATGTTTTGTGCTCTTTCTTATAAGTTAGAGAAATCTATTGGAATGTTAGAAGTTTCTAGACATCATATGGTTTCATTTGATATAAGTTTTTCTTGGTGGAAATTTAAAAAAAAAAGATGGACTTCATGAACAGAATTTTTGTTTGCATGTTGATTGTGTGTTTGGAAAAGGAGGTTGATAGAAGCTTTGTTTTGTGAACTTTAAACCTTCAATTGGAATGTTAGAAAGTAAAGGAAACTAAGAGTGTATGGCCAAAAATCAAATTATGCAAAGTTAATGGAAGGCTGAAAAACAGGCTAAATATATGTTGTTTTTGTGCATGTTAAAATGGTTTTGTTTCATGGTTTGCACAAATTGAATTGCTATGGTTGCTGGGTACTGAGTTGAAATGACTGAACATAACCTTGCTTTGGGATGTTAAGAAAGGTTTACGATGAATTTTGTGGGGCTTTAGATGCAATAAAGTCAACAAAACAATACATAGATAGCAATTTTAAGCAAGGAAAAAGGATGAATGAATGAACATTGCACTAAGCTGTCCAGATTTACTTGTTATGCTTGAAAATCGAAAATTGCACTAAGCTGTCCAGATTTATTCTTAATAGTATAATGCTGTGTTCTTTGTGAATTTTGTGTGAAAGAGGAGTTGGATTTCAGGGTAATGTGATCTATTATGTGTGTATAGGCTGGTGTGAATGAATTGGGTGGTTTGTTTTGTATTTTGAGAAGTATGGAGGTGATAAGAATGGCTTGGCTTTTTTGGATTCCCGAAGTGTCCTATTATGTGTTAGCTAAATTTTGGTGTATGTCTTGTTTAAAGTAAATGAAGAAAACTTAAGTTCATGGATTTTGCATCAAGACTACTCAAACTCCCAGATACCCCCAATCTCGTCTAGTCATCATCCTCTTCTCAATCAAACACCATAGTGAATTTTCAATTCCACCAAAATTCATTTGACTAGTTATATATATATATATATATTATGTTTGGTTTTTTTTGAATTAATAGTTTATTATTCCCATTCTCCTATGATTTCTGCTGCATTGATTTTAGTAGGCTAAATTTCATCAAAAACTTCTTTAGAAAAGCGATAATTTCATATAAATTGCCTTGGTGTTGAATTCATATGTTGGATTCCCTGTGAGTAATTGGTGATTATCCCTAGTTTCCTTCTTTTTTTTTTCCCTATAAATGAGTGATCTGTCTTTCTTGTTTGCAATCACATTTTGATTTTCAAATTTTGAGGTGGCCTCATGTCTAGAAAATGTCCAATTATAGGGGAAATTCTGTCAAATTTTTTTCAAAATCTGCCACTATTTACTGTAGAGTAGAATAACTACCCTTATCCTGGAGTGTGTTATTCAATTGAACATGAGTATATATCCCATATATAATTAGTGAGTGGATTGTTCTTTTCTCTCGTTTAGACGTCATGGAGGATTGTAGTTGGATGTATAGAAGGCACGCTTCAGGTGTAAAAGAGATCACTATTGAATTTGAGGAAGGGGTTAAAGTTTTTTTGACATTTACCTTATCAAATGCAATATCAAGCGTAATTAGATGTCTATGTGCAAAATGTAAGAATAAAAAGTATCTAGATCTAGCACAAGTTAAGCTCTACCCGTAGAAGTCTGGATTTGTGCCTAATTATTACCGGTGGACATGTCATGGTGAGCCATTCAAGTATACCTCAATCCCAGAAGTTGATTCACATTAAGGAAATTCGTCTTGCGAAATGGTCTTAGACATAGTAGGTCCTGACTTTCCCCCTGAAGCTCCATCAGCAGAAAATTTTGAAGAACAATCTAATGTGGAGGCATAAAGGTTTTATGATATGTTAAAGGCCGCAGAGACTCCTATATAGGATGGATGCACTACACATTCGCAGCTTTTACTTGCTTCAAGGTTATTAAACATTAAGTTTGAAAATAATCTCTCGCGTAAAGCCTTTAATGATTTTGTGCAATTGATGAAAGAGGTTGTGCCTAGCAGTAATACGATTCCTGATGATTTTTATCAGATGAAAACATTAGTGGCTGGGTTGGGTTTGCCGGTACAAAAAATAGATGTATGCATCAATGGATGCATGCTTTACTGGAAAGATGACGTGAATTGTAAAGAGTGTAAATTTTGTGGCTATCCTCGATATGCACAGAAAAAGGTTGGGAAGAACACAAGTAGGAAGGAAATTTCATTCAAGAAGATGTATTACTTCCCGATAACACCAAGGCTACAAATATTGTATACTTCTAAAACAATAGCTGAACACATGAGATGGCATGGAGAGAGCAGATCGGAGGAAGGCACCATGAGTCACCCTCATGATACTAAAGCATGGCAACACTTTGATCGGATTCATCCTGAATTTGCAAAAGAAGTATGGAATGTCAATCTTGGTTTATGTACAGATGAATTCTCACCATTTGGGATGCCGGGTAAGCAATATTCATCCTGGCCGGTCATTCTCACACCATATAATCTCCCCCCGTGGATGTGTATGAAGGATCCAGTTATATTTTTAACAATCATTATCCCGGGCCCCAAGAATACAAAGCATCAGGTGGATGTTTATTTACAACCCTTGATAGATGAATTAACCTAATTGTGGTTTGAAGGTGTCACCACTTATGACATATCGAAGAAACAAAACTTCCAACTACGAGCGGCACTTTTGTGGACTATTAATGATTTTCCTTCGTATGGTATGTTGAGTGGCTAGAGCACAGCTGGGAGACTGGCTTGTCCATATTGTATGAGCAATAGAAAGTCTTTTCATCTACAAAATGGTGAGAAACAATCATGGTTTGACTGTCATCTTCGTTTCTTACCATTGGATCATCCTTACAGGAGGGATACAAAATCTTTTAGGCATGATAGAGGTTTTGAGACATCGCAGCCTATGCAATACCCTATTGGTGAAGAAATCTGGGATCGTTTGTCTAACTATGAAAAAATCACAGAAACAGGCGAAGAAATTGGAAGGAGTAATGGCAGGGAAATATCTTATAATAGGGCAAAAAGGAATATTTTATGGGATTTGCCGTATTGGTGTACTAATTTGGTCTGACATAATATTGATGTAATGCACAATAAGAAGAATGTATTTGACAGTGTCATGAATACAGTTCTGGAGGTAAAAGGTAAATTAAAAGATAATTTAAAAGTTAGACGTGACTTAGAAATATATTGCCATAGGCCCGAGCTGCATAGCTTGGATGTGGGAAGAGGAAATGTGGCTATACCTAAAGCTATTTACTCGTTAACAATAGAACAAAAGAAAATTTTGCTTGAATGGTTGAGGGGATTGCAACTCCCAGATGGATATGCTTCAAACATTGGAAGATGTGTCGATTTGAATGAGTTGAAGTTATCCAGTATGAAATCACATGACTGTCATGTATTCATGGAGAGACTACTTCCTATTGCATTGAAGGAATTTCTCCCTTCTAATGTATGGGTTGTTTTGACGGAGTTAAGCCTTTTTTATCGGGATCTATAGTCTCCTAAGTTGAGTGTAGCTCATATGGACAAATTGGAGTCCGACATTCCTTTATTGTTATGTAAGTTGGAGAAGATATTTCCACCTGTATTCATTTATTCAACACTTATTAATTCATTTGAATGGTAATGAAATCATTTAATCTAATTCTATTCATTCTTGGTACGATATGAGCGTGTGTGACTGAACTTGAAATTTTCACTACTAGAAAAAAGTGATTTACCAACTGACAAAATCGGTTGGTAATTAGCTAAATTCGGTTAGTAATCATGATTTACCAACCGAATGGCGTTGCATGCAAAAACCTTAGCTTATAAATTTTCCAACTGAAATTTTTTGGAGTCGGTTGGTAATTACTAACCGCATTTCGGTTGTATTGTAAAATCGTCGGTTGGAAATTTGGAATTAAGTTTGGCATTTAAGTTGACTATTTCGGTTGGTAATTACCAACCGAAACTCGATTGGTAATGTAAAATTTTTGGTTGGAAATTTGGCATTAAGTTTGGCATATGAGTTGACTATTTCGGTTGGTAATTACCAACAAACATTTATGTTACCAACCGATTGTTGCAGTTGGTAATTATCAATCGAAAATGTAGTTTGTAAATTTATAATTTTTAGTTGGTAAATTTGTATTGAAAATACAATTGTAATTTATTAATTTACCAACCGAGACATGTTACTACCAACCGATATATGTGTAGATAATTACCAACTGACTTTCGGTTGGTAATTTTTTTTTAGTTGGTAGTTTTATTTATTTACCAACTGAACATTCAGTCGGTAATTTTCCAACTATTTTAGTTATTTAAAATTGGTTGGTAATTTTTTGTTGGTAAATTACTAACTAGGTTGTTCAGTTGCTAATTTTTTTTCCGGTTGATATTTTTCTTTCTTTACCAACCAAATATTCAGTTGGTAATTTTCTAACTATTTTAGTGATTTAAAATCTGTTGGTAATTTTTTGTTGGTAAATTACCAACTAAGTTTTTTGTTGGTAGATAGTTGGTTTGAAAATTACTAACTGCTATTTAATATATTACCAACCGAATTATTTTCAATTACCAATTGAAATACCAACTAAATTCTATTCAATTACCAACTGATTGTTTAGTTGGTAATTTTTCTTTAATTTGGCAGAATTCTAGTTCATCTGAACATATAACCAAACACTTGCATTTGACAAATTCATAAAATAATAAAGCCAAAACACATCCACAAACCCAACATAAACATCATCAAATCCAACACAAACATCATGAAATCTAAATTCATAAAATAATAAAGCCAAAACACATCTACAAACCCAACATAAACATCATAAAATCCAACACAAACATCATCCTTCCACAAACATAAACATCATCATTCCACAAATATAAACATCATCCTTCCACAAATTCAAAGCAAATATAATTCCCTCACAAAATACCACAAATCCTAACCAAACATCATCTTTAATTAAACATAAACGATTGTCATAATATGAAAGTGAGATGAATTGCAGCTCCATGGTTTAACAGGGAATGAATATTAATACAATTAAGAAACACAGTGAAGGAATATTAATTTTCTAGTTGATTTGATCTACTTAAGTCCTTAACCTTCTGTGTTAGCAAAGAAACCTCTGCTGTCAACCTCTCATTTGTCCTCAACACTTCTTGAATCAGTGTGTCAACAGCCTTTTGCACCAACTCATTTATAGCACTTTAAAAGTCAATTGTCTCCACAAAATGCGAAGGAAGCGCCGATGAAATGGATGAAGAAGACGATGACATGTGTGAAGTAGATTTCGTGAGACAAGCTGGAGCTTAGGGATCCCATGCCATAAACTGCATTCCCTTTCTTAGGATGGCCTACAACTCGCAACCAAATATCAGTCTTGTTTATTGGTGGAGGCTGCTCCCCTTCAACTGTCTGGCTAGCAAGTGATGCCATCTCTTTCTTCAATTCTTCTTGGTAGCGATGCTAACACATAAACACATGCAGAAATATCAAATTAAAAAATGGATAAGAATTTTAGAATAAATACCATGAAAATCTCAACTATATTAGTGATTGTGAAGTTTAAAACAAAGAACATCCATCAGAATTAAAATCATCTAGTTGTAACATAAAAAGTCAAAAAGTATCACCATCATTTGAATATTTTACCATATTTTCAATTAGAAAAGTTGATTTGACTTGGTCCACAATGCACCCCCAACCCCCTCTTTCACAGTTAATGCATAACAAACACATTTTAACCAAATTCCCCCCCCCCTTTTATTTGACTTGGTCCACAATGCACCCGCCCTCCTTTCATAGTTCATGCATAACAAATACATTTTAACCAAGCTCCCCCCCCCCCTCCCCTCTCTTCCCAAAACTCCCACAAAATGGCTATACATATGGAAACCAATAAATAGACATGTCAAAGTCTTCCACGTTGGATGGGAAAAATGGAAGATGTAAAGCTACCTTCACTTGAGCTAAATATAATGGATATAGTAGTATTGGAATAAAAAAAATATTAAAGACCATTATTAACTTATGAAACTTACATATGTTTCCTCGGACCACTTGTCAACAAAGACAAGTTCCGGGCCTCCAAGCTCCATATCTTCACCCTCCAACATTCGGCGTTCCTTCTTAAGCACTTGCTCAACTTCATCTTCAGTGTTTGTTGTGTGTGTGAAGACATATATTTTAGAGTGTGAGTAGTCCCTATGATATTTCCCCTCCTATATTTGGTTTAATCATAAAATAGTATTAAAACATGTTAGATAGATAGATATTAATTCTAAGTATTTTTAGAACAAGTTATTTTCATAAATTTGAATTGAAGTACTAAAAATAAGAAAAGTTACTAGTTTTCTCTTGTGCATTGTTGCTGGTATGGAACCGCCAGAGTGGCGTGAGCCTCCTAAACCTCCACAATCACTATTTCTGTTTGCCTTCATTATCTCTGAAATCTTCTTGAATTTGTCACCATCCCAAATTGCTCGCAGCTTGTTATAGTCTTTATCCTTCATAAAATCATGTGGGACTTTCCCTTTACGAACTTGGTCCATCAAATAAGTGTAGATCTTGCCACATTTCTTGTCCCATTTTGATCTAATGAGTCCATCATACATCCTATCCCACTGGAACTGTTTCTGCATATTAGCCATAAGAATTGTCAAAACATTATATAGATTATTAATATATAACACTTAAAATAAAAGTAAGAAAAGAAACAATTACCGTCCACTCAACAAACCAAACATTCTTAACTTTGTTTGGGACCTTTGACCAAGATTCATATGATCCAAGAAACATTGATTGTATGATTGGTCGAATGGAACGTGCAGGCTTGTTACCTGGCAACCTCTTAGCTTTATCTTCTTCGCAAAAGATTCTACAATGCAAGAAAAAAAATTAACAAAAACAACCCTTAGGTTATGTAGAAAAATGGCAGATTCTTTTATTTAGAAAAAAAAAATCAGTTTCATTTTTGCTTCCTATATTCATTGATTGTAGCAGTACTGTTTTCTTGTAGGCAATAGTAGTGATTATTCCAAATTTGGAGGTGATCCAAAAATTGAAATTAAAGACACAAAAATTGAAGAATATGAATTAAATTCAATAATAATTCATTTCATTTCACAAAAAAAAAATAAAAATGAAGGCTTTCAACAAGAAATGAAGGCTTTTGTTTGTGTTCTTCTGATTTTTGTTGTCAGGTTCATAATATATGTAGACACACCAAATAAACAGCTGTAAATCAGCTAAGCATGCATTCATTAACATATAACCAATAATAGTTTTCATTTTCACACCTCCTAAACACATGTTTCAGCCCTCTTTCCTGCATTTTCTTCACAGGAATACATACCAAAAGACAGCTAAAAACATCTAACATAGACTCTAAACAATTGGTTCAGTGAACAACAACAAACAGCCAGCAACCATAAACAGGAAACTTATGAACTGCAGCTTTGTTTTTGCAAGTTTCTCCAACAAAAATGTTTCAACTAATCACAACTCTTGCAAAGTTTTTAGCTCTCACAACTCTAGCAAATTTTGTTTGATTCAATCACTACTCCGATATGTGTGATTGAATCAGCTTTTAAATTCAGCTTTCAAAAAAAAAAAAAAAAGGGGGGGGGGGGTAAAACAAGTCATAGCATGAAACATGGCAAAATAACATTTTTTTTTTCATGAATGGCTTTAGTTCACTGTGGTTTCCTCAAGAGTAACCAATGGAGAACCTTATGAACATGAATATAAAGGAATAACAACAAAAAATAATAATATGAGTGTATTAGATTCAGGTAAATCTGCCCAGCATTCATTCATTAACATATAACAAACTTAGGTTCTCATTTTCACACCTCCTGAACACAACATGTTTCAACCCTCTTTCCTGCATTTTCTTCACAGAAATACATACCAAAAGATAGCTAAAAACATCTAAAATAGACTCTAAACAATTGGTTCAGTTAACAACAACAAACAGCCAGCAACTACAAACAGGAAACTTATGAACTGCAGCTTTGTTTTTGCAAGTTTCTCCAACAAAAATACTTCAACCAATCACAACTCCTGCAAAGTTTTTAGCTCTCACAACTCCAGCAAATTTTGTTATAGGAATACATACCAAAAGATAGCTAAAAACATCTAAAATAGACTCTAAACAATTGGTTCAGTTAACAACAACAAACAGCCAGCAACCACAAACAGGAAACTTATGAACTGCAGTTTTGTTTTTGCAAGTTTCTCCAACAAAAATACTTCAACCAGTCACAACTCCTGCAAAGTTTTTAGCTCTCACAACTCCAGGAAATTTTGTTTGATTCAATCACTACTCCGATATGTGTGATTGAATCACCTTTTAAATTCAGCTTTCAAAAAAAAAAAAAAAAAAAAAAGGGGGGGGGCTAAAACAAGTCATAACATGAAACATGGCAAAACAACATTTTTTTTTTTTCATGAATGGCTTTAGTTCACTGTGGTTTCCTCAAGAGTAACCAATGGAGAACCCTATGAACATGAATATAAAGGAATAACAACAAAAAATGATAATATGATAGTATATTAGATTCAGGTAAATTTGCCCAGCATGCATTCATTAACATATAACCAGCTTATAGCTGCTGTTGAAAAGATCAAAGAAAACAAGAAACAAAAGATGGCATTACAACCACAACTTCACAAAAGATGGACCTGTGATCAAACAAAGAAAGCTGCAATATATTCCAATCCCCTCTCTTATAATCAGAAGGATTTTTGTTTGTCAAAAGTGTAGAGTTCATTGAGCTTTCCTTGTGGGTATCATCTCATCTCCAAGCATAAAGTGCTCTCACACGGTGGCGAATACAAAGACCAAAACAGGTTTCAGCTCTCAAAGATATTTAAAATGTCACTCCAATTATATTATTTAGTTAAATATTTAGATTTAAGATAAAACTGGACAATACATTAGCAAGGGAGATACTATAGCCAGTTCCAAAACCAGCAAGGGAAAAATAAATCAGGCTTAGAGAGAGCTTTTTATAACAGGTGGTAAACATGGATCCAGATGATTTTTGGACAATCTACAGCAATATACATGGATGTCAATTCCTTCTGTGATACCAAATTGTGAACAACAAACTAATTGCCATTTCCAATTCGAAAGTGACTGGACTAATCAAATATTCAGCACCACAAAAGATCCCTTCTATTTTTTTCGCCATAGGAGATCATTGGATCATAACAATCAATTCCTGATCGGCATCAATTTTTCTTTTAAGATATGCAACCCTTTATCCTAGGCAACTGCATCACCACTTAAATTGGTGACTTTGGTGACCAAGTTCAACCAATTTTCAAGTTCTAAACAAACACATAACCAGGCTTCAAGAAGTAAAAATTGACAACTATATCATCAGTAGTGTTGTCCAGAAAATTGGTAATTAGATGAAATACTAAAATGCAAACTTGATCCACTCAAAGGAACTTGAACAAAATTCCTTAAGTTTTTTTCACTTTGGATTCTGTACAAACCTGTTAATACTTTCATGACATTGTGCATCATATGTGGGCTTCTGATGGTAAACCATCGACGCAAAACACCGAATGGTTGCCCATTCATGTTTATATAGATGCCCGATATACTTAGCACACAATCAGATCCAGTAAGCTTTTAGCACATCTAACATAATATGCCAATGCATTGAACATTTTTTTTAAACTTATAGACGAGAACCAAGTAAAAGAATACTACTTTCTATGATTCAAACTTTTTTTCTTCAATGTATTTTTTTGAATATATTCCAAGAAAAGGAAAAAAGCAAAGATTAGTATCACAAATAAAGTCAAGTGAAGTCTTACAATATATATCAAAGCTTTAGCTTATAGCATATCCAACACAATATTTCAGTGCAATATACTTATTTTTAGCTTAGTAGCTATGAAAATCACAAAATGATAAGCTAAACGGATCTATTATATATAAGAGATACAAAACAGATTGGCACGAAAATCAGCTTTGTTATTGCAAGTTTCTCTAACAAAATTCATATCAAAAGAATTCAGAGAAAAAATATATGCAAAATTCATAATTCCACATCTCTAATAGATAATCTATAACATAATAGAGATAGAAAACAACAATTTGGTTTTGCATCTGATTTTAGTATTTTTTATTGATTTAGCACATTACTTAAGTCTTTTTTTTGCTTTGGATTCTGTACAAATCTGTTAAAACTTTCATGACATTGTGCATCATATGTGGGCTTCTGATGGTAAACCATCGTCGCAAAACACCGAATGGTTGCCCAATCATGTTTAAATAGACGCCCGATATACTTAGCACACAATTCATATCAAAAGATCCTAAGGACAATGTCCATTTTAAACCATTAAGCTTAAACCCCTGCAGTGCAAAGTCCAAGTCTTACATTGCAAGTTTCTCTAACAAAATTAAAATCAAAAGAATTCAGGGAAAAAGTATAAGCAAAATTCATAATTCCTCATCTCTAATAGACAATCTATAACATAATAGACATAGAAAACAACAATTTGCTTTTGTATTAGATTTTAGTATTTTTTTTATTGATTTAGCACATTACTTAAGTTTTTTTTCGCTTTAGATTCTGTACAAATCTGTTAATACTTTGATGACATTGTGCATCATACGTGGGCTTCTATTGGTAAACCATCGACGCAAAACACCGAATAGTTGCCCAATCATGTTTATATAGACACCCGATATACTTAGCATACAATTGATATCAAAAGATCCTAAGGACAATGTCCATTTTAAACCATTAATCTTAAACCCCTGCAGTGCAAAGTCCAAGTCTTACATTGCAACTTTCTCTAACAAAATTCATATCAAAAGAATTCAGGGAAAAAATATATGCAAAATTCATAATTCCTCATCTCTAATAGATAATCTATAACGTAATAGAGATAGAAAATAGCAATTTGGTTTTGCATCTAATTTTACTATTTTTTTATTGATTTAGCACATTACTTAAGTTTTTTTTGGCTTTGGATTATGTACAAATCAGTTAATAATTTCATGACAATGTGCATCATACGTGGGCTTCTGATGGTAAACCATCGTCGCAGAACACCGAATGGTTGCCAAATCATGTTTATTTAGACGCTCGATATACTTAGCACACAATTCATATCAAAAGATCCTAAGGACAATGTCCATTTTAAACCATTAAGCTTAAACCCCTGCAGTGCAAAGTCCAAGTCTTACTCTGCAAGTTTCTCTAACAAAATTCATATCAAAAGAATTCAGTGAAAAAATATAAGCAAAATTGATAATTCCTCATCTGTAATAGACAATCTATAACATAATAGAGATAGAAAACAGCAATTTGGTTTTGCATCTGATTTTAGTATTTTTTATTGATTTAGCACATTACTTAAGTTTTTTTTTTGCTTCGGATTCTGTACAAATCTGTTAATTATTTCATGACATTGTGCATCATACGTGGGCCTCTGATAGTAAACCATCGACGCAAAACACCGAATGCTTGCCCAATCATCTTTATATGGACGCCCGATATACTTAGCACACAATTCATATCAAAAGATCCTAAGGACAATGTCCATTTTAAACCATTAAGCTTAAACCCCTGCAGTGCAAAGTCCAAGTCTTACATTGCAACTTTCTCTAACAAAATTCATATCAAAAGAATTTAGTGAAAAAATATATGCAAAATTCATAGTTCCTCATCTCTAAAAGATAATCTATAACGTAATAGAGATAGAAAACAACAATTTGGTTTTGCATCAAATTTTAGTATTTTTTTTATTGATTTAGCACATTACTTAAGTTTTTTTTGGCTTTGGATTCTGTACAAATCTGTTAATACTTTCATGACATTGTGCGTCATACGTGGGCTTGTAATGGTAAACCATCCTCGCAAAACACCGAATGGTTGCCCAATCATGTTTATATAGACGCCCTATATACTTAGCACACAATTCATATCAAAAGATCCTAAGGACAATGTCCATTTTAAACCATTAAGCTTAAACCCCTGCAGTACAAAGTCCAAGTCTTACATTGCCAGTTTCTCTAACAAAATTCATATCAAAAGAATTCAGAGAAAAAATATATGCAAAATTCATAATTCCACATCTCTAATAGATAATCTATAACATAATAGAGATAGAAAACAACAATTTGGTTTTGCATCTGATTTTAGTATTTTTTATTGATTTAGCACATTACTTAAGTCTTTTTTTTGCTTTGGATTCTGTACAAATCTGTTAAAACTTTCATGACATTGTGCATCATATGTGGGCTTCTGATGGTAAACCATCGTCGCAAAACACCAAATGGTTGCCCAATCATGTTTAAATAGACGCCCGATATACTTAGCACACAATTCATATCAAAAGATCCTAAGGACAATGTCCATTTTAAACCATTAAGCTTAAACCCCTACAGTGCAAAGTCCAAGTCTTACATTGCAAGTTTCTCTAACAAAGTTAAAATCAAAAGAATTCAGGGAAAAAGTATAAGCAAAATTCATAATTCCTCATCTCTAATAGACAATCTATAACATAATAGACATAGAAAACAACAATTTGCTTTTGTATTAGATTTTAGTATTTTTTTTATTGATTTAGCACATTACTTAAGTTTTTTTTTCGCTTTGGATTCTGTACAAATCTGTTAATACTTTTATGACATTGTGCATCATACGTGGGCTTCTATTGGTAAACCATCGACGCAAAACACCGAATAGTTGCCCAATCATGTTTATATAGACACCCGATATACTTAGCACACCATTGATATCAAAAGATCCTAAGGACAATGTCCATTTTAAACCATTAATCTTAAACCCCTGCAGTGCAAAGTCCAAGTCTTACATTGCAAGTTTCTCTAACAAAATTCATATCAAAAGAATTCAGTGAAAAAATATATGCAAAATTCATAATTCCGCATCTCTAATAGATAATCTATAACGTAATAGAGATAGAAAACAGCAATTTGGTTTTGCATCTAATTTTAGTATTTTTTTATTGATTTAGCACATTACTTAAGTTTTTTTTGGCTTTGGATTCTGTACAAATCTGTTAATAATTTCATTACAATGTGCATCATACGTGGGCTTCTGATGGTAAACCATCGTCGCAGAACACCGAATGGTTGCCCAATCATGTTTATTTAGACGCTCGATATACTTAGCACACAATTCATATCAAAAGATCCTAAGGACAATGTCCATTTTAAACCATTAAGCTTAAACCCCTGCAGTGCAAAGTCCAAGTCTTACTCTGCAAGTTTCTCTAACAAAATTCATATCAAAAGAATTCAGTGAAAAAATATAAGCAAAATTGACAATTCCTCATCTGTAATAGACAATCTATAACATAATAGAGATAGAAAACAGCAATTTGGTTTTTCATCTGATTTTAGTATTTTTTATTGATTTAGCACATTACTTAAGTTTTTTTTTTTTGCTTCGGATTCTGTACAAATCTGTTAATTATTTCATGATATTGTGCATCATACGTGGGCCTCTGATAGTAAACCATCGACGCAAAACACCGAATGCTTGCCCAATCATCTTTATATGGACGCCCGATATACTTAGCACACAATTCATATCAAAAGATCCTAAGGACAATGTCCATTTTAAACCATTAAGCTTAAACCCTGCAGATGCAAAGTCCAAGTCTTACATTGCAACTTTCTCTAACAAAATTCATATCAAAAGAATTTAGTGAAAAAATATATGCAAAATTCATAGTTCCTCATCTCTAAAAGATAATCAATAACGTAATAGAGATAGAAAACAACAATTTGGTTTTGCATCAAATTTTAGTATTTTTTTATTGATTTAGCACATTACTTAAGTTTTTTTGGCTTTGGATTCCGTACAAATCGTTAATACTTTCATGACATTGTGCATCATACGTGGGCTTCTGATGGTAAACCATCGTCGCAAAACACCGAATGGTTGCGCAATCATGTTTATTTAGACGCCCGATATACTTAGCACACAATTCTTATCAAAATACCCTAAGGACAATGTCCATTTTAAACCATTAAGCTTAAACCCCTGCAATGCAAAGTCCAAGTCTTACATTGCAAGTTTCTCTAACAAAATTCATATCAAAAGAATTCAGTGAAAAAATATATTCAAAATTCAAAATTCCTCATCTCTAATAGATAATCTATAACATATTAGAGATAGAAAACAACATTTTGGTTTTGCATCTGATTTTAGTATTTTTTTTTGATTTAGCACATTACTTAAGCTTTTTCTGGCTTTGGATTCTGTACAAATCTGTAAATACTTTCATGACATTGTGCATCATACGTGGCTTCTGATTGTAAACCATCATCGCAAAACACTGAATAGTTGCCTAATCATGTTTATATAGACACCCGATATACTTAGCACACAATTCATATCAAAATATCGTAAGCACAATGTCCATTTTAAACAATTAAGCTTAAACCCCTGCAGTGCAAAATCCAAGTCTTACATTGCAAGTTTCTCTAACAAAATTCATATCAAAAGAATTCAGTGAAAAAATATATGCAAAATTTATAATTCCTCCTCTCTAATAGACAATCTATAACATAATAGAGATAGAAAACGGCAATTTGGTTTTGAATCTAATTTTAGCATTTTTTATTGATTTAGCACATTACTTAAGTTTTTTTTTGCTTTGGATCCCGTACAAATCTGTTAATACTTTCATGACATTGTGCATCATACGTGGCTTTTGATGGTAAACCATCGTCGCAAAACACCGAATGGTTGCCCAATCATGTTTATATAGACGCCCGATATACTTAGCACACAATTCATATCAAAAGATCCAAAGGACAATGTCCATTTAACACCATTAAGCTTAAACCCCTGCAGTACAAAGTCCAAGTCTTACATTGCCAGTTTCTCTAACAAAATTCATATCAAAAGAATTCAGTGAAAAAATATATGCAAAATTTCTAATTCCTCATCTCTACTAGACAATCTATAACATAATAGAGATAGAAAACAACAATTTGGTTTTGAATCTGATTTTAGCATTTTTTATTGATTTAGCACATTACTTAAGTTTTTTTTGGCTTTGGATTCTGTACAAATCTGTTAATACTTTCATGACATTGTGCATCATACGTGGGCTTCTGATGGTAAACCATCGTCGCAAAACACCGAATGGTTGCCCAATCATGTTTATTTAGACACCCGATATACTTAGCACACAATTCATATCAAAAGATGCTAAGGACAATGTCCATTTTAAACCATTTAGCTTAAACCCCTGCAATGCAAAGTCCAAGTCTTACACTGCAAGTTTCTCTAACAAAATTCATATCAAAAGAATTTAGTGAAAAAATATATTCAAAATTCATAATTCCTCATCTCTAATAGACAATCTATAACATATTAGAGATAGAAAACAACATTTTGGTTTTGCATCTGATTTTAGTATTTTTTATTGATTTAGCACAGTACTTAAGCTTTTTCTGGCTTTGGATTCTGTAGAAATCTGTAAATACTTTCAAGACATTGTGCATCATACGTGGCTTCTGATTGTAAACCATCATCACAAAACACTGAATAGTTGCCTAATCATGTTTATATAGACACCCGATATACTTAGCACACAATTCTTATCAAAATATCCTAAGGACAATGTCCATTTTAAACAATTAAGCTTAAACCCCTGCAGTGCAAAATCCAAGTCTTACATTGCAAGTTTCTCTAACAAAATTCATATCAAAAGAATTCAGTGAAAAAATATATGCAAAATTCATAATTCCTCATCTCTAATAGACAATCTATAACATAATAGAGATAGAAAACGGCAATTTGGTTTTGAATCTGATTTTAGCATTTTTTATTGATTTAGCACATTACTTAAGTTTTTTTTGGCTTTGGATCCTGTACAAATCTGTTAATACTTTCATGACATTGTGCATCATACGTGGCTTTTGATGGTAAACCATTGTCGCAAAACACCGAATGGTTGCCCTATCATGTTTATATAGACGCCCGATATACTTAGCACACAATTCATATCAAAAGATCCTAAGGACAATGTCCATTTTAAACCATTAAGCTTAAACCCCTGCAGTGCAAAGTCCAAGTCTTACATTGCAACTTTCTCTAACAAAATTCATATCAAAAGAATTTAGTGAAAAAATATATGCAAAATTCATAGTTCCTCATCTCTAAAAGATAATCTATAACGTAATAGAGATAGAAAACAGTAATTTGGTTTTGCATCTAATTTTAGTATTTTTTTATTGATTTAGCACATTACTTAAGTTTTTTTTGGCTTTGGATTCTGTACAAATCTGTTAATAATTTCATTACAATGTGCATCATACGTGGGCTTCTGATGGTAAACCATCGTCGCAGAACACCGAATGGTTGCCAAATCATGTTTATTTAGACGCTCGATATACTTAGCACACAATTCATATCAAAAGATCCTAAGGACAATGTCTATTTTAAACCATTAAGCTTAAACCCCTGCAGTGCAACGTCCAAGTCTTACTCTGCAAGTTTCTCTAACAAAATTCATATCAAAAGAATTCAGTGAAAAAATATAAGCAAAATTGATAATTCCTCATCTGTAATAGACAATCTATAACATAATAGAGATAGAAAACAGCAATTTGGTTTTGCATCTAATTTTAGTATTTTTTTATTGATTTAGCACATTACTTAAGTTTTTTTTGGCTTTGGATTCTGTACAAATCTGTTAATAATTTCATTACAATGTGCATCATACGTGGGCTTCTGATGGTAAACCATCGTCGCAGAACACCGAATGGTTGCCCAATCATGTTTATTTAGACGCTCGATATACTTAGCACACAATTCATATCAAAAGATCCTAAGGACAATGTCCATTTTAAACCATTAAGCTTAAACCCCTGCAGTGCAAAGTCCAAGTCTTACTCTGCAAGTTTCTCTAACAAAATTCATATCAAAAGAATTCAGTGAAAAAATATAAGCAAAATTGACAATTCCTCATCTGTAATAGACAATCTATAACATAATAGAGATAGAAAACAGCAATTTGGTTTTTCATCTGATTTTAGTATTTTTTATTGATTTAGCACATTACTTAAGTTTTTTTTTTTTGCTTCGGATTCTGTACAAATCTGTTAATTATTTCATGATATTGTGCATCATACGTGGGCCTCTGATAGTAAACCATCGACGCAAAACACCAAATGCTTGCCCAATCATCTTTATATGGACGCCCGATATACTTAGCACACAATTCATATCAAAAGATCCTAAGGACAATGTCCATTTTAAACCATTAAGCTTAAACCCCTGCAGTGCAAAGTCCAAGTCTTACATTGCAACTTTCTCTAACAAAATTCATATCAAAAGAATTTAGTGAAAAAATATATGCAAAATTCATAGTTCCTCATCTCTAAAAGATAATCTATAACGTAATAGAGATAGAAAACAACAATTTGGTTTTGCATCAAATTTTAGTATTTTTTTTATTGATTTAGCACATTACTTAAGTTTTTTTTGGCTTTGGATTCTGTACAAATCTGTTAATACTTTCATGACATTGTGCATCATACGTGGGCTTCTGATGGTAAACCATCGTCGCAAAACACCGAATGGTTGCCCAATCATGTTTATTTAGACGCCCGATATACTTAGCACACAATTCTTATCAAAATACCCTAAGGACAATGTCCATTTTAAACCATTAAGCTTAAACCCCTGCAATGCAAAGTCCAAGTCTTACATTGCAAGTTTCTCTAACAAAATTCATATCAAAAGAATTCAGTGAAAAAATATATTCAAAATTCAAAATTCCTCATCTCTAATAGATAATCTATAACATATTAGAGATAGAAAACAACATTTTGGTTTTGCATCTGATTTTAGTATTTTTTTTTGATTTAGCACATTACTTAAGCTTTTTCTGGCTTTGGATTCTGTACAAATCTGTAAATACTTTCATGACATTGTGCATCATACGTGGCTTCTGATTGTAAACCATCATCGCAAAACACTGAATAGTTGCCTAATCATGTTTATATAGACACCCGATATACTTAGCACACAATTCATATCAAAATATCCTAAGCACAATGTCCATTTTAAACAATTAAGCTTAAACCCCTGCAGTGCAAAATCCAAGTCTTACATTGCAAGTTTCTCTAACAAAATTCATATCAAAAGAATTCAGTGAAAAAATATATGCAAAATTTATAATTCCTCCTCTCTAATAGACAATCTATAACATAATAGAGATAGAAAACGGCAATTTGGTTTTGAATCTAATTTTAGCATTTTTTATTGATTTAGCACATTACTTAAGTTTTTTTTTTGCTTTGGATCCTGTACAAATCTGTTAATACTTTCATGACATTGTGCATCATACGTGGCTTTTGATGGTAAACCATCGTCGCAAAACACCGAATGGTTGCCCAATCATGTTTATATAGACGCCCGATATACTTAGCACACAATTCATATCAAAAGATCCAAAGGACAATGTCCATTTTACACCATTAAGCTTAAACCCCTGCAGTACAAAGTCCAAGTCTTACATTGCCAGTTTCTCTAACAAAATTCATATCAAAAGAATTCAGTGAAAAAATATATGCAAAATTTCTAATTCCTCATCTCTACTAGACAATCTATAACATAATAGAGATAGAAAACAACAATTTGGTTTTGAATCTGATTTTAGCATTTTTTATTGATTTAGCACATTACTTAAGTTTTTTTTGGCTTTGGATTCTGTACAAATCTGTTAATACTTTCATGACATTGTGCATCATACGTGGGCTTCTGATGGTAAACCATCGTCGCAAAACACCGAATGGTTGCCCAATCATGTTTATTTAGACACCCGATATACTTAGCACACAATTCATATCAAAAGATGCTAAGGACAATGTCCATTTTAAACCATTTAGCTTAAACCCCTGCAATGCAAAGTCCAAGTCTTACACTGCAAGTTTCTCTAACAAAATTCATATCAAAAGAATTCAGTGAAAAAATATATTCAAAATTCATAATTCCTCATCTCTAATAGACAATCTATAACATATTAGAGATAGAAAACAACATTTTGGTTTTGCATCTGATTTTAGTATTTTTTATTGATTTAGCACAGTACTTAAGCTTTTTCTGGCTTTGGATTCTGTAGAAATCTGTAAATACTTTCAAGACATTGTGCATCATACGTGGCTTCTGATTGTAAACCATCATCACAAAACACTGAATAGTTGCCTAATCATGTTTATATAGACACCCGATATACTTAGCACACAATTCTTATCAAAATATCCTAAGGACAATGTCCATTTTAAACAATTAAGCTTAAACCCCTGCAGTGCAAAATCCAAGTCTTACATTGCAAGTTTCTCTAACAAAATTCATATCAAAAGAATTCAGTGAAAAAATATATGCAAAATTCATAATTCCTCATCTCTAATAGACAATCTATAACATAATAGAGATAGAAAACGGCAATTTGGTTTTGAATCTGATTTTAGCATTTTTTATTGATTTAGCACATTACTTAAGTTTTTTTTGGCTTTGGATCCTGTACAAATCTGTTAATACTTTCATGACATTGTGCATCATACGTGGCTTTTGATGGTAAACCATTGTCGCAAAACACCGAATGGTTGCCCTATCATGTTTATATAGACGCCCGATATACTTAGCACACAATTCATATCAAAAGATCCTAAGGACAATGTCCATTTTACACCATTAAGCTTAAACCCCTGCAGTACAAAGTCCAAGTCTTACATTGCTAGTTTCTCTAACAAAATTCATATCAAAAGAATTCAGTGAAAAAATATATGCAAAATTCATAATTCCTCATATCTACTAGACAATCTATAACATAATAGAGATAGAAAACAGCAATTTGGTTTTGAATCTGATTTTAGCATTTTTTATTGATTTAGCACATTACTTAATTTTTTTTGGCTTTGGATTCTATACAAATCTGTTAATACTTTCATGACATTGTGCATCATACGTGGCTTTTAATGGTAAACCATCGTCGCAAAACACCGAATGGTTGCCCAATCATGTTTATATAGACGACCGATATACTTAGCACACAATTCATATCAAAAGATCCTACTGACAATGTCCATTTTAAACCAATAAGCTTAAACCCCTGCAGTGCAAAGTCCAAGTCTTACTTTGCAAGTTTCTCTAACAAAATTCAAATCAAAAGAATTCAGCGAAAAAGTATAAGCAAAATTCATAATTCCTCATCTCTAATAGACAATCTATAACATAATAGAGATAGAAAACAACAATTTGGTTTTGTATTTGCTTTTAGTATTTTTTATTGATTTAGCACATTACTTAAGTTTTTTTTTCGCTTTGGATTCTGCACAAATCTGTTAATACTTTCATGACATTGTGCATCATACGTGGGCTTCTATTGGTAAACCTTCGACGCAAAACACCGAATAGTTGCCCAATTATGTTTATATAGACACCCGATATACTTAGCACACAATTCATATCAAAAGATGCTAAGGACAATGTCCATTTTAAACCATTAAGCCTAAACCCCTGCAGTGCAAAGTCCAAGTCTTACATTGCAAGTTTCTCTAACAAAATTCATATCAGAAGAATTCAGTGAGAAAATATATGCAAAATTCATAATTCCTCATATCTAATGGATAATCTATAACGTAATAGAGATAGAAAACAACAATTTGGTTTTGCATCTGATTTTAGTATTTTTTATTTATTTAGCACATTACTTAAGTTTTTTTTTTTTTTTGCTTCGGATACTGTACCAATCTGTTAATTATTTCATGACATCGTGCATCATACGTGGGCTTCTGATGGTAAACCATCGACGCAAAACACCGAATGGTTGCCCAATCATGTTTATATAGACGCCCGATATACTTAGCACACAATTCTTATCAAAATACCCTAAGGACAATGTCCATTTTAAACCATTAAGCTTAAACCCCTGCAATGCAAAGTCCAAGTCTTACACTGCAAGTTTCTCTAACAAAATTCATATCAAAAGAATTCAGTGAAAAAATATATTCAAAATTCATAATTCCTCATCTCTAATAGATAATCTATAACATATTAGAGATAGAAAACAACATTTTGGTTTTGCATCTGATTTTAGTATTTTTTATTGATTTAGCACATTACTTAAGCTTTTTCTGGCTTTCGATTCTGTACAAATCTGTAAATACTTTCATGACATTGTGCATCATACGTGGCTTCTGATTGTAAACCATCATCGCAAAACACTGAATAGTTGCCTAATCATGTTTATATAGACACCCGATATACTTAGCACACAATTCTTATCAAAATATCCTAAGGACAATGTCCATTTTAAACAATTAAGCTTAAACCCCTGCAGTGCAAAATCCAAGTCTTACATTGCAAGTTTCTCTAACAAAATTCATATCAAAAGAATTCAGTGAAAAAATATATGCAAAATTTATAATTCCTCATCTCTAATAGACAATCTATAACATAATAGAGATAGAAAACGGCAATTTGGTTTTGAATCTAATTTTAGCATTTTTTATTGATTTAGCACATTACTTAAGTTTTTTTTTCGCTTTGGATTCTGTACAAATCTGTTAATACTTTCATTACATTCTGCATCATACGTGGGCTTCTATTATTAAACCATCGACGCAAAACACCGAATAGTTGCCCAATCAAGTTTATATAGACACCCGATATACTTAGCACACAATTCATATCAAAAGATCCTAAGGACAATGTCCATTTTAAACCATTAAGCCTAAACCCCTGCAGTGCAAAGTCCAAGTCTTACCGTGTAAGTTTCTCCAACAAAATTCATATCAAAAGAATTCAGTGAAAAAATATATGCAAAATTCATAATTCCTCATCTCTAATACACAATCTATAACGTAATGGAGATAGAAAACAGCAATTTGGTTTTGCATCTGATTTTAGTATTTTTTATTGATTTAGCACATTACTTAAGCTTTTTCTGGCTTTGGATTCTGTACAAATCTGTAAATACTTTATGACATTGTGCATCATACGTGGCTTCTGAATGTAAACCATCATCGCAAAACACTGAATGGTTGCCTAATCATGTTTATATAGACGCCCGATATACTTGGCACACAATTCTTATCAAAATATCCTAAGGACACTGTCCATTTTAAACAATTAAGCTTAAACCCCTGCAGTGCAAAATCCAAGTCTAACACTGCAAGTTTCTCTAACAAAATTCATATCAAAAGAATTCAGTGAAAAAATATATACAAAATTATTAATTCCTCATCTCTAATAGACAATCTATAACATCATAGAGATAGAAAACAGCAATTTGGTTTTGATTCTGATTTTAGCATTTTTTATTGATTTAGCACATTACTTAAGTTTTTTTTGGCTTTGGATTCTGTACAAATCTGTTATTACTTTCATGACAATATGCATCATACGTGGGCTTCTGATGGTAAACCATCTTCGCAAAACACCGAATGGTTGGCCAATCATGTTTATTTAGACGCCCGATATACTTAGCACACAATTCATATCAAAAGATCCTAAGGACAATGTCCATTTTAAACCATTAAGCTTAAACCCGTGCAGTGCAAAGTCAAAGTCTTACTCTGCAAGTTTCTCTAACAAAATTCATATAAAAAGAATTCAGTGAAAAAATATATGCAAAATTGATAATTCCTCATCTGTAATAGACAATCTATAACATAATAGATATAGAAAACAGCAATTTGGTTTTGCATCTGATTTTAGTATTTTTTATTCATTTAGCACATTACTTAAGTTTTTTTTTTGCTTCGGATTCTGTACAAATCTGTTAATTATTTCATGACATTGTGCATCATACGTGGGCCTCTAATGGTAAACCATCGACGCATAACACCGAATGGTTGCCCAATCATGTTTATATGGACGCCTGATATACTTAGCACACAATTCATATCAAAAGATCCTAAGGACAATGTCCATTTTAAACCATTAAGCTTAAACCCCTGCAGTGCAAAGTCTAAGTCTTACATTGCAACTTTTTCTAACAAAATTCATATCAAAAGAATTTAGTGAAAAAATATATGCAAAATTCATAGTTCCTCATCTCTAATAGATAATCTATAACGTAATAGAGATAGAAAACAACAATTTGGTTTTGCATCAAATTTTAGTATTTTTTTTTATTGATTTAGCACAATACTTAAGTTTTTTTTGGCTTTGGATTCTGTACAAATCTGTTAATACTTTCATGACATTGTGCATCATACGTGGGCTTCTGATGGTAAACCATCGTCGCAAAACACCGAATGGTTGGCCAATCATTTTTATTTAGACGCCCGATATACTTAGCACACAATTCATATCAAAAGATCCTAAAGACAATGTCCATTTTAAACCATTAAGCTTAAACCCCGGCAATTCAAAGTCCAAGTCTTACACTGCAAGTTTCTCTAACAAAATTCATATCAAAAGAATTCAGTGAAAAAATATATGCAAAATTCATAATTCCTCAACTCTAATAGACAATGTATAACATATTAGAGATAGAAAACAACATTTTGGTTTTGCATCTAATTTTAGTAATTTTTATTGATTTAGCACATTACTTAAGCTTTTTCTAGCTTTGGATTCTGTACAAATCTGTAAATACTTTCGTGACACTGTGCATCATACGTGGCTTCTGATTGTAAACCATCATCGCAAAACACTGAATGGTTGCCCAATCGTGTTTATATAGATGCCCGATATACTTAACACACAATTTATATCAAAAGATCCTAAGGACAATGTCCATTTTAAACCATTAAGCAAAAACCCCTGCAGTACAAAGTCCACGTCTTACATTGCCAGTTTCTCTAACAAAATTCATATCAAAAGAATTCAGTGAAAAAATATATGCAAAATTCGTAATTCCTCATCTCTAATAGATAATCTATAACATAATAGAGATAGAAAACAACAATTTGGTTTTGCATCTTATTTTAGTATTTTTTATTGATTTAGCGCATTACATAAGTTTTTTTTTTTTTTGCTTTAGATTCTGTACAAATCTGTTAATACTCTCATGACATTGTGCATCATATGTGGGCTTCTGATTGTAAACCATCGTCGCAAAACACCGAAAGGTTGCCCAATCATCTTTAAATAGACTCTCGATATACTTAGCACACAATTCATATCAAAAGATCCTAATGATAATGTCCATTTTAAACCATTAAGCTTAAACCCCTGCAGTGCAAAGTCCAAGTCTTACATTGCAAGTTTTTCTAACAAAATTCAAATCAAAAGAATTCAGTGAAAAAGTATAAGCAAAATTCATAATTCCTCATCTCTAATAGACAATCTATCACAAAATAGAGATAGAAAACAACAATTTGGTTTTGTATTTGATTTTAGTATTTTTTATTGATTTAGCACATTACTTAATTTTTTTTTCGCTTTGGATTCTGTACAAATCTGTTAATACTTTCATGACATTGTGCATCATACGTGGGCTTCTATTGGTAAACCATCGACGCAAAACACCGAATAGTTGCCCAATCATGTTTATATAGACACCCAATATACTTAGCACACAATTCATATCAAAAGGTAGTAAGGATAATGTCCATTTTAAACCGTTAAGCCTAAACCCCTGCAATGCAAAGTCCAAGTCTTACATTGCAAGTTTCTCTAACAAAATTCATTTCAAAAGAATTCAGTGAAAAAATATTTGCAAAATTCATAATTCCTCATCTCTAATAGACAATCTATAACGTAATAGAGATAGAAAACAACAATTTGGTTTTGCATTTGATTTTAGTATTTTTTATTGATTTAGCACATTACTTAAGTTTTTTTTTTTGCTTCGGATACTGTACAAATCTGTTAATTATTTCATGACATCGTGCATCATACGTGGGCTTCTGATGGTAAACCATCGACGCAAAACACCGAATGGTTGCCCAATAATTTTTTTTTTTTTTTGGCTTTGGATTCTGTATAAATCTGTTAATACTTTCATGACATTGTGCATCATACGTGGCTTCTGATGGTAAACCATCATCGCAATGCACTGAATGGTTGCCTAATCATGTTTATATAGACGCCCGATATACTTAGCACACAAATCATATCAAAAGATCCTAATGACAATGTCCATTTTAAACCATTAAGCTTAAACCCCTGCAGTGCAAAGTCCAAGTCTTACATTGCAAGTTTCTCTAACAAAATTCAAATCAAAAGAATTCAGTGAAAAAGTATAAGAAAAATTCATAATTCCTCATCTCCAATAGACAATCTATAACATAATAGAGATAGAAAACAACAATTTGGTTTTGTATTTGATTTTAGTATTTTTTATTGATTTAGCACATTACTTAAGTTTTTTTTTCGCTTTGGATTCTGTACAAATCTGTTAATACTTTCATGACATTGTGCATCATACGTGGGCTTCTATTGGTAAACCATCAACGCAAAACACCGAATAGTTGCCCAGTCATGTTTATATAGACACCCGATATACTTAGCACACAATTCAAATAAAAAGATCCTAAGGACAATGTCCATTTTAAACCATTAAGCCTAAACCCCTGCAGTGCAAAGTCCAAGTCTTACATTGCAAGTTTCTCTAACAAAATTCATATCAAAAGAATTCAGTGAAAAAATATATGCAAAATTCATAATTCCTCATCTCTAATAGACAATCTATAACATAATAGAGATAGAAAACGGCAATTTGGTTTTGAATCTGATTTTAGCATTTTTTATTGATTTAGCACATTACTTAAGTTTTTTTTGGCTTTGGATCCTGTACAAATCTGTTAATACTTTCATGACATTGTGCATCATACGTGGCTTTTGATGGTAAACCATTGTCGCAAAACACCGAATGGTTGCCCTATCATGTTTATATAGACGCCCGATATACTTAGCACACAATTCATATCAAAAGATCCTAAGGACAATGTCCATTTTACACCATTAAGCTTAAACCGCTGCAGTACAAAGTCCAAGTCTTACATTGCTAGTTTCTCTAACAAAATTCATATCAAAAGAATTCAGTGAAAAAATATATGCAAAATTCATAATTCCTCATATCTACTAGACAATCTATAACATAATAGAGATAGAAAACAGCAATTTGGTTTTGAATATGATTTTAGCATTTTTTATTGATTTAGCACATTACTTAATTTTTTTTGGCTTTGGATTCTATACAAATCTGTTAATACTTTCATGACATTGTGCATCATACGTGGCTTTTAATGGTAAACCATCGTCGCAAAACACCGAATGGTTGCCCAATCATGTTTATATAGACGCCCGATATACTTAGCACACAATTCATATCAAAAGATCCTACTGACAATGTCCATTTTAAACCAATAAGCTTAAACCCCTGCAGTGCAAAGTCCAAGTCTTACATTGCAAGTTTCTCTAACAAAATTCAAATCAAAAGAATTCAGCGAAAAAGTATAAGCAAAATTCATAATTCCTCATCTCTAATAGACAATCTATAACATAATAGAGATAGAAAACAACAATTTGGTTTTGTATTTGCTTTTAGTATTTTTTATTGATTTAGCACATTACTTAAGTTTTTTTTTCGCTTTGGATTCTGCACAAATCTGTTAATACTTTCATGACATTGTGCATCATACGTGGGATTCTATTGGTAAACCATCGACGCAAAACACCGAATAGTTGCCCAATTATGTTTATATAGACACCCGATATACTTAGCACACAATTCATATCAAAAGATGCTAAGGACAATGTCCATTTTAAACCATTAAGCCTAAACCCCTGCAGTGCAAAGTCCAAGTCTTACATTGCAAGTTTCTCTAACAAAATTCATATCAAAAGAATTCAGTGAGAAAATATATGCAAAATTCATAATTCCTCATATCTAATGGACAATCTATAACGTAATAGAGATAGAAAACAACAATTTGGTTTTGCATCTGATTTTAGTATTTTTTATTTATTTAGCACATTACTTAGGTTTTTTTTTTTTTGCTTCTGATAGTGTACCAATCTGTTAATTATTTCATGACATCGTGCATCATACGTGGGCTTCTGATGGTAAACCATCGACGCAAAACACCGAATGGTTGCCCAATCATGTTTATATAGACGCCCGATATACTTAGCACACAATTCTTATCAAAATACCCTAAGGACAATGTCCATTTTAAACCATTAAGCTTAAACCCCTGCAATGCAAAGTCCAAGTCTTACACTGCAAGTTTCTCTAACAAAATTCATATCAAAAGAATTCAGTGAAAAAATATATTCAAAATTCATAATTCCTCATCTCTAATAGATAATCTATAACATATTAGAGATAGAAAACAACATTTTGGTTTTGCATCTGATTTTAGTATTTTTTATTGATTTAGCACATTACTTAAGCTTTTTCTGGCTTTGGATTCTGTACAAATCTGTAAATACTTTCATGACATTGTGCATCATACGTGGCTTCTGATTGTAAACCATCATCGCAAAACACTGAATAGTTGCCTAATCATGTTTATATAGACACCCGATATACTTAGCACACAATTCTTATCAAAATATCCTAAGGACAATGTCCATTTTAAACAATTAAGCTTAAACCCCTGCAGTGCAAAATCCAAGTCTTACATTGCAAGTTTCTCTAACAAAATTCATATCAAAAGAATTCAGTGAAAAAATATATGCAAAATTTATAATTCCTCATCTCTAATAGACAATCTATAACATAATAGAGATAGAAAACGGCAATAAGGTTTTGAATCTAATTTTAGCATTTTTTATTGATTTAGCACATTACTTAAGTTTTTTTTTCGCTTTGGATTCTGTACAAATCTGTTAATACTTTCATTACATTCTGCATCATACATGGGCTTCTATTATTAAACCATCGACGCAAAACACCGAATAGTTGCCCAATCATGTTTATATAGACACCCGATATACTTAGCACACAATTCATATCAAAAGATCCTAAGGACAATGTCCTTTTTAAACCATTAAGCCTAAACCCCTGCAGTGCAAAGTCCAAGTCTTACCGTGTAAATTTCTCCAACAAAATTCATATCAAAAGAATTCAGTGAAAAAATATATGCAAAATTCATAATTCCTCATCTCTAATACACAATCTATAACGTAATGGAGATAGAAAACAGCAATTTGGTTTTGCATCTGATTTTAGTATTTTTTATTGATTTAGCACATTACTTAAGCTTTTTCTGGCTTTGGATTACGTACAAATACAGTAAATACTTTATGACATTGTGCATCATACGTGGCTTCTGAATGTAAACCATCATCGCAAAACACTGAATGGTTGCCTAATCATGTTTATATAGACGCCCGATATACTTGGCACACAATTCTTATCAAAATATCCTAAGGACACTGTCCATTTTAAACAATTAAGCTTAAACCCCTGCAGTGCAAAATCCAAGTCTAACACTGCAAGTTTCTCTAACAAAATTCATATCAAAAGAATTCAGTGAAAAAATATATGCAAAATTAATAATTCCTCATCTCTAATAGACAATCTATAACATCATAGAGATAGAAAACAACAATTTGGTTTTGATTCTGATTTTAGCATTTTTTATTGATTTAGCACATTACTTAAGTTTTTTTTGGCTTTGGATTCTGTACAAATCTGTTATTACTTTCATGACAATATGCATCATACGTGGGCTTCTGATGGTAAACCATCGTCGCAAAACACCGAATGGTTGGCCAATCATGTTTATTTAGACGCCCGATATACTTAGCACACAATTCATATCAAAAGATCCTAAGGACAATGTCCATTTTAAACCATTAAGCTTAAACCCGTGCAGTGCAAAGTCAAAGTCTTACTCTGCAAGTTTCTCTAACAAAATTCATATAAAAAGAATTCGGTGAAAAAATATATGCAAAATTGATAATTCCTCATCTCGTAATAGACAATCTATAACATAATAGATATAGAAAACAGCAATTTGGTTTTGCATCTGATTTTAGTATTTTTTATTCATTTAGCACATTACTTAAGTTTTTTTTTTGCTTCGGATTCTGTACAAATCTGTTAATTATTTCATGACATTGTGCATCATACGTGGGCCTCTAATGGTAAACCATCGACGCATAACACCGAATGGTTGCCCAATCATGTTTATATGGACGCCCGATATACTTAGCACACAATTCATATCAAAAGATCCTAAGGACAATGTCCATTTTAAACCATTAAGCTTAAACCCCTGCAGTGCAAAGTCCAAGTCTTACATTGCAACTTTTTCTAACAAAATTCATATCAAAAGAATTTAGTGAAAAAATATATGCAAAATTCATAGTTCCTCATCTCTAATAGATAATCTATAACGTAATAGAGATAGAAAACAACAATTTGGTTTTGCATCAAATTTTAGTATTTTTTTTATTGATTTAGCACAATACTTAAGTTTTTTTGGCTTTGGATTCTGTACAAATCTGTTAATACTTTCATGACATTGTGCATCATACGTGGGCTTCTGATGGTAAACCATCGTCGCAAAACACCGAATGGTTGGCCAATCATTTTTATTTAGACGCCCGATATACTTAGCACACAATTCATATCAAAAGATCCTAAAGACAATGTCCATTTTAAACCATTAAGCTTAAACCCCGGCAATGCAAAGTCCAAGTCTTACACTGCAAGTTTCTCTAACAAAATTCATATCAAAAGAATTCAGTGAAAAAATATATGCAAAATTCATAATTCCTCAACTCTAATAGACAATGTATAACATATTAGAGATAGAAAACAACATTTTGGTTTTGCATCTAATTTTAGTAATTTTTATTGATTTAGCACATTACTTAAGCTTTTTCTAGCTTTGGATTCTGTACAAATCTGTAAATACTTTCGTGACACTGTGCATCATACGTGGCTTCTGATTGTAAACCATCATCGCAAAACACTGAATGGTTGCCCAATCGTGTTTATATAGACGCCCGATATACTTAACACACAATTTATATCAAAAGATCCTAAGGACAATGTCCATTTTAAACCATTAAGCAAAAACCCCTGCAAGTACAAAGTCCACGTCTTACATTGCCAGTTTCTCTAACAAAATTCATATCAAAAGAATTCAGTGAAAAAATATATGCAAAATTCGTAATTCCTCATCTCTAATAGATAATCTATAACATAATAGAGATAGAAAACAACAATTTGGTTTTGCATCTTATTTTAGTATTTTTTATTGATTTAGCGCATTACATAAGTTTTTTTTTTTTTTTGCTTTAGATTCACGTACAAATCTGTTAATACTCTCATGACATTGTGCATCATATGTGGGCTTCTGATTGTAAACCATCGTCGCAAAACACCGAAAGGTTGCCCAATCATCTTTAAATAGACGCTCGATATACTTAGCACACAATTCATATCAAAAGATCCTAATGATAATGTCCATTTTAAACCATTAAGCTTAAACCCCTGCAGTGCAAAGTCCAAGTCTTACATTGCAAGTTTTTCTAACAAAATTCAAATCAAAAGAATTCAGTGAAAAAGTATAAGCAAAATTCATAATTCCTCATCTCTAATAGACAATCTATCACAAAATAGAGATAGAAAACAACAATTTGGTTTTGTATTTGATTTTAGTATTTTTTATTGATTTAGCACATTACTTAATTTTTTTTTCGCTTTGGATTCTGTACAAATCTGTTAATACTTTCATGACATTGTGCATCATACGTGGGCTTCTATTGGTAAACCATCGACGCAAAACACCGAATAGTTGCCCAATCATGTTTATATAGACACCCAATATACTTAGCACACAATTGATATCAAAAGGTACTAAGGATAATGTCCATTTTAAACCGTTAAGCCTAAACCCCTGCAGTGCAAAGTCCAAGTCTTACGTTGCAAGTTTCTCTAACAAAATTCATTTCAAAAGAATTCAGTGAAAAAATATTTGCAAAATTCATAATTCCTCATCTCTAATAGACAATCTATAACGTAATAGAGATAGAAAACAACAATTTGGTTTTGCATTTGATTTTAGTATTTTTTATTGATTTAGCACATTACTTAAGTTTTTTTTTTGCTTCGGATACTGGTACAAATCTGTTAATTATTTCATGACATCGTGCATCATACGTGGGCTTCTGATGGTAAACCATCGACGCAAAACACCGAATGGTTGCCCAATAATGTTTTTTTTTTTTTTGGCTTTGGATTCTGTATAAATCTGTTAATACTTTCATGACATTGTGCATCATACGTGTCTTCTGATGGTAAACCATCATCGCAATGCACTGAATGGTTGCCTAATCATGTTTATATAGACGCCCGATATACTTAGAACACAATTCTTATCAAAAGATCCTGAGGACAATGTCCATTTTAAACCATTAAGCTTAAACCCCTGTAGTGCAAAATCCAAGTCTTACATTGCAAGTATCTCAAACAAAATTCATATCAAAAGAATTCAGTGAAAAAATATATGCAAAATTCATAATTCCTCATCTCTAATAGACAATCTGTAACATAATAGAGATAGAACACAACAATTTGGTTTTGAGTCTGATTTTAGCATTTTTTATTGATTTAGAACATTACTTAAGTTTTTTTTTGCTTTGGATTCTGTACAAATATGTTAATACTTTCATGACATTGTGCATCATACGTGGCTTTTGATGGTAAACCATCGTCGCAAAACACCGAATGGTTGCCCAATCATGTTTATATAGACACCCAATATACTTAGCACAAAATTCGTATCAAAAGATCCTAAGGACAATGTCCATTTTAAACCATTAAGCTTAAACCCCTGCAACGCAAAGTCCAAGTCTTACACTGCAAGTTTCTCTAACAAAATACATATCAAAAGAATTCAGTGAAAAAATATATGCAAAATTCATAATTCCTCATCTCTAATAGACAATCTATAACGTAATAGAGATAGAAAACAGCAATTTGGTTTTGCATCTGATTTTAGTATTTTTTATTGATTTAGCACATTACTTAAGTTTTCTTTTTGCCTCGGATACTGTAGAAATCTGTTAATTATTTCATGACATCGTGCATCATACGTGGGCTTCGGATGGTAAACCATCGACGCAAAACACCGAATGGTTGCCCAATCATGTTTATATAGACGCCCGATATACTTAGCACACAATTCTTATCAAAATATCCTAAGGACAATGTCCATTTTAAACCATTAAGCTTAAACCCCTGCAGTGCAAAATCCAAGTCTTACATTGCAAGTTTCTCTAACAAAATTCATATCAAAAGAATTCAGTGAAAAAATATATGCAAAATTAATAATTCCTCATCTCTAATAGACAATCTATAACATCATAGAGATAGAAAACAGCAATTTGGTTTTGATTCTGATTTTAGCATTTTTTATTGATTTAGCACATTACTTAAGTTTTTTTTGGCTTTGGATTCTGTAAAAATCTGTTATTACTTTCATGACAATATGCATCATACGTGGGCTTCTGATGGTAAACCATCGTCGCAAAACACCGAATGGTTGGCCAATCATGTTTATTTAGACGCCCGATATACTTAGCACACAATTCATATCAAAAGATCCTAAGGACAATGTCCATTTTAAACCATTAAGCTTAAACCCGTGCAGTGCAAAGTCAAAGTCTTACATTGCAAGTTTCTCTAACAAAATACATATCAAAAGAATTCAGTGAAAAAATATATGCAAAATTCATAATTCCTCATCTCTAATAGACAATCTATAACGTAATAGAGATAGAAAACAGCAATTTGGTTTTGCATCTGATTTTAGTATTTTTTATTGATTTAGCACATTACTTAAGTTTTCTTTTTGCCTCGGATACTGTAGAAATCTGTTAATTATTTCATGACATCGTGCATCATACGTGGGCTTCGGATGGTAAACCATCGACGCAAAACACCGAATGGTTGCCCAATCATGTTTATATAGACGCCCGATATACTTAGCACACAATTCTTATCAAAATATCCTAAGGACAATGTCCATTTTAAACCATTAAGCTTAAACCCCTGCAGTGCAAAATCCAAGTCTTACATTGCAAGTTTCTCTAACAAAATTCATATCAAAAGAATTCAGTGAAAAAATATATGCAAAATTAATAATTCCTCATCTCTAATAGACAATCTATAACATCATAGAGATAGAAAACAGCAATTTGGTTTTGATTCTGATTTTAGCATTTTTTATTGATTTAGCACATTACTTAAGTTTTTTTTGGCTTTGGATTCTGTAAAAATCTGTTATTACTTTCATGACAATATGCATCATACGTGGGCTTCTGATGGTAAACCATCGTCGCAAAACACCGAATGGTTGGCCAATCATGTTTATTTAGACGCCCGATATACTTAGCACACAATTCATATCAAAAGATCCTAAGGACAATGTCCATTTTAAACCATTAAGCTTAAACCCGTGCAGTGCAAAGTCAAAGTCTTACTCTGCAAGTTTCTCTAACAAAATTCATATAAAAAGAATTCAGTGAAAAAATATATGCAAAATTGATAATTCCTCATCTGTAATAGACAATCTATAACATAATAGATATAGAAAACAGCAATTTGGTTTTGCATCTGATTTTAGTATTTTTTATTCATTTAGCACATTACTTAAGTTTTTTTTTTGCTTCGGATTCTGTACAAATCTGTTAATTATTTCATGACATTGTGCATCATACGTGGGCCTCTAATGGTAAACCATCGACGCATAACACCGAATGGTTGCCCAATCATGTTTATATGGACGCCTGATATACTTAGCACATAATTCATATCAAAAGATCCTAAGGACAATGTCCATTTTAAACCATTAAGCTTAAACCCCTGCAGTGCAAAGTCCAAGTCTTACATTGCAACTTTTTCTAACAAAATTCATATCAAAAGAATTTAGTGAAAAAATATATGCAAAATTCATAGTTCCTCATCTCTAATAGATAATCTATAACGTAATAGAGATAGAAAACAACAATTTGGTTTTGCATCAAATTTTAGTATTTTTTTTTATTGATTTAGCACAATACTTAAGTTTTTTTTGGCTTTGGATTCTGTACAAATCTGTTAATACTTTCATGACATTGTGCATCATACGTGGCTTCTGATGGTAAACCATCATCGCAAAACACCGAATGGTTGGCCAATCATTTTTATTTAGACGCCCGATATACTTAGCACACAATTCATATCAAAAGATCCTAAAGACAATGTCCATTTTAAACCATTAAGCTTAAACCCCGGCAATGCAAAGTCCAAGTCTTACACTGCATGTTTCTCTAACAAAATTCATATCAAAAGAATTCAGTGAAAAAATATATGCAAAATTCATAATTCCTCAACTCTAATAGACAATGTATAACATATTAGAGATAGAAAACAACATTTTGGTTTTGCATCTAATTTTAGTAATTTTTAATGATTTAGCACATTACTTAAGCTTTTTCTAGCTTTGGATTCTGTACAAATCTGTAAATACTTTCGTGACACTGTGCATCATACGTGGCTTCTGATTGTAAACCATCATCGCAAAACACTGAATGGTTGCCCAATCGTGTTTATATAGACGCCCGATATACTTAACACACAATTTATATCAAAAGATCCTAAGGACAATGTCCATTTTAAACCATTAAGCAAAAACCCCTGCAGTACAAAGTCCACGTCTTACATTGCCAGTTTCTCTAACAAAATTCATATCAAAAGAATTCAGTGAAAAAATATATGCAAAATTCGTAATTCCTCATCTCTAATAGATAATCTATAACATAATAGAGATAGAAAACAACAATTTGGTTTTGCATCTTATTTTAGTATTTTTTATTGATTTAGCGAATTACTTAAGTTTTTTTTTTTTTTTTTGCTTTAGATTCTGTACAAATCTGTTAATACTCTTATGACATTGTGCATCATATGTGGGCTTCTGATTGTAAACCATCGTCGCAAAACACCGAAAGGTTGCCCAATCATGTTTAAATAGACGCTCGATATACTTAGCACACAATTCATATCAAAAGATCCTAATGACAATGTCCATTTTAAACCATTAAGCTTAAACCCCTGCAGTGCAAAGTCCAAGTCTTACATTGCAAGTTTTTCTAACAAAATTCAAATCAAAAGAATTCAGTGAAAAAGTATAAGCAAAATTCATAATTCCTCATCTCTAATAGACAATCTATCACAAAATAGAGATAGAAAACAACAATTTGGTTTTGTATTTGATTTTAGTATTTTTTATTGATTTAGCACATTACTTAATTTTTTTTTCGCTTTGGATTCTGTACAAATCTGTTAATACTTTCATGACATTGTGCATCATACGTGGGCTTCTATTGGTAAACCATCGACGCAAAACACCGAATAGTTGCCCAATCATGTTTATATAGACACCCAATATACTTAGCACACAATTGATATCAAAAGGTACTAAGGATAATGTCCATTTTAAACCGTTAAGCCTAAACCCCTGCAGTGCAAAGTCCAAGTCTTACGTTGCAAGTTTCTCTAACAAAATTCATTTCAAAAGAATTCAGTGAAAAAATATTTGCAAAATTCATAATTCCTCATCTCTAATAGACAATCTATAACGTAATAGAGATAGAAAACAACAATTTGGTTTTGCATTTGATTTTAGTATTTTTTATTGATTTAGCACATTACTTAATTTTTTTTTTTTGCTTCGGATACGGTACAAATCTGTTAATTATTTCATGACATCGTGCATCATACGTGGGCTTCTGATGGTAAACCATCGACGCAAAACACCGAATGGTTGCCCAATAATGTTTTTTTTTTTTTTGGCTTTGGATTCTGTATAAATCTGTTAATACTTTCATGACATTGTGCATCATACGTGTCTTCTGATGGTAAACCATCATCGCAATGCACTGAATGGTTGCCTAATCATGTTTATATAGACGCCCGATATACTTAGAACACAATTCTTATCAAAAGATCCTGAGGACAATGTCCATTTTAAACCATTAAGCTTAAACCCCTGTAGTGCAAAATCCAAGTCTTACATTGCAAGTATCTCAAACAAAATTCATATCAAAAGAATTCAGTGAAAAAATATATGCAAAATTCATAATTCCTCATCTCTAATAGACAATCTGTAACATAATAGAGATAGAACACAACAATTTGGTTTTGAGTCTGATTTTAGCATTTTTTATTGATTTAGAACATTACTTAAGTTTTTTTTTGCTTTGGATTCTGTACAAATATGTTAATACTTTCATGACATTGTGCATCATACGTGGCTTTTGATGGTAAACCATCGTCGCAAAACACCGAATGGTTGCCCAATCATGTTTATATAGACACCCAATATACTTAGCACACAATTCGTATCAAAAGATCCTAAGGACAATGTCCATTTTAAACCATTAAGCTTAAACCCCTGCAACGCAAAGTCCAAGTCTTACACTGCAAGTTTCTCTAACAAAATTCATATCAAAAGAATTCAGTGAAAAAATATATGCAAAATTCATAATTCCGCATCTCTAACAGACAATCTATAACATATTAGAGATAGAAAACAACATTTTGGTTTTGCATCTGATTTTAGTATTTTTTATTGATTTAGCACATTACATAAGCTTTTTCTGGCTTTGGATTCTGTACAAATCTGTGAATACTTTCATGACATTGTGCATCATACGTGGCATCTGATTGTAAACCATCATAGCAAAACATTGAATGGTTGCCTAATCATGTTTATATAGACGCCCGATATACTTAGCACACAATTCATATCAAAAGATCCTAAGGACAATGTCCATTTTAAACCATTAAGCTTAAACCCCTGCAACGCAAAGTCCAAGTCTTACACTGCAAGTTTCTCTAACAAAATTCATATCAAAAGAATTCAGTGAAAAAATATATGCAAAATTCATAATTCCTCATCTCTAACAGACAATCTATAACATATTAGAGATAGAAAACAACATTTCGATTTTGCATCTGATTTTAGTATTTTTTTTATTGATTTAGCACATTACATAAGCTTTTTCTGGCTTTGGATTCTGTACAAATCTGTAAATACTTTCATGACATTGTGCATCATACGTGGCTTCTGATGGTAAACCATCATCGCAATGCACTGAATGGTTGCCTAATCATGTTTATATAGACGCCCGATATACTTAGCACACAATTCTTATCAAAAGATCCTGAGGACAATGTCCATTTTAAACAATTAAGCTTAAACCCCTGCAGTGCAAAATCCAAGTCTTACACTGCAAGTTTCTCTAACAAAATTCATATCGAAAGAATTCAGTGAAAAAATATATGCAAAATTCATAATTCCTCATCTCTAATAGACAATCTAGAATATAATAGAGATAGAAAACAGCAATTTGGTTTTGAATCTGATTTTAGCATTTTTTATTGATTTAGCACATTACTTAAGTTTTCTTTTCGCTTTGGATTCTGTACAAATCTGTTAATACTTTCATGACATTGTGCATCATACGTGGCTTTTGATGGTAAACCATCGTCGCAAAACACCGAATGGTTGCTAAATCATGTTTATATAGACGCCCGATATACTTAGCACACAATTCATATCAAGAGATCCTAAGGACAATGTCCATTTTAAACCATTAAACTTAAACCCCTGCAGTACAAAGTCCAAGTCTTACATTGCCAGTTTCTATAACAAAATTCATATCAAAAGATCCTGAGGACAATGTCCATTTTAAACAATTAAGCTTAAACCCCTGCAGTGCAAAATCCAAGTCTTACACTGCAAGTTTCTCTAACAAAATTCATATCGAAAGAATTCAGTGAAAAAATATATGCAAAATTCATAATTCCTCATCTCTAATAGATAATCTATAACATAATAGAGATAGAAAACAAAAATTTGGTTTTGCATCTGATTTTAGTATTTTTTATTGATTTAGCACACTACTTAAGTTTTTTTTTTTTTTTTTTTTTTTGCTTTAGATTCTGTACAAATCTGTTAATACTCTCATGACATTGTGCATCATATGTGGGCTTCTGATGGTAAACCATCGTCGCAAAACACCGAATGGTTGCCCAATCATGTTTAAACAGACGCCCGATATACTTAGCACGCGATTCATATCAAAAGATCCTAATGACAATGTCCATTTTAAACCATTAAGCTTAAACCCCTGCAGTGCAAAGTCCAAGTCTTACATTGCAAGTTTCTCTAACAAAATTCATATCAAAAGAATTCAGTGAGAAAATATATGCAAAATTCATAATTCCTCATATCTAATAGACAATCTATAACGTAATAGAGATAGAAAACAGCAATTTGGTTTTGCATCTGATTTTAGTATTTTTTATTGATTTAGCATATTACTTAAGTTTTTTTTAGCTTTGGATTCTGTACAAATCTGTTTATACTTTCATGACATTGTGCATCATACGTGGGCTTCTATTGGTAAACCATCGACGCAAAACACCGAATAGTTGCCCAATCAAGTTTATATAGACACCCGATATACTTAGCACACAATTCATATCAAAAGATCCTAAGGACAATGTCCATTTTAAACCATTAAGCCTAAACCCCTGCAGTGCAAAGTCCAAGTCTTACATTGCAAGTTTCTCTAACAAAATTCATATCAAAAGAATTCAGTGAGAAAATATATGCAAAATTCATAATTCCTCATATCTAATAGACAATCTATAACGTAATAGAGATAGAAAACAGCAATTTGGTTTTGCATCTGATTTTAGTATTTTTTATTGATTTAGCATATTACTTAAGTTTTTTTTTTTGCTTCGGACACTGTACAAATCTGTTAATTATTTCATGACATCGTGCATCATACATGGGCTTCTGATGGTAAACCATCAACGCAAAACACCGAATGGTTGCCCAATCATGTTTATATAGACGCCCGATATACTTAGCACACAATTCTTATCAAAATATCCTAAGGACAATGTCCATTTTAAACCATTAAGCTTAAACCCCTGCAGTGCAAAATCCAAGTCTTACACTGCAAGTTTCTCTAACAAAATTCATATAAAAAGAATTCAGTGAAAAAGTATAAGCAAAATTCATAATTCCTCATCTCTAATAGACAATCTATAACATAATAGAGACAGAAAACAACAATTTGGTTTTGTATTTGATTTTAGTATTTTTTATTGATTTAGCACATTACTTAAGTTTTCTTTTCGCTTTGGATTCTGTACAAATCTGTTAATACTTTCATGACATTGTGCATCATACGTGGGCTTCTATTGGTAAACCATCGACGCAAAACACCGAATAGTTGCCCAATCAAGTTTATATAGACACCTGATATACATAGCACACAATTCATATCAAAAGATCCTAAGGACAATGTCCATTTTAAACCATTAAGCCTAAACCCCTGCAGTGCAAAGTCCAAGTCTTACATTGCAAGTTTCTCTAACAAAATTCATATCAAAAGAATTCAGTGAGAAAATATTTGCAAAATTCATAATTCCTCATATCTAATAGACAATCTATAGCGTAATAGAGATAGAAAACAGCAATTTGGTTTTGCATCTGATTTTAGTATTTTTTATTGATTTAGCATATTACTTAAGTTTTTTTTTTGCTTCGGACACTGTACAAATCTGTTAATTATTTCATGACATCGTGCATCATACGTGGGCTTCTGAAGGTAAACCATCGACGCAAAACACCGAATGGTTGCCCAATCATGTTTATATAGACGCCCGATATACTTAGCACACAATTCTTATCAAAATATCCTAAGGACAATGTCCATTTTAAACCATTAAGCTTATACCCCTGCAGTGCAAAGTCCAAGTCTTACACTGCAAGTTTCTCTAACAAAATTCATATCAAAAGAATTCAGTGAAAAAATATATGCAAAATTCATAATTCCTAATCTCTAATAGACAATCTATAACATATTAGAGATAGAAAACAACATTTTGGTTTTGCATCTGATTTTAGTATTTTTTATTGATTTAGCACATTAAGTAAGCTTTTTTTGGCTTTGGATTCTGTACAAATCTGTAAATACTTTCATGACATTGTGCATCGTATGTGGCTTCTGATTGTAAACCATCATCGAAAAACACTGAATGGTTGCCTAATCACGTTTATATAGACGCCCGATATACTTAGCACACAATTCTTATCAAAATATCCTAAGGACAATGTCCATTTTAAACCATTAAGCTTAAACCCTGCAGTGCAAAATCCAAGTCTTACAATGCAAGTTTCTCTAACAAAATTCATATCAAAAGAATTCTGTGAAAAAATATATGCAAAATTCATAATTCCTAATCTCTAATAGACAATCTATAACATAATAGAGATAGAAAACAGCAATTTGGTTTTGAATCTGATTTTAGCATTTTTTATTGATTTAGCACATTACTTAAGTTTTTTTTGGCTTTGGATTCTGTACAAATCTGTTAATACTTTCAAGACATTGTGCATCATACGTGCTTTTGATGATAAACCATCGTCGCAAAACACCGAATGGTTGCCCAATCATGTTTATATAGACGCCCGATATACTTAGCACACAATTCATATCAAAAGATCCTAAGGACAATGTCCATTTTAAACCATTAAGCTTAAACCCCTGCAATGCAAAGTCCAAGTCTTAAACTGCAAGTTTCTCTAACAAAATTCATATCAAAAGAATTCAGTGAAAAAATATATGCAAAATTCATAGTTCCTTATCTCTAATAGATAATCTATAACGTAATGGAGATAGAAAACAACAATTTGGTTTTGCATCAAATTTTAGTATTTTTTTTATTGATTTAGCACATTACTTAAGTTTTTTTTGGCTTTGGAATCTGTACAAATCTGTTATTACTTTCATGACATTGTGCATCATACGTGGGCTTCTGATGGTAAACCATCGTTGCAAAACTCCGAATGGTTGCCCAATCATGTTTATATAGACGCCCGATATACTTAGCACACAATTCAAATCAAAAGATGCTAAGGACAAAGTCCATTTTAAACCACTAAGCTTAAACCCCTGTAATGCAAAGTCCAAGTCTTACACTGCAAGTTTCTCTAACAAAATTCATATCAAAGGAATTCAGTGAAAAAATATATGCAAAATTTATAATTCCTCATCTCTAATAGACAATCTATAACATATTAGAGATAGAAAACAACATTTTGGTTTTGCATTTGATTTTAGTATTTTTTATTGATTTAGAACATTACTTAAGCTTTTTTTGGCTTGGGATTCTGTACAAATCTGTAAATACTTTCATGACATTATGCATCAAACGTGGCTTCTGATTGTAAACCATCATCGCAAAACACTGAATGGTTGCCTAATGATGTTTATATAGACGCCCGATATACTTAGCACACAATTCTTATCTAAATATCCTAAGGACAATATCCATTTTAAACCATTAAGCTTAAACCCCTGCAGTGGAAAATCCAAGTCTTACATTGCAAGTTTCTCTAACAAAATTCATATGAAAATAATTCATTGAAAAAATATATGCAAAATTCATAATTCCTCATCTCTAATAGACAATCTAGAACATAATAGAGATAGAAAACAGCAATTTGGTTTTGAATCTGATTTTAGCATTTTTTATTGATTTAGCACATTACTTAAGTTTTTTTTGGCTTTGGATTCTGTACAAATCTGTTAATACTTTCATGAAATTGTGCATCATACGTGGCTTTTGATGGTAAACCAACGACGCAAAACACCGAATGGTTGCCCAACCATGTTTATATAGACGCCCGATATACTTAGCACACAATTCATATCAAAAGATCCTAAGGACAATGTCCATTTTAAACCAATAAGCTTAAAACCTTCCAGTACAAAGTCCAAGTCTTACATTGCCAGTTTCTCTAACAAAATTCAAATCAAAAGAATTCAGTGAAAAAGTATAAGCAAAATTCATAATTCCTCATCTCTAATAGACAATCTATAACATAATAGAGATAGAGAACAACAATTTGGTTTTGCATCTGATTTTAGTATTTTTTATTGATTTAGCACACTACTTAAGTTTTTTTTTTTTGCTTTAGATTCTGTACAAATCTGTTAATACTCTCATGACATTGTGCATCATATGTGGGCTTCTGATGGTAAACCATCGTGGCAAAACACCGAATGGTTGCCAAATCATGTTTAAACATACGCTCGATATACTTAGCACACAATTCATATCAAAAGATCCTAATGACAATGTCCATTTTAAACCATTAAGCTTAAACCCCTGCAGTGCAAAGTCCAAGTCTTACATTACAAGTTTCTCTAACAAAATTCAAATCAAAAGAATTCAGTGAAAAAGTATAAGCAAAATTCATAATTCCTCATCTCTAATAGACAATATATAACATAATAGAGATAGAAAACAACAATTTGGTTTTGTATTTGATTTTTGTATTTTTTTTATTGATTTAGCACATTACTTAAGTTTTCTTTTCGCTTTGGATTCTGTACAAATCTGTTAATACTTTCATGACATTGTGCATCATACGTGGGCTTCTATTGGTAAACCATCGACGCAAAACACCGAATAGTTGCCCAATCATGTTTATATAGACACCCGATATACTTAGCACAAAATTCATATCAAAAGATCCTAAGGACAATGTCCATTTTAAACCATTAAGCCTAAACCCTGCGAGTGCAAAGTCAAAGTCTTACATTGCAAGTTTCTCTAACAAAATTCATAACAAAAGAATTCAGTGAAAAAATATATGCAAAATTCATAATTCCTGATATCTAATAGACAATCTATAGCGTAATAGAGATAGAAAACAACAATTTGGTTTTGCATCTTATTTTAGTATTTTTTATTGATATAGCACATTACTTAAGTTTTTTTTTTTTGCTTCGGATACTGTACAAATCTGTTAATTATTTCATGACATCGTGCATCATACGTGGGCTTCTTATGGTAAACCATCGACGCAAAACACCGAATGGTTGCCCAATCATGTTTATATAGACGCCCGATATACTTAGCACACAATTCTTATCAAAATATCCTAAGGACAATGTCCATTTTAAACCATTAAGCTTAAACCCCTGCAGTGCAAAGTCCAAGTCTTACACTGCAAGTTTCTCTAACAAAATTCATATCAAAAGAATTCAGTGAAAAAATATATGCAAAATTCATAATTCCTAATCTCTAATAGACAATCTATAACATATTAGAGATAGAAAACAACATTTTGGTTTTGCATCTGATTTTAGTATTTTTTATTGATTTAGCACATTACGTAAGCTTTTTTTGGCTTTGGATTCTGTACAAATCTGTAGATACTTTCATGACATTGTGCATCGTACGTGGCTTCTGATTGTAAACCATCATCGAAAAACACTGAATGGTTGCCTAATCACGTTTATATAGACGCCCGATATACTTAGCACACAATTCTTATCAAAATATCCTAAGGACAATGTCCATTTTAAACCATTAAGCTTAAACCCCTGCAGTGCAAAATCCAAGTCTTACAATGCAAGTTTCTCTAACAAAATTCATATAAAAAGAATTCAGTGAAAAAATATATGCAAAATTCATAATTCCTCATCTCTAATAGACAATCTGGAACATAATAGAGATAGAAAACAGCAATTTGGTTTTGAATCTAATTTTAGCATTTTTTATTGATTTAGCACATTACTTAAGTTTTTTTTGGCTTTGGATTCTGGACAAATCTGTTAATACTTTCATGAAATTGTGCATCATACGTGGCTTTTGATGGTAAACCATCGTCGCAAAACACCGAGTGGTTGCCCAATCATGTTTATATAGACGCCCGATATACTTAGCACACAATTCATATCATAAGATCCTAAGGACAATGTCCATTTTAATCCATTAAGCTTAAACCCTTGCAGTACAAAGTCCAAGTCTTACATTGCCAGTTTCTCTAACAAAATTCAAATCAAAAGAATTCAGTGAAAAAGTATAAGAAAAATTCATAATTCCTCATCTCTAATAGACAATCTATAACATAATAGAGATAGAGAACAACAATTTGGTTTTGCATCTGATTTTAGTATTTTTTATTGATTTAGCACACTACTTAAGTTTTTTTTTTTTGCTTTAGATTCTGTACAAATCTGTTAATACTCTCATGACATTGTGCATCATATGTGGGCTTCTGATGGTAAACCATCGTCGCAAAACACCGAATGGTTGCCAAATCATGTTTAAACATACGCTCGATATACTTAGCACACAATTCATATCAAAAGATCCTAATGACAATGTCCATTTTAAACCATTAAGCTTAAACCCCTGCAGTGCAAAGTCCAAGTCTTACATTGCAAGTTTCTCTAACAAAATTCAAATCAAAAGAATTCAGTGAAAAAGTATAAGCAAAATTCATAATTCCTCATCTCTAATAGACAATATATAACATAATAGAGATAGAAAACAACAATTTGGTTTTGTATTTGAAATTTGTATTTTTTTTATTGATTTAGCACATTACTTAAGTTTTCTTTTCGCTTTGGATTCTGTACAAATCTGTTAATACTTTCATGACATTGTGCATCATACGTGGGCTTCTATTGGTAAACCATCGACGCAAAACACCGAATAGTTGCCCAATCATGTTTATATAGACACCCGATATACTTAGCACACAATTCATATCAAAAGATCCTAAGGACAATGTCCATTTTAAACCATTAAGCCTAAACCCCTGCAGTGCAAAGTCAAAGTCTTACATTGCAAGTTTCTCTAACAAAATTCATAACAAAAGAATTCAGTGAAAAAATATATGCAAAATTCATAATTCCTGATATCTAATAGACAATCTATAGCGTAATAGAGATAGAAAACAGCAATTTGGTTTTGCATCTTATTTTAGTATTTTTTATTGATATAGCACATTACTTAAGTTTTTTTTTTTTGCTTCGGATACTGTACAAATCTGTTAATTATTTCATGACATCGTGCATCATACGTGGGCTTCTTATGCTAAACCATCGACGCAAAACACCGAATGGTTGCCCAATCATGTTTATATAGACGCCCGATATACTTAGCACACAATTCTTATCAAAATATCCTAAGGACAATGTCCATTTTAAACCATTAAGCTTAAACCCCTGCAGTGCAAAGTCCAAGTCTTACACTGCAAGTTTCTCTAACAAAATTCATATCAAAAGAATTCAGTGAAAAGATATATGCAAAATTCATAATTCCTAATCTCTAATAGACAATCTATAACATATTAGAGATAGAAAACAACATTTTGGTTTTGCATCTGATTTTAGTATTTTTTATTGATTTAGCACATTACGTAAGCTTTTTTTGGCTTTGGATTCTGTACAAATCTGTAGATACTTTCATGACATTGTGCATCGTACGTGGCTTCTGATTGTAAACCATCATCGAAAAACACTGAATGGTTGCCTAATCACGTTTATATAGACGCCCGATATACTTAGCACACAATTCTTATCAAAATATCCTAAGGACAATGTCCATTTTAAACCATTAAGCTTAAACCCCTGCAGTGCAAAATCCAAGTCTTACAATGCAAGTTTCTCTAACAAAATTCATATAAAAAGAATTCAGTGAAAAAATATATGCAAAATTCATAATTCCTCATCTCTAATAGACAATCTGGAACATAATAGAGATAGAAAACAGCAATTTGGTTTTGAATCTAATTTTAGCATTTTTTATTGATTTAGCACATTACTTAAGTTTTTTTTGGCTTTGGATTCTGGACAAATCTGTTAATACTTTCATGAAATTGTGCATCATACGTGGCTTTTGATGGTAAACCGTCGTCGCAAAACACCGAGTGGTTGCCCAATCATGTTTATATAGACGCCCGATATACTTAGCACACAATTCATATCATAAGATCCTAAGGACAATGTCCATTTTAAACCATTAAGGTTAAACCCCTGCAGTACAAAGTCCAAGTCTTACATTGCCAGTTTCTCTAACAAAATTCATATCAAAAGAATTCAGTGAAAAAATATAGGCAAAATTCATAATTCCTCACATCTAATAGATAATCTATAACATAATAGAGATAGAAAACAACAATTTGGTTTTGCATCAGATTTTAGTATTTTTTATTGATTTAGCACATTACTTAAGTTTTTTTTTCGCTTTGGATTCTGTACAAATCTGTTAATACTTTCATGACATTGTGCATCATACGTGGGCTTCTATTGGTAAACCATCGACGCAAAACACCGAAAAGTTGCCCAATCATGTTTTTATAGACACCAGATATACTTAGCACACAATTCATATCAAAAGATCCTAAGGACAATATCCATTTTAAACCATTAAGCTTAAACCCCTGCAATGCAAAGTCCAAGTCTTACACTGCAAGTTTCTCTAACAAAATTCATATCAAAGGAATTCAGTGAAAAAATATATGCAAAATTTATAATTCCTCATCTCTAAAAGGCAATATATAACATATTAGAGATAGAAAACAACATTTTGGTTTTGCATCTGATTTCAGTATTTTTTATTGATTTAGAACATTACTTAAGCTTTTTTTGGCTTGGGATTCTGTACAAATCTGTAAATACTTTCATGACATTGTGCATCAAACGTGGCTTCTGATTGTAAACCATCATCGCAAAACACTGAATGGTTGCCTAATCATGTTTATATAGACGCCCGATATACTTAGCACACAATTCTTATCAAAATATCCTAAGGACAATGTCCATTTTAAACCATTAAGCTTAAACCCCTGCAGTGCAAAATCCAAGTCTTACATTGCAAGTTTCTCTAACAAAATTCATATCAAAAGAATTCTGTGAAAAAATATATGCAAAATTCATAATTCCTCATCTCTAATAGACAATCTGGAACACAATAGAGATAGAAAACAACAATTTGGTTTTGAATCTAATTTTAGCATTTTTTATTTATTTAGCACATTACTTAAGTTTTTTTTTTCGCTTTGGATTCTGTACAAATCTGTTAATACTTTCATGACATTGTGCATCATACGTGGGCTTCTATTGGTAAACCATCGACGAAAAACACCGAAAAGTTGCCCAATCATGTTTATATAGACACCCGATATACTTAGCAGACAATTCATATCAAAGGATCCAAAGGACAATGTCCATTTTAAACCATTAAGCCTAAACCCCGGCAGTGCAAAGTCCAAGTCTTACATTGCAAGTTTCTCTAACAAAATTCAAATCAAAAGAATTCAGTGAAAAAGTATAAGCAAAATTCATAATTCCTCATCTCTAATAGACAATCTATAACATAATAGAGATATTAAACAACAATTTGGTTTTGTATTTGATTTTAGTATTTTTTTATTGATTTTGCACGTTACTTAAGTTTTTTTTTCGCTTTGGATTCTGTACAAATCTGTTAATACTTTCATGACATTGTGCATCATACGTGGGCTTCTATTGGTAAACCATCAACGCAAAACACCGAATAGTTGCCCAATCATGTTTATGTAGACACCCGATATACTTAGCACACAATTCATATCAAAAGATCCTAAGGACAATGTCCATTTTAAACCATTAAGCTTAAACCCCTGCAGTACAAAGTCCAAGTCTTACATTGCCAGTTTCTCTAACAAAATTCATATTAAAAGAATTCAGTGAAAAAATATATGCAAAATTCATAATTCCTCATCTCTAATAGATAATATATAACATAATAGAGATAGAAAACAACAATTTGGTTTTGCATCTGATTTTAGTATTTTTTTATTGATTTAGCACATTACTTAAGTTTTTTTTTTCGCTTTGGATTCTGTACAAATCTGTTAATACTTTCATGACATTGTGCATCATACGTGGGCTTCTATTGGTAAACCATCGACGAAAAACACCGAAAAGTTGCCCAATGATGTTTATATAGACACCCGATATACTTAGCAGACAATTCATATCAAAGGATCCAAAGGACAATGTCCATTTTAAACCATTAAGCCTAAACCCCGGCAGTGCAAAGTCCAAGTCTTACATTGCAAGTTTCTCTAACAAAATTCAAATCAAAAGAATTCAGTGAAAAAGTATAAGCAAAATTCATAATTCCTCATCTCTAATAGACAATCTATAACATAATAGAGATAGAAAACAACAATTTGGTTTTGCATTTGATTTTAGTATTTTTTATTGAATTAGCACATTACTTAAGTTTCTTTTTTTTGCTCTGGATTCTGTACAAATCTGTTAATACTTTCATGACATTGTGCAACATACGTGGGCTTCAATTGGTAAACCATCGACGCAAAACACCGAATAGTTGCCCAATCATGTTTATATAGACACCCGATATACTTAGCACACAATTCATATCAAAAGATCCTAAGGATAATGTCCATTTTAAACCATTAAGCCTAAACCCCTGTAGTGCAAAGTCCAAGTCTTAAATTGCAAGTTTGTCTAACAAAATTCAAATCAAAAGAATTCAGTGAAAAAATATATGCAAAATTCATAATTCCTCATCTCTAATAGACAATCTATAACATAATAGAGATAGAAAACAACAATTTGGTTTTGCATCTGATTTTAGTATATTTTATTGATTTAGCACATTACTTAAGCTTTTTTTGGCTTTGGATTCTGTACAAATCTGTAAATACTTTCATGACATTATGCATCGTACGTGGCTTCTGATTGTAAACCATCATCGAAAAACACTGAACGGTTGCCTAATCACGTTTATATAGACGCCCGATATACTTAGCGCACAATTCTTATCAAAATATCCTAAGGACAATGTCCATTTTAAACCATTAAGCTTAAAGCCCGGCAGTGCAAAATCCAACTCTTACATTGCAATTTTCTCTACCAAAATTCATATCAAAAGAATTCAGTGAAAAAATATATGCAAAATTCATAATTCCTTATCTCTAATAGACAATCTGGAACATAATAGAGATAGAAAACAGCAATTTGGTTTTGAATCTGATTTTAGCATTTTTTATTGATTTAGCACATTACTTAAGTTTTTTTTTTGCTTTGGATTCTGTACAAATCTGTTAATACTTTCATGAAATTGTGCATCATACGTGGCTTTTGATGGTAAACCATCGTCGCAAAACTCCGAATGGTTGCCCAATCATGGTTATATAGACGCCCGATATACTTAGCACACAATTCATATCAAAAGATCCTAAGGACAATGTCCATTTTAAACCATTAAGCTTATACCCCTGTAGTACAAAGTCCAAGTCTTACATTGCCAGTTTCTCTAACAAAATTCATATCAAAAGAATTCAGTGAAAAAGTATATGCAAAATTCATAATTCCTCACATCTAATAGATAATCTATAACATAATAGAGATAGAAAACAACAATTTGGTTTTGCATATGATTTTAGTATTTTTAATTGATTTAGTACATTACTTAAGTTTTTTTTTTTCGCTTTGGATTCTGTACAAATCTGTTAATACTTTCATGACATTGTGCATCATACGTGGGCTTCTATTGGTAAACCATCGACGCCAAACACCGAAAAGTTGCCCAATCATGTTTATATAGACACCCGATATACTTAGCACACAATTCATATCAAAAGATCCTAAGGACAATGTCCATTTTAAACCATTAAGCCTAAACCCCTGCAGTGCGAAGTCCAAGTCTTACATTGCAAGTTTCTCTACCAAAATTCATATCAAAAGAATTCTGTGAAAAAATATATGCAAAATTCATAATTCCTCATCTCTAATAGACAATCTATAACGTAATAGAGATTGAAAACAGCAATTTGGTTTTGCATCTAATTTTAGTATTTTTTTTATTGATTTAGCACACTACTTAAGTTTTTTTTGGCTTTGGATTCTGTACAAATCTGTTAATACTTTCATGACAATGTGCATCATACGTGGGCTTCTGATGGTAAACCATCGTCGCAAAACACCGAATGGTTGTCCAATCATGTTTATTTAGACGCCCGATATACTTAGCACACAATTCATATTAAAAGATCTTAAGGACAATGTCCAGTTTAAACCAATAAGCTTAAACCCCTGCAGTACAAAGTTCAAGTCTTACATTGCCAGTTTTTCTAACAAAATTCATATCAAAAGAATTCAGTGAAAAAATATATGCAAAATTCATAATTCCTCATCTCTAATAGATAATATATAACATAATAGAGATAGAAAACAACAATTTGGTTTTGCATCTGATTTTAGTATTTTTTTATTGATTTAGCACATTACTTAAGTTTTTTTTTTCGCTTTGGATTCTGTACAAATCTGTTAATACTTACATGACAATGTGCATCATACGTGGGCTTCTGATGGTAAACCATCGTCGCAAAACACCGAATGGTTGTCCAATCATGTTTATTTAGACGCCCGATATACTTAGCACACAATTCATATTAAAAGATCTTAAGGACAATGTCCAGTTTAAACCAATAAGCTTAAACCCCTGCAGTACAAAGTTCAAGTCTTACATTGCCAGTTTCTCTAACAAAATTCATATCAAAAGAATTCAGTGAAAAAATATATGCAAAATTCATAATTCCTCATCTCTAATAGATAATATATAACATAATAGAGATAGAAAACAACAATTTGGTTTTGCATCTGATTTTAGTATTTTTTTATTGATTTAGCACATTACTTAAGTTTTTTTTTTCGCTTTGGATTCTGTACAAATCTGTTAATACTTTCATGACATTGTGCATCATACGTGGGCTTCTATTGGTAAACCATCGACGAAAAACACCGAAAAGTTGCCCAATCATGTTTATATAGACACCCGATATACTTAGCAGACAATTCATATCAAAGGATCCAAAGGACAATGTCCATTTTAAACCATTAAGCCTAAACCCCGGCAGTGCAAAGTCCAAGTCTTACATTGCAAGTTTCTCTAACAAAATTCAAATCAAAAGAATTCAGTGAAAAAGTATAAGCAAAATTCATAATTCCTCATCTCTAATAGACAATCTATAACATAATAGAGATATTAAACAACAATTTGGTTTTGTATTTGATTTTAGTATTTTTTTATTGATTTTGCACATTACTTAAGTTTTTTTTTCGCTTTGGATTCTGTACAAATCTGTTAATACTTTCATGACATTGTGCATCATACGTGGGCTTCTATTGGTAAACCATCAACGCAAAACACCGAATAGTTGCCCAATCATGTTTATGTAGACACCCGATATACTTAGCACACAATTCATATCAAAAGATCCTAAGGACAATGTCCATTTTAAACCATTAAGCTTAAACCCCTGCAGTACAAAGTCCAAGTCTTACATTGCCAGTTTCTCTAACAAAATTCATATGAAAAGAATTCAGTGAAAAAATATATGCAAAATTCATAATTCCTCATCTCTAATAGATAATATATAACATAATAGAGATAGAAAACAACAATTTGGTTTTGCATCTGATTTTAGTATTTTTTTATTGATTTAGCACATTACTTAAGTTTTTTTTTTCGCTTTGGATTCTGTACAAATCTGTTAATACTTTCATGACATTGTGCATCATACGTGGGCTTCTATTGGTAAACCATCGACGAAAAACACCGAAAAGTTGCCCAATCATGTTTATATAGACACCCGATATACTTAGCAGACAATTCATATCAAAGGATCCAAAGGACAATGTCCATTTTAAACCATTAAGCCTAAACCCCGGTAGTGCAAAGTCCAAGTCTTACATTGCAAGTTTCTCTAACAAAATTCAAATCAAAAGAATTCAGTGAAAAAGTATAAGCAAAATTCATAATTCCTCATCTCTAATAGACAATCTATAACATAATAGAGATAGAAAACAACAATTTGGTTTTGTATTTGATTTTAGTATTTTTTATTGAATTAGCACATTACTTAAGTTTCTTTTTTTTGCTCTGGATTCTGTACAAATCTGTTAATACTTTCATGACATTGTGCAACATACGTGGGCTTCAATTGGTAAACCATCGACGCAAAACACCGAATAGTTGCCCAATCATGTTTATATAGACACCCGATATACTTAGCACACAATTCATATCAAAAGATCCTAAGGATAATGTCCATTTTAAACCATTAAGCCTAAACCCCTGTAGTGCAAAGTCCAAGTCTTACATTGCAAGTTTGTCTAACAAAATTCAAATCAAAAGAATTCAGTGAAAAAATATATGCAAAATTCATAATTCCTCATCTCTAATAGTCAATCTATAACGTAATAGAGATAGAAAACAACAATTTGGTTTTGCATCTAATTTTAGTATTTTTTTTATTGATTTAGCACATTACTTTTTTTTTTGCTTTGGATTCTATACAAATCTGTTAACACTTTCATGACATTGTGCATCATACGTGGGCTTCTGATAATAAACCATCGTCACAAAACACCGAATGTTTGCCCAATCATGTTTATTTAGACGCCCGATATACTTAGCACACAATTCATATCAAAAGATCCAAAGGACAATGTCCATTTTAAACCATTAAGCTCAAACCCCTGCAATGCAAAGTCCAAGTCTTACACTGCAAGTTTCTCTATCAAAATTCATCTCAAAAGAATTCAGTGAAAAAATATATGCAAAATTCATAATTCCTCATCTCTAATAGACAATCTATAACATATTAGAGATAGAAAAATCCATTTTGGTTTTGCATCTGATTTAAGTATTTTTTTTATTGATTTAGCACATTACTTAAGCTTTTTTTGGCTTTGGATTCTGTAAAAATCTGTAAATACTTTCATGACAATGTGCATCATACGTGGCTTCTGATGGTAAACCATCATCGCAAAACACTGAATGGTTGCCTAATAATGTTTATATAGACGCCCGATATACTTGGCACACAATTCTTATCAAAATATCCTAAGGACAATGTCCATTTTAAACAATTAAGC